>JAYEVD010000223.1:0-117499 GCA_036346405.1 Phyllostachys edulis | reverse complement strand
ATTTAGTGTCTTTTGATTGTAACCGGTATATAAATAAGTATTTGAATAATGTATGTACATTTATAAAAAATAATAATTTAAGGACCCTAGTGTTCATGCCAAATCAGTAGGGGGTGAATTTTGAATTAGCAATAGGAAAATAATGTTTACATAAAATGTTCCCTAGGGTATACAAGAAATAACATAGGAATTTGTTGGATTATTTCCTAGGTCGGGCAGAAAGGTAACGAGGGAAATAATCTTTCCACGTCATATGGCAATGCTATGTGGACGAGATTTCCCTCATTTAAAATCCTAGGGAACGATTCTTTCCTAGGTTTTCCCAAAAACAACCGCAGGAACGTTTTTTTTTCCACATTCTTTTCCCTAGTAGCCGCTCGACATTTAATGCCACTAGGAAACTAATTCCTCATGCTTTTTGCATGTTCCTAGTATATTACTCACTAGGAAAATGGGGATTTCTAGTAGTGTGCTAGCACACGGCCAAGCGATGTTCCACCCTAGACATATGGATATCGAGAGGCATCTTACCGATCGAGGGTGATGCACGGCGACGAGAGAATGCAAGAGGCTATTGGAGGAGATGATTAGCGACCAAGGACGTTGGACGATCGACTACTTTTATTACATCGATAGCGTGGACGTTGGACCAGGCTGGTCCAACTCTTCTTCCACTGCACTACGCGTCTAGTGGTAACGAAGATCTCTTGTTCGCATGACTTCTTGATTTGTGTAGTAGAAAATTTTAATTACGTGCTAGTGTAGCCTACCCATATCCCTACACTCTCACCACCGTGCCTCTCGCCCGTCTTAGGGTCTTTCACGATAGTTATATTGATATGCATTTTCTTGATCTTGATCTTAATTTACATTGTTGTTGTAACAAAAATCTTCATACACATATCATCCCCTATGTACTACGTGTAATATCTATTTTGATACCATGATAAGCTTCGAGCCCCCGCTCTAAATTACTCCTCTGTTCACAAATGTAGATCACTATGGGATCTGTAAGGGTCGATTTTAAAACTTTGATCATTAATATAATAATGTTATTGGATTCGTCTTGCAAAATACTTTCATAAGATATTATTTTTGCTAATATATTATGACAGGAAATAATACTCAGAGCCTTGCGTTGAAGACTGTAAAAAGTATAAAAATAAATAAACGACGACGCTTGGACGCTATTGCTTCTCTGTTACCATACATACCTTTAGGGCTTGTTTGAAGCCCCAAACCCTGGGATCCCAAATTTCATTCTGGGTGGAAACCTACGTGGAAACAATCCACATGCTAGATAGAAGTTGCATTTGGAAGCCAATAAGATGTGTATTTCCCTGCCCAATCCGGTCGACTTCCCCGGGGAAAAAAATATCCGTCTCCCCACACGGGAATTTTTCTCTCCATCTCAACTCGGCGCATGCTCGACCTCGTCCTCGCGATGTCGCCGCCAGATCTCTCGATGCCACCACCGCAATCTCGTGGGACATGACACCTTCTCCTACTACTCGGTAAGTGGGAAACACCTTCTCCTCCACTCTAGCAAGCCATCCCCACCTCTTCTTCCTCCCCGCCTCCTCAACCTCCCGCTCCTAGGGTTTTGTCTACCCTTTTCTCACATATCTAGTGCTATTATGTACTAGTTTTGAGGAAAGAGAGGAGGAGGAGATTGATGTCTGTGAGGAGTAGATCGAGCACAGAGATTGCGTGAGGAGGGAGAGGAAGGAGCAATCGCCGATGCCTTCCTCCGTGTGCGGGTTTGCCCCACCGCTGACTCCTTCCTCGCCTTCTTCCACACCGCTAACTGGAAGGTAGGTTTTCCTCTTTGCTTTGCCTCTGCTGGATCTAGTACTCATATAATCCATTCAATTCCTTGGATCTCTCATCAATGGTACGGTAGGGTGGATTGATTAGATAGGATAACAAATTTAGATGCTCTCAATTTTCTTCTCATGACGAGAACATATAAATAAAGAAAGAAGAAGGCAAGGATACATGTAGTCACATCTCAGTTCCGTGGCCTTGTCATCACTTTCATCTAAGTTCAAGGGTGCATTGGCACCAAATTGTGCATGGACATGAAGATTGGGGATAAAAAAAGCATGTTGTAGAAGGTTTCTTTGGAACTATACTATATGTAGCTATGTTTGTGGTGGTGATGAAAGAAATTTTGTAGTAGTTGAATGTTACATGTCAAATTAAATCACAAATCATCTTCATGTTCTTGAATAACAAAGAAGCCATGATTGATGATATGATAGGAGGGAGAAGTTACTGAGTACATTGATCATGAGTAAATGTTCTATATAGACAACTATAGAGAGACATTTCTTAGGAAAATTTGTATTTAGGTCATTCCTAGCTCGCCTAATTTTATTCAAAATTTAAACTTTTCTTATGATTGAAAAAGTCTAGGCTGACCTTCTCCCAATATTTGTCTTAATTCAAATATCTAAGTTTATTCTGTAATGTCTAGTTACTACTTGTGCTGAAAAATGTTTGCTTGCTACAGATCAGTGGCCTAAGTAGATCTCGGTGGGAGACGACGACTAGAGGGAAGGCAGATAGCTCCATCAGCTGGAGGTGGGTTGTGACTTGTGGGGAGAACACACGAGGCATGGTAAGGGTTTGAGATCTCCTTCCTACCAGGTTCGAATCGTACCCCTCCTATTCTCTATTTGGTTTTGGTTTTAAAATTTTGGCATGAATTAGTATTGAGATCTGATACCATTGCAACCTGATATGATGTTATGGTATGATTTGTTCGTCTTGTCATGGTAGAACATTTGTATAGTCCATGTTGTTTTGATGTTTCCAGTCCATGCTTGTAGATAGTGGTGGCAGCTAACATTTAGACCTAGTAGACCCATCCTGTGTATAGGTATCCCATGTTACCCTATACATACTATAGAGTTAGATGAATTAACCTTATGCCCATCATTGCTATAAGCGCCTAGAGCTCTTTTGCATCTTTGAAATACTATTTTAGCAAGCTACAGTTTTGCTGATCCAAACTCAAAGTAGTCGGCCATAGTTGTTTTACTCAAAGTAGTCGGCCATAGTTGTTTTCATTGCTTGCCCTGTATGTAATCAAAATTTGATCTTATTCAATGGAAGCTATTTTTTGGTATCCTATGAAGCTGCCTTTAGTAGCATAGGATATCTTGTCGTGTCGTGCTGCTATGCTGAAATATTGTGTGCAAGGCACCTGACCCTTAAACCATGAAATGAAGCTTTAAGAGAAAAAATGTCGTAGTACCATGGGCTATAGTATGGTTATTCTATGTTCTTTTTCTCCAAAATGGAATCACAGTTGTACTAGCGCTCAATCAACTTGTCATTTTTCCTATTTGGTATTTAAAAACTTATCATTTACTTTCAATACGTCGAAGCATAAAACTTTAGGGAAAAAGAGAGAACAAGGCTTGCCTCAAAATTTTGAGTTATAGGCTTATAGCAAGACAAACAATTGAGTGAAGTTTTACCCAAAAAAGTAAAGAATTTGCATCAAATCATGAGCTATAGTATAACATATTTGCATTTGAGAACAAATTTCAAAATGTGCTAAGAATTAGCTAAAGCAAAGCAAATTTGACCTTCAATTCATGATGTAAAGCTTTAAGAGAAATTTTCTCAAAATCATGAGCTATAGTACGAAGTATTGTCTTCATTCTGCCACTTGATGTATTGTCTTCATCCCTAGCCGCCTCCTATATCAATGATCCGTTTTTTCTTCATTTTATTTGGTATACATAAGGGCTATTTTATTTGCATGCTTAATTGTGCAAATGCCTTATCTCTTCTATCTATAAGAGCTTAGTGATGAACAGATACATACCAATTTTCAATTGATATACAAAGGGTATCTAGCCCCTTTTTTCTTGTCAGCTTGTCTCTCATATCTAGTGCTCTAGGTACTTAATACACTCACTAATTCACAATAAGTTGTGTCTGCACGTATTAGCAAATGGACACTACAAAGGAGCTCATTAGGAAATTTATGCTCGAGGAAGAAGAGGAGGACGATGAGTTGTTTCTTGTCTTTGTTCCTATTGCTTTCATGCCTTTATGATGAAAAAAGACCAGTCCACACATCATCACTTACCAATGCTAAATAAGTTAAGGAGATCTTAGAAGGCCATGAGAGTTGGTGTAGGGTTGAGTTCCGGATGGAGCCAGAGATATCCAGGGCTACATCAAATTTTCTTAGAAGGGAGGGTTTGATGCATGACACAAGGGACGTTACCATCGAGGAACAGCTAGGGATGTTTATGTACATGATTTCTTATAATGCTAGAAACCAAAATCTTTAGAAAGTATTCCAACACAGCGGTGAAACAGTTCATAGGAAAATAAAGGAAATCTTCGATATAACTCTAGCTCTAACTCATAGGTTTGTCAAGCTCCCAAGTTGAACCAAACTCACATGAAGATTGTATCGAATCCACGATTTTGGCCTTATTTTCAAGTGAGCGATACACACTAGGCCTCTAACTTTTCCCATGATTTTCCTATATTTAATTTACTTTGTTTATGCAGGCGCATTGGTGCTATTGATGGCACACATATCCCCATCATTATTGTTGAAGAGAAAGCGGCTCCTTATAGGAATAGGAAAGGAACCTTGTCTCAAAATGTGACACTAGCTTGTGACTTTGATATGAACTTCACATTTATTTCATGTGGATGGGAAGGGTCAGCATCAGATGCAAGAGTCCTTTGATCTGCTATTAGCAAGGGTTTTCGGGTTTCTGAGAGTAAATTCTATCTTGTGGATGGTGAATACGCAAACACACCTTCTTTTCTTGCCCCATATTGAGGAGTTCGATACCATATTGGTGAATTTAGGAGGCGTCGCTCATCTCGAAGATATGATTATGCAGACTATAAAGAACTTTTCAACCATCGCCATACTCTCCTTCGTGACCATATTAAAAGAGCTATTAGTGTTATGAAGAAGAGATTTCCGATCCTGAAAGTTGGCACATTTCATCCCATTGAATCTCATATTAAGATCCCAGCTGCAGCCGTTGCATTTCACAACATTATTAGAGGTCAAAATGGTCAGGAGGGGTGGTTGGATCACCAACATGCCTACATTCAACCAGATAATTTTGTTGATGTGCTAGAGGGTGCTAATAATTACCAAAATGATATCGAGTCAAATACTAAAAGTTTTCCTAGAAATCATATTGCAATGCAAATGTGGGCTGACTACAATCGTTAGTTGGACATGACCTCTCACAAAGTAGTTTTAGTATTTTATGCCCTTGACACTTAAATTATATGATGTGTAAGAAGTAGTACACTTGTACACTTCATTTATGCAATTTGTTTTCATATTATGTGGTTGTTTCTCTTAAATATATTGTTGCACTCTTGTACCATTTGTTCATTTCAATATGATGTGGTTAGTGTAGTCATGGCTAAAGAAGGATCAATGGCCTCATGGAACTTCTCATATGAGAAAGCTCTTTCTGATATACAACATGACCATGACAACCCAAAGTTCAGAGGACAAAATGTAACACTCTGGCCCAACACGGAGCCCAGAATGTTGCTAAACTCCACTGACTATCAATTTTAACAACAATTAACACTAAATTACAGCAAGCATATAAATTATAAAACCCATCCAGGGGTCACAATAACGCAAGCATAACGATGGCAATCATGGATAATTAATTCTTAGGAAGCATGACAAGATATTAAGCAAAGATCAACACAAAACCAATCCAATCAAGTCTATTAAATGAATAATCAACTCCAACCAATCAACTAAGGCTAAGCAATAGTATCAAATCCTAATTATAATTCATCACTCTAATAAAATATCTCATGGCCACTATTTCATGTAATTGAATGTATGATGTGGTTCCAAGTGTGCTAGTCCTTCCCATGTGTAATGTCGTCAACAGTCACCTAAAAACAACAATAAAACAAGGGTGAATCCACGACTCAACAAGCACAATAATAAACAATGGGCAAGGATTAATCATCTGTAAACCATATCATCATCAAAATCAACTATTCTCTTTTTTTTATTCTCATACTCAATCATCAAATTCTCTTTTCATTCAATGCATCCCTACACTACTTGTCCACATGCACTTCTTTCGCGTATACTAGTATAGCGTGGGAGAACACTCGCAACAATGTTCACTCTCAAGCCCATCCTCCTCAAGGATCGGGGACCTCCTCCACTCCCGTGGAGGTATGTGATCACCATGATCACCTTCTCTTATGCAATGATGCTTATGAATGCACAATTATTCATAGGTTCATCAATAATACCTTCATCCAACATTCTCAAATGCATCAATACGATTAATTTCATAACCATTCGCTTGTTTGCAATTAAATAATATAAAAGCATGGACAATATAAGGGTAATGAGTAGTAAAGAATACAACGATGAATCAATGAACACTGTCTACCATGCACTTGCTTCTTTATCCCTGTGAAGTTGGATAGCGAAGCGGCGACAAAGCGCTAGAGACCACACTCCCTGGACAAACATTTCAAAAACACATATCAAAATCATAACATCACAGAACCCATACTTTACATTTATTGTCATCGCATGTCTACGCCAAACCGACACAATTAACCCAAAACCACCGAACACACTACCCACTGTCCCAGTAGTAAAACAACTCTAACTTATACATCTGAACTCCAAATCTCGACATCCACTACTTTCTAGAATCCTCATGAAAAATCCTACAACTTTCTAGTTATGACGAACTTATGATTCTACCATTCTCTGCCCCGTTTCCTTTTTCGAAGACTATCCCATAATTTTTCAGGACAGTCTGCTTCACAATTTTATACCTTTAATTCAAAAACTTGAAAAATATATAAACGATACCAGTTCTGTAAACTACACAAATCTTCATACATTATTCAAGTTATAACCACATTTTAATTTTGCCATCTACTAAATGAAACCGACCCATCTTCACGACGTATGCCGCCTCGTCCAAATTACAGATAGCAACCTTACCGAGGCCGTATCTTTTCGCTCGCTACTTCGATTCTAATGATCCAGACCTTCCTAGAAAGCTAACGAGATTATATACTTTTCTCTAATTGGACTAACATCTAAATCCAAGCCTAAATACTCCGAATCGCCCCCGCAAGGTTCTACATCTAACCTCGATGAACTAGGGCTTGCAGAAAATCAACCTTCCCTAGGGCAAAACGATCTACGAAACGTTCAACGATTAATCCAAGGTAAAATCTAGGAATTAACAGAGGTTACCCTTGACGAACACGAAGGATCATGAGAATCCGCAAAAATCCTCCTCTTTTCCTTCCTTCCCTTATTTCCCTTCTTCTCCTTCCCTTGCTGCCCTTTCCTTTCTTTTTCCTTGCCACGGCAGAAGATGGAAACTCACTTAGCTACCATGGCAGGGCTCGGTAGACCTGGCTGTAGGCACAACGTAGGAAGGGCTGCCACAACAGGGTTTAGTAGGGCGGCGGCTTGCCGCTAAAGGGCTTGGTAGGGGTGCGGCAAAGGAAGGGCTGCCACCAGAGGGGCAACAGCGGTAACAACGCCACACAAGTCCAGAGGGAGGTGGATGGCAGGGCTAGGGTTGCTTAGGGTTGGGGAGCTGCCTGTTGCGCCTCCCCTCCCCCCTTATAGCCAGCTGACTTGGGCCAAGACGCCATGGGCCGAAGGCCTAAGGTCCAAGTTGTTCTAATTTTATGAATATTCCCTTTTTAATTCACTTAATTACCTTTCTAGTTCCAATGATCTCTCTAGTATAAATTGGGATATTACACAAAATGGATGGATAACTGATGGTTGGAGAAGCATAGCTAGTAAATTCAATGAAAAGTTCCCAACTGGCCATTTCACAAAGCAACAAATCCAAGAAAAGGAGAAGGAAATGAAAGGGAATTACAAGGCAATACGAGATGCACAGAAACAAAGTGGTGCAGGCTGGAATGATTATCTGTGCATGATTGTTGCTGAACCAAGTATCTGGGGTAAAATGATCCATGTAAGACCCTTTACTCCCTCTAACTAATAGTATTCTTTGTGATGTGTTTTGATACTAACTATATTATTTTCTTGCATTCAATAGGATCGTCCAAAGGTGAAGAAGTTCCGCAACAAGCCATTCCCTCTCTCTACAACTACCTGGCAGCATTGTATGACGGTGAAGTTCAACTACATAGTTATATGAATAACTTACTAGTTTTCCTAGATCAGCTCATCCTAAGCTTTATCTATTAATGGTTATATTACACTTTTAATATGGTGAACAACTTGCTTATTTTATCTAGTCATAGACTATGTTAATAGAACCATCAAACTGCCTCTTAAGGGAGTACCTGTCTTTCTAGTTGCTGATCATATGTTTCATGGGTTGAAAGCTCTAATCCAATCTTTCCATTGCCATACACCTGATATGGTAAGGGTGAGCTTGCATCAATTGAAGCTGCATTAATGACATGCTCATTTTCATATTTATACCTAGGAACAAGAATTTGTATATATGGTTAACATCTAACCCCGAAGAAATATAAGCAACTAACTTAGTGAGATTTAATAAAACTAGAAAAGGAAGTTCAGAACACATGTCGAGTAACAAAAATCAATATAAGTTTAGAAAAGGGGTTTCTCATTTAAAATGCAATGTAATATTTCCCTTCTGTAGGACCGGAAAGGCGACTAGAGGGGGGGGGGCGGTGAATAGGAGCTCGCCTAATTTTTCACCTTGTTCAGATTCAACACCAGGTTCACTTCAATAGCTATGGGAGCTATGAAGATCAACATACAAGTATAGCAGAAGACTTGTGTTGAATCTAAACCAAAATCCCCAAAGTAAAGAACAAAAAGGGCTCAAGCTTATTCGGGCGGTCAGACCGACGCGTTCGCTGGCAGTTAGGCGAGTCTTGATGCGGCCCGTGCAAAGGCGATCGGACCGAACTCGACGATGAACAGAAAAACAGCTGGGATCCAAAACGAAAATCGATCAAACTTTTGATCTATACGGCCAAACTTAACCAAACTTGGAACACACCTTCCCAAGGATATCTGGAACCTATTCCAAGTGACGATCGAGTAGATCCATGTCAAAGTTTTGACCTTTTTCTATTTTACCGAAAGAGGGTTCAAAACCGAGCAAAAACAAAAAACTTGATCCAAAAATTGCTCGTGGGAGATTGATGATCAAGATGATCCTAGATGTATTCCCACATGTCACAGCAAGGAAGATGAGGACAAGAAACCACTTGAAACCCATCGGATCAAAAAAACACCCAAAATCACCAAATGAGAGGGAAGAACACAAGAAGACTCATCTTTGAATAATCATCCATAGATTGATTCACGATTGTTGCTGGTTATAGCCACTCCCTCAAGGAGGACAAGAGCTCAATCCTTGAGCACACACTCAACTCATCTCCCTAGAACCCTAAGCCTCTCCTTTCTCTTCTAAGCCCTAACACCAAACTAGGGTTTACAAAATGAAGTGCTTGGGAACTGAATGACAGCACCCCTTCCTATTTATAATGAGGCCTAGCTTCTAGAAGAGTTAACCCTAATGGGTTCCCGTTAAGGTCCAACACAAACGGGACACATGCACGCATCTTAAAGCGTCGTCTTCATCTTCTCTTGACCTAAACCGCTTCTCCACGACCGTCTAGCGCCATGTTTAGTCCAAGGTCACAAAGGCGGTATTTGGTGAAATTACCAAAATACCCCTTCTTGATCTTTCTCCAAGACCAAGTCCAATCTTGGTGAAGCACTCGCTTTGCCATCGCAGTGTGGTTGATCAACGGCTCTCATCGTGTCGACAAGTCTCTCCGTCCGGCTCCCGCCAAACCACCATGGCACTTGCATCGACCCCGCCGCTTGATCCAACTCCGTCAGCCGAATCGCCTTCGGTCACCTTTGTCCATTCTGCGCCATGCTTGAGTCCATTAATCTCACCCGGCATCCTTGATCGTTCTGGACCTCTGCTCTCCAAGCTTAGTCCCGATCATCCTTGCTGTTGACCGTTGTTGACCTCCAAGTGTCCTACACACCAATAGACAAAGAAATCAAATTCGAGAACAAGTTCTTCACAACTTGACCCACGTTAGCCAAAACATGCAATATGCAACACATATGTAATGAAATCCATGAACTTGACCTAACGAACACTCATCGCACCACACTGATGAGCGAAACAAGTCAAAACCAGTCAGATCGCCACCCTTGGCCAGTCTGACCGCCAACAAAAGGCCGGTCTGACCGCCCACTTGGGACTTAGCCACTTTTCCAACCTGGAAACCTGAGAACTCTCTGGGAATTTCAAATGAATAGAACTTTTCACTGGAAGCTTCAAAAATTATGAGACCAAGTGCAGAAGAACCCTCTCACTCACCTGCACCTTCTATTTTTTGCTCAGCTCCAAAATCCAAAGTTCCAAAAGTGGCCGGTTGACCGCTCGGTGAGCTTCTGGCAGACCCGCCACACCGCCGGCCTCGATCGCCACCGCCGTTAGACCGTCAAGAACCAAAACAGCCAAGCGATCGAGGCATGGTTGGTCCGATCACCACCGGCCACTGCACCACCAGAGACTGACAGAACACGAAACTACGCCGAAAACGCGTGATTTGACAAACCACAAAAGCCATTGCCAATTGTATCATCATCCTAAGATCATGCACATATCCTCATGATATCCACAATCTCCCCCTTGATGAACACATTGGCAATTTCCCAAAAATGCAAAGTTTGAGGTTTGAAAAGTAAAAAACTCGACGTTTTCGTACAAAAGCACAACTTGATCCAAATGCAAGAGAAAGCAAGGGAAATGACCAAGCTGGCTCCAGAATAGTATAGGCAAGTGAGATAAGACAAAAGAAAGCACAAAAGCTTCAATTTCCAGAGAGGTGATAAAAATATCACTTAAGGTCCATATGAAAGAACAATTGTTCAATTTGACCTTTAATCATTGTGAGGAAGCACGAATTGCAAATCAAATTCAGAAATGGCAATACGATCGCAAAAGTTCATATGAGATGCTCCCCCTCACTATGATCAACAAATTTCGTGAAAATTCATTTCTCCCTATTTGTCCATTTTTACCATTTCTCCCCCTTTGACAATGGATTCATCAAGGTGCATAGAGGAAGATAGAGCATGAATGACATAGAATGGCTTCAATTTATTTAATTTTTAACACAGGGAACCATGAAAATTATCCATGAGAACTGTACAAGTATTACACCAAGCCATATTATGTGAAGAAGCTACTTTCTATTATGGCAAAATATGTACAGCAAAGCTAAGGCCAAAATATCAATAATATGAAATTAAATGAATTATAAGCATGGCAAGTTGCTCAAGATCATAGTTTAGCTACATGTATCCAAAAATGAGTCAAGCCATGTCTATAAGCAAAATGGAGCCCAGAAACTAGAAAATGTGTCAATTTTGAGCGCTATGAGTTCAATTAAGAATCAATTTGTTCAAGCATTTTGAATTTAGCACATTGAGCATTTTGCTGAAAATTTTTGGTTTTCAATTCAGGGATTCATTTGGTTGGTGAAAGTGCCGGTGTGTGATGGTCTTCGCTAGCTGCTTTGCTTCTGCTTCCTTCTCCCCTTCCTCTTCCTTCTCCCGTATTGCGGTATTAGGCATGTCCTTGAAAAAACCAAGTGAAAAATTCTTTCAAAAATCCCTGAAAAAGAATCCCATGCCATGGTTTACCCTGTTCTGCTCTAATTTGTTTGCTTCACCATGTGATATGCCACATTCAATTCCCAAGCCAAGAAAAGACATGGTCACTTATTTGCACATGGTGGGCATGTCCAGACTTGGAGTTCAAGGTTTGAGAATTGAAATGTGATCTCACTTAGGATCCAAAAGTTGAACATCAACACAATGCCTCAAGTCATTATTGTTAGCTACCTTCAAGATGCGATAGATTGTTCCCATGCTTTAGGAACACAACAACCCTCTTAGTGACAAAAGCATGATATACTACATCATTGCATTTGCGATGAAACAAAAATGAAGAGAGAGAGAGAGAGGAGAGGACAATAGTACTTGTATGGATGAATATATTTTTCAGATTGGTTAGGTAGTTGATGAAATTTAATTATCTCAATGGTAGTTATGTGTTTTCTTTTCGTAGTTGTTCTCAATGGCACTTGGCTCTGAAAGCTATCTGCACGTCTTGAGCACTTGGCGCTCTGAAAGCTGCAATTTTCCTTTTTTTTTTCTAGTCTCCGAGTTTGTTTGTGACTGTCAAGGATTTGTTGATCATCTTGTTCTTTGTCACCTCTTGGTCCCTCTTCTCCTTCCTTAAAGGTACCTAGACACCTTTCGGTTTTGCACACTCGAATTTGATTACACTAGCATATGTGAAGTGCTTACTAAGTAGTAGAGATTTCAGAGCTTGTATCTACCTAATATTGAAACTTGCATTGCATCGGCATTGCACTAGAGATTTCTTTTTAGCACTTGTATCTACCTAAAAAGGATGTCAAATGCTTAAGTGAAAATGTTGAGAAGGACTAGTTCAGAGCTTGTGTGGGTAAATTATTAACTATCAAATGCCATTGTCAAGATTTATAGTTTAAATTCAAGCATAGCGGAGAAACAATCCATTGGCATATTAAGGCAATTTTCAATACAATTTCTATTCTCACCTATAATGTACCACCCTGGCCCAAAATCTGTTCAATGCCCAGTCCACCGTGGGACGGACCCGCGCACACATAGCACCCTACGTACACTTTCGTCCTCGCTTCGTGTAAAAGGGTTAACCTAGAGGTGCTATGTTTGGACCCAATAGGCATTATATACTACTAGAACTCACTTTAGACAAGCAATATGGGACTAATCCCACCACATGACTCCTCATGGGCCACATGGGCCGCACTACGAGTAGGTCGGGGTATTACATTCACCCCCTCAAGGGCCGATGCCCTCGGCGGACATGCGGATACGCTGCAAATGCCTGTAACCACCCCTCGGTACACGTCGTGCGGTCGTGCGGCACATATGCCATGCCGTGTGTCCACTGGGACCACACGCGCCATGCGTCATATGCTCGCGATCCCTTGCCCCCAAGACGCTGCCAAAATAAGGTTGATGCTCGATACCAACTGTAACACCCTAGCTCAACACCAGTCTGGACTGCTACTAAACTAACATTTTAACCAAATAAAACTAAGATATTTCTCTAAAATTCGGCAGAACCTCATTTGTATAGGTGACTATACCGGATGTTCTAATCTAATATAACATCAATCAATATTCCAATCATCTAATTTAAACTAATCATCACAGATCATCCAAAGTGTGCTAAACAACTAAAGCATAATCCAAAGGGCATCCATAATCTTCTAATCAAATCTATTACAAATTATTCCAAGCATAGGGAGTAATTATAAATAATTCTTTAAGTAGATTACTCAAATACTAAATCAACAATCCAATCTATTCAAATGTGAATGGTTCGTGCCAATATGCAACCACTCTTATGACTATTCCCTCCCATGCATGCCGTTCTTGTAAGGGGTACCTAAAACCACAAACAACAGCAAGAGTGAGTCCACAGACTCAGCAAAGTACAAATAATAAGACATTATAACACACAATTATAACATCAGCATCCATTCTCAAATCTTTACAATATAACATATCACATGCTTATGCAATGCACAATGCATCATTTCTCTTTGACTCTCTTTGCATTTTACCGGTAATGCAGGGTATGCAACCGTCGATGCATACCCATGCTTGTGCTCTCAAGCACAGGGACCAAAAGCCCATACTCCGCAAGTATGGGGACCACAAGCCCACACTCCGCAAGTATGGGGACCACATGCCCACACTCCACAAGTGTGGGGACCACAAGCCCATCATATACATGACAATGACCACAAAGAAATGCTTGGTCACCACGTGACCAACCCTCAAATATGATAGCATAATGCACATGAACAATTACACTATCCATCATTAACATGTATTAGCAGTAGCAGCATACATGAATAAACTTACTCATACTTCTAGCATTCACAATCATTAACATACATATCATTCTAGCATCCATGCATAACGAATATGTACATATAACTTGCAACCATGATCAAACACTCATACATTATCTATCAATAAATATACTTGCCTCAACCGTGCGAAAATGGAGGACGCGAAGAGAGCGTTGCCCCCGGGACCAATCCCCCACATGAATTAAGTTAACAAGCACTCTAAGATAACAATACTGAACAAAACAAAGCTAGAAGCAATTACGAAATCGCTACACTCTCTAGTGTGATCCCAACTCCAAAATCTTAAACATCAGTCTGTTCTCTTAACAGACAGTCCCAATCAAAAAATCATAACTTTTCGACCAGAGATCCAAATGTGGCGTTCTCAAACTTTATGGAAAGATTAACAAATTCCCAACCTAAACCTAGTTGAGGAGCTTTCCAGATTCGGCCATATCCTTCCCTCACCAAACTGATTAACAGAACGGCTAATTCTCGTCAGGGGTTCTGGACAGCGACATTGGAATTATCATATCTTTCAATACAGTTATCCAAATTTCACGTTCTTTAGCTTTATGGAAACCTAATTCAAATACCTACAACTTTTGTTATGGTGAGATCTCCTGAATAATCCATTAACTATTTGCTAATGACGGACTAATATTCACTGTTAGAAATACGACAGAACCGTAGAACAGCAATGCTACGAAAATCATATCTCCTAATCTGCTCATCCAAACGACCTGATACAATACTCTACGGAAAGCTAGCGACATCGCCCACAACTCTCTAGGAGATGTCCAGGTCAGAATCCGCAATAATATTCCTCAAAAGCGTTGGGCACTACAGACTGCACTAAACCGATCTAATACCGACATTGCCTAAATACATGAATACGCTACTAATTGAACGGGATCGGGGTTACCCTTGGAGAGCCGCTGAAGAACATAGAAATCACCACGCGATCCCACTTCTCCTCCCTTCTCCCTTCTTTATTCCTCTTCCCTTTCCATTTCTTTCCTTCTGGCCCTCCCCTTTCTGGTGCATCCTTGCATTCCTTTTGCTCTTCATTGGTGGGCAGCAGCATCAGTATCACATGGATGCATCATGCATGTAGATGCACTTGTGTCAGGGTATCAACAGCAAGCAACTACAAGATCACTAGCAGCAGGGCTCGGTAGCATGACCGAGCATTGCATGCAAACGTGCAAAGAAAGGCAATGCGCCAGAGCAAAGAAGAGGCAAGAAGATAACCTAAAATTGCATGCAAACGTGTGCAGCAAAAGCAATACGCCAAAGCGAGAGGAAAATCGGCGGCTGGGAGGAAAACTAGCAAGCAGCAAGGAAAGGGCAAGGGGTGGAGCGGCTGGCTTAGGGTTTTTCGGCAGCCCTCCCCCCTTCTCCTCTTGGGCCATGGGCCAAAAGCCCACCTCTAAATTTCCCATCTTCCTTTCTAATGTCTAAATTTTAATTAATAAATGACAGTTTACTAATTCATGTTTCTTGATATTTAGGCGGGATATTACATTCTACCCCCCTTAGAAGAATTCGACCCCGAATTCTACTCGAAATGACAACAAAACTGAAATAAACACTAATCAACTCATACCCGTCGTGAACAACTCTGGGTACTTCTCACGCATGCGAGACTCCAACTCCCAAGTCGCCTCTCTCAAGGACTGATGCGACCACAGCACCTTGATGTATCTGACGTATTATGCCTCATCACTCATCCCGACCTTTCTAGAGTCACTCAATGGATGGGACTTGAAGGTACGATCTTACCCATTGGTCAGCGGCTCTAACGAAACTTCAGACTTTAGATTGCTCAAGTATGCCCTCAACACCGGGTCATACAAGACGTTGTGTACCCTGCGCATGGACTCAAGACGGTCCTAACGATGCGCTTTCTTCCAAAATCCCCGTAACTTTCAGAACAAACCAAAAGAGAAATCTCTCGAATGCCCAAATCAAACACTCCTTTTATTTTTCCTTGAACCGGAAAGAACCACTACGCCCACAAAAAGTCAACTCAAATTGTACATGGTCTCCATCATAAACACTCAGCTCAAACAAGAATCAAGATAGTAGTTCTCAACTCGAGGAAAAATATTTTTTTTCTTAGATGTTCCTTTAAGAAATAAATCTCCTCCCAAATCATGGGTTTTCAAATCATCACACTAACTCTTTCCTCTTAACCGACAACCCCAAACGATCCTCAAACCGAAAGAACAACCACACTTATTTAGAGAGACTCTACTAATCCACAAAAGAATTCTCTAGTCCACTCCTTTACAAAAGGAATTATTTTGACAAATGGTTCCCAACACCTCAATAAAGATTGTTCACCCACAATCACATCACCTCATTCTGTTACGGATAATCAACTTAAAATTCTCAGCTCACATACTCATTTTCTACCCCCGAAAGATTCTTTCAATGATCGACACTATTCGGAATCCACTTTTGTTCTTCTACTTATACACATAATGTTAGGCCTCCAAGGTCCTAGTATAAAAATGCAAAGCCCAAATTCAACCTCCAAATCCCCTTCCATGAATTTCTGGTATAATTGATAGAAAATCCTCAAATTCGTTTACTAAAATTTCACACAGCTCAACAATAACCTCATTCATAAATATCAACGTTCCTCACTAATCAAGTAACCGCCCAAGGTGATTCATTTGACCAATCTTAGACCTTCTTTAATCCGCATCAATCAAATTCAGCTATACAACCACAATATACCCATTCGCAATACCCTAACTAATTGACCAAGATTCAAACATACTCAATCACTAACGTTAATAGATAAATATATTCTTGACTAAGTTATCCTTAGAGATAATCTGACTCCCAGAGGGTTACTCACTGAGACCGAGTCATACTTGACAACAACTCAACAATCCCTGCTATCCCATTAATTAACACGACTATTAGATTTCTCTACACTGCTATTCTCATTAAACTACCCTATCATAATTCTTCTACACAATCTTACCGAGTACCCAAATGTGATACTCTAATAAACTGATCAAGATTTCCATACTTGCTAATTCTAATGTTCTGTCAAAATGAACACGAAATCTTGGACCACATCTTGCTATAGGTCCTACTAGTTGCGACAACGAAATCTGTTAGCTCCAAAGACAAACATTCTTTTTAAATCAAATCCTCTCCAAGGATTATTCTAATAAATCGATTTATTACTCAATGCCTCTCAAACAACCCAACACCTAAAGGTTCACAAAACCATCTACTAGACCACCACTATCTAGTTGCCAATTCACATCCAAAGAGACTTTGCAATATAGTTCGGTTAACCCTTTCTAAGAAGAAGAGGCAAATAGAAATAAATTTTAGCACATAGGAAAACGTTATCACTTACAGTAGATACTCGATCAAGGGAAATAGTCAAATAGCAATGATCTCGGAAAACAAAAGATGAGATCATAGTTGAGGGCACACGTCCCACAAGCAGAGAATATCAAACCTCAAACGAGAATAAAACATTGCTTTTAAAATTCGGGAAACTCTTATGGGTAAGAACAGAAAGTTTAGGCAAACTTCAATAAACTGCAAGTTACAAAACCCGACTTCAATCTCAAAAACTTCTACTTCACTCTTTCCTTTAACAAAGAAAGCGACTTTCTTTGATTACAGCACCACCATGCCAACTCCATCAAGAAGAGATTTGAAGACCATAACACATGAATCACTTAGGAACTAATAAAACCTTTCAACAAGTCACTTTGCTCGAAACAATTTTAGTTACCACATCAACATGAGGTCCAAAAGTTTACAAACGCAAAACTAGAAACTTTTCATTTAATCAACATCACACGAGCGATCAAATTCTTTTATACAAAACGCTTAACATTACCATCATAATCCCTTGCTGACAATCACACTAACAATAAAATAATACACTCTTAGCGAGAATCATCATAGCCTCTTATCCCATCATAAACCTCTCCAAAAGAAACACCAGTCTCAAGGTTGAAACAAACCTCTTTTAACTAGATCATGCTATCAAATAATAATTTTGCAAGGCACACTATCAGAGACCACTTATTCAATCATCTACTCAACCATTAGTGTTGCTTAACACCCACTTCAACTATCATTAACAATTGACAATTATAACTATCACGTATGCAAATAGGGTCATATGTCTATTTGTAATCACCTAACCATCTATAAACACCGAGTCAACATTCCACTTTATGCTCAGAGTTTAGGGCAAAATATAAGTAAACATTTAATAACATCATCTCCTGTAAAACTGGGTTTCACAAGGTACTGCCTCAACATTCATCTAATCCGATATACATGTTTCAATCTAGCAATTAAGTATGATCATCAGGTAGCCAGTTTATGAAAATTTCTGGATTAATATCCTCTAAGGCATCGTTCAATCACATTCTTAACATAACCACCACTAATGGGTAGACTAATCCATTAAGACACATTACTCCGAATTATCTAATAAATCTACCGAATTCCACAATCTTAAAGATTGGACCAAGTCATCAATATACACACCTCTTAATAAATCTTGGATTCCTAGTATGAATGGTCATACCATTAAACAAGTTCATCATGTAACTACTCCATGACTATATCAAATTTATCAACTTCACTTCCAAGGATCTTGGTTAAGATCATTTATGCACCACATTTCAGACCCGACTTGATAATTCATACATTATCAAATTATCTTTTATGCTTAAAACCTCTCACTTAATACAACAAAACATTACAAAAGAGTTTTGATACTTTCTTTCTCAAAGAAGATGCACTAAACTTCAACATTTCAACTACTCCAAAAGAAGTGCGTAGAGCCAAAACGTCCTTCAATGAACTTTGTAAAAGATACTTTCCATTATCTAAAACACCAAGCGAATAAATGGGTCATGTTTGCCAACAATAAGGTAGAACTCTCATGAAAAGGAACAATATTACCAATGACAACGTTTACAAATAGCAAGAATAGCTCAAGAGTCAGAAAAGACATTAATTGTTCTATAAAACAAATAAAGACTGATTGGCACCCGTCAACTGTATTGTAACCATTATCCAAAGAAAGTTCATCAACCACAAACGACTCAACAGTTGGAAAAACAATGATTGCTTTAAGGGTCAAATTAAATCAATGGAAACACATCAATCTTTCTCAAAGAAACCCATCAACTGCAATGAACTACTAACCTAAGAGAAATTCATCAACCACAACTAGATAAGAGTTGACCAAATTCAAATTCAAAGAAGAGAATAACTTTTCTAAAGATACTCACTATCAACGCATGTACTAAGATATCCGAGGTAACCACTTCACTATTCTCGAACAACGAACAGTGGTGTAACCTGGTAAAGCCTAGTGCCACAACCACGACCTCAACCTTTCACCCTCGATTAACCCCACACATAACAATCATACATTAAGCATAATATCAACTAGCAATTCTATCACAGGATCAATTATGATACTCAACGGAAGCGTATATGCAATGCAATATCCCAATCCCACCTACTGTGCATAGTGTGTCAAGATTAATAATTCAAGTACTACGGACCTACAGCCCGCTCTGATACCATCTGTAACACCCTGGCCCAAAATCCGCTCAATGCCCAGCCCACCGTAGGGCGGACCCACGCACACATAGCACCCCACTTACACTTTCGTCCTTGCTTCGTGTAAAAGGGTTAACTCGGAGGTGCTATGTTTGGACCCAATAGGCATTATATACTACTAGAACTCACTTTAGACAAGCAATATGGGACTAATCCCACCACATGACTCCTCATGGGCCACATGGGCTGCACTACGAGTAGGCTGGGGTATTACATATAAATTTGTCAAGCTTCCTAGTGCTAACCAAACTCATTGGAAGATTAGATCGGATCCTTGCTTCTTCCCCTATTTTACAGTGCATAATTTGACATTCATGTATAAATTAATATTTAGTTTTTTTTTTTAAAAAAACTCATGCATATATTGTTTGCCTTGCAGAATTGTATTGGTGCTATCGATGGTACCCATATTTCTATTACTATAAGTGGAAAGAAGGTCGCTCCGAATAGGAATAGAAATGGTACATTGAGTCAAAACATCATGGTAGTTTGTGATTTTGACTTGAACTTCACTTTTATCTCACGTGGCTGGGAGGGATCTACTATAGATGCTAGAGTCCTTAGGTCTGCTCTGTGTAGTGATTTTGAAGTACCGGAAGGTAAATTTTTTCTTGTCGATGGTGGTTATGCTAACACACCATCATTCCTTGCACCTTACTGTGGTGTCCAATACCCACCTGAAGGAGTTTGGACGTGGTCACCGTGGACCAAGAGACTACAAGGAGTTATTCAATCATCGTCACACAAGCTGCGAAATCACGTAGAAAGGGCTTTAAGAGTTCTAAAGAAGTGCTTTCCCATCCTCAAAATAGGCACATTCCATCGTATAAAGAACCAAGTGAAGATTCCAGCAGTTGCAGTAATTTTCCATAATATGACCCCAGATGCTTAATGGCGATGAGGGGTGGTTAGATAACCAACCTGACAATATACCATCCGAAAAGTTTGTCGACCTTCCAGTACGTAACAATGAATACCACAACGATGTGGATTCACATGGTAATTAAATGGATCGTGGAAATAATGTTAGAGATACAATTGCAAAGAAGATATGGGAAGATTATGTTCAGTATTTAGCGTAGTAGCAAACTTTGTTTCCTAATGGGATGTAATCAAGTTGGATGTATTTGTTTTATTTACACCCAATTTTCCATTTGACTAATTAGTATTTATGTTGGATGTTTGTATAATTAGAAGTAAGGAAAAATAGTTCTTTGTTTATTTGTTTGAATAAATTCAATCAAATATTACTTTACAATTATGATGTTTGCAAGAGGATATCCAAAATTCAATTTTGTTACAAGCTAGAAATGCATAGAAGAAGGCATCACCAAAGGGGATAGCACCAGAAGGTATTACTTTACAGTTTGTGCAATTCTGCTTATAATTGTTATCAAGCAATCTGAAAATTTTGTTGCTTCCTCAATTAGTCGAAATTCAGCCTACTTTCTTAGTGCTTTGATATAATTTTTCCTAACAGTGGATAAGTCCAGAGCCTCATGGAATCATGGACTCGGAAAGGCTTTAGTTGATCTGCTCCATGAATACAACAACCCTTCTTCTGAGGCGGCATAAAGAGATGGTCGAAAGAAGCATGGAATACGATTGTCAAATAATTTCATCCGTATGTGAATTTGAAAAGGCAACAAATACAAGATAAAGAAAAGGAGCTGAAAAGGGACTATAAGTTGCTCAAAGATGGAAGAAAACATAATAGTGCTTCTTGGAATGACAATCGTTGCATGATAGTTCTTGACACTTCAATTTGGGCCAACATCACCATAGTAATATATTTACCGATTTTTGCCATTCACTATTAAATTGGTGTGATATCTCTCGATGCCATAATTAATTATCTCATTTCGCATACATCTTCTGCAATCATATCGTAGAGCTAAGAAGTTTCATAGTAAACCTTTCCCCATTCGATGCATTGGGGATCTCTATGATGGTAAATTTTCTTGTCAAACATATTTCGTATAACTTATCCCCATATTGGTGAACTTTAACTTTCTTGTGTAGGACAAACAGCTGAAGGTAGCATGAACTTCACATCTCTTGAGCCAGCACAACATGCTATTCTCACACAAGTAGACAATGGTGATGATTACATTGAAATTGAAAAACATTATCCTAAGCATGCATTATGATGAATGTTGTCGACGATCAAGTCACCAATCTTACGAAATTAAAAAGAGGAAAATGGCAAAGAGTTCTTGGATGAGAATGAGGTTGATCTTTATTGCACTAAACTGGATCTTTACAATAGGTGTCTTGAATAAGGCGACAGACTAGCCCTGACTACACTGGATATGTTGTTGTACTATTACTTCAATTGGCTTCGATCTTGCTGATCCTGATTCGGTTGTTCTCCTTCCCCTCTTGCCATTCGTATTCTCTTTTAAATAACTGACAAAGTGGTGACAGTTACTTCTGGAAGAGGCTCCCTTTGGAAGTGTAAATTAATACGGTCAAAGAGGTAGTTACAGTCGATGAAACTATAACTGATCACTAGTTTGTGTTGGCAAGAGATGAAATAACTATGTAGTGGTTATTGTTAGTGTCTTAGGGCTGTAAACATCGTGTGGTTTGGGGCTGATAAGACACACGTCCCATTCTTCACACAGAAGTAATATACTTGGAATCAGATCCTAGTGTCAGTTCAAAGCATCTATGAGCAGTCATCTGGTTGAGCAAGGGGTACAAGACCCTATCCAATCAGGTTACCCATCGGGTGATCCCTGGGATTCTAACGACCATAGGGGTCGTTAGCTATGAGGTTTATGACCACATAAACTATGTGGCTTTTAATTAATATTTAGGAATTTAATCCTCATCAGCTAGCCCCCGAACTTTAAGTGAATTTGTAATGTGAACTCCTTCCAAAAAAATTCGTATCGGGAAAAACCCTCGTTTAATGGCGTAGTTAACGAGGTGGTTTGTATTCACTTTAAAGTGGACAAGCTATTTGGGAAACCGAAGAGGTTTGTGTCCGTTAAGCTTCAGGCAACTCCCCTTTGCAGTTAATGAAGTGCAGTCTATAAAATCCTTGAGTGCGCCAACTTAAGGGTTTTACGCTCTCAGATTTTCTTTGTCCTTCATCTTTTTGCTAAGAACTTTCTTCAACTCTCTTTCATCTTTTCACCCAAAATCCAACAATGTCGACTCAATCACCAAGCTGGTTGGTCTCGATTTAATGAGAAGAAGCTCAAGGCTTTGGGGAAGATTGGGATGCTTCCCGTCAAGAATCTGATCTCTTAGAGATCAGCGGTCGAAGAGAATTTCCCGAGCGGCAACGATAGAGAAATCCCTGTCTTTCTCGCATACATCGAGTGTGGGTTTAGATTGCCGACACACCAATTTCTCTCCAAGGTTCTTGAGTATTATGGAGTTGAACTGGTAAACCTTGTGCCCAACTCGATCGGCGACATTTGCATCTTCGTCTATCTTTGTAAAGCGTACCTTAGGGTCTTGCTAGATCTAGAGGTCTTCAGGTACTTCTACAAGATGGTGAAGTTGGGGAAGTCGATGGCGTCGACTGGGGAGTGTGCTTTGCGCCTCCACGACGGGAAGGCTGAGGAGTACATTCGCATGTACCCTAAGTCTTCATGGTCATCATCGAATAAGAGCTAGTTCTACATGATGGTCACCAAAGACGACAGCCTTTGCTTTACCGGCAAGGTGGCGGTTGAAAACCCAAGGTGGCGCTCCTCCGTGAAGGAGGGGAGATGGATTAAAGCAATCTAGCTCCTCAACATCAGGGGTCTAACTTCTTGGCACGTGGTGAGGGATTTCTCCATCTTGGGATTTGCCCTCAAGAAGATCACGGACACATTCAATGCTCTGGTACATTGGTCGGGACGATGCGACCAAGGATTCTTCAGAATGTAAGTCCTAAAAAATACAGACCAATTTTGTTTACTTTGGCTAATTATTTCATAACCTTAAAGTCTCTCATATATTTTTTCTGACCCTTTCCCTGAAGGATCAGGGACCGAGATCAAAAGCGATGCTGCTGGGAGAGCTTGATGACAAGGCCGATTTTCTCTGGATTTTGGCTATTGTCTCTTTAGAAGAAAGAATAGATAGACTGAAGGTAAAAGATAACAATCTCTTTTTTTTTATCATTTATGTATTTCCCGATCGGTTGCCATAATACCCCTTTGGTGTGCAGTCGGTTGGATTGAAGATAAATGAGCTCACCGTGAGCTACAAACCAATCGATGCCCCGACCACTTCTGTCCCAACGATCACACAGGATGGTGGTCCTTCAGAGGTAAGAAGAAAACCAAAAAGGAATTTAGATTTTAGATAAAAAAAAAATCATCGCCAAGCTAATCTTGATTTTCAATTAGGCGGAAGAGAAAGAAAATCCACAGACTGAAGCTATAATGGTCATAGACTCCGGGGCGGTTGTAACCGACCAGGTAGTTGCTCCTGAAGTAACTGTTTTGGAGGTCGATGAAACCACAATCTCCGACCAGATGGTTAGGGAGCTTCTCTCTGACCAAGTGGCCGGGGAGATTTCTTCCGACCCCCGGTTGGAGGCTATGAGTGGTCAAACCAACCCTACCAGTTCAGAACCGGTGAAATCGGTTGAAAAGAAAAAGAGAAAGGCAATCGCTCTGGACTTTGCTCTAGGACGTTTCAAATTCAAGACCAAGAAGACCAGGTATGAAAAATAAAGAAACCTATATAAATTCTTACCTTTAGTGTTTCTTGCATTCTGGAAGTTTGATCTTTTTTCTTTTTTCTTGTCTTTACAGATCCTCTGGTGTTCTGATCACCTCCGATTAGAGCACCCCTCAGGAGAAAACTCCTGAGGAAAGATTGGTCAAGTTAGCCCCAAGCAGGTGGCAGCGTCAGTGCTTGCTCAAAAATCTGTGACAGCTCCGACCATGCCTTTGGAGGCAACTGTAGAAGATAAGTCCCTACAGGCTCTACCTACTGCTGGGACCGAAATGGTTGAGGTGATCGACCCAAAGAGGAATCCTCCTGTTAAGGGGTCTCCTCACCTTCATGACATTCCCAACCAGCCCCGGGTCTTTGATGAAAAAGACTCGAGGAGGCTTGGAAGAAGATCGCAGACCGTCAATCACAGACAGATTTTGGGTCTTTTTACTCCCAATATGTGGATAAAGCGATCTAGGTAAATACCTTACGACCACTCTAATGACAATTTCATGAAGTTTTAAAACTTAAAGAAGTTTGCTATATATTTTTATAGCATATGTTCGAGAACGTAGCCACAGTCGAAGAACTGACCAATCGACTAACTGTTCTAGAGAAGAAAAACTCCGAACTAAAAAGTAAGAACTTCTTGACTTCTTCTTCCCTTCTTGTTATTTTGTTCCTCGCTATTTCTCAATTTCTCCCCTGGTCATATTTGACAGAATTCGAAAAATTTGAGGAGGAGGTCGTGGCTAAAGGAAGCCATGATAACTAGGCTTAAAGAGAGGTGCCAAGCTAAAGACCTACGATCGATCGAATCTTGGCCAGACCGGGTTCAACGAAGCCTCTCTCAAGCACAAAGAAGTCATCGAGGATTCCAAGAAGAAGGCTCAAGGTAACTGATCGTAAACTCAACCAGTCTATTATGTGTTACAATTATATTTCATTAGCTTTTGATCTACTTGTGCAGAGTAAGCTCAAAATTAGAAAGAACAGAGAAAGCTCTTGAGTTCGAGCAGGACAAGGAGAAAGAACTCACTCGGAATCTTGAAGAGAAGATTATTGCTCTCAACAAAATGCTTGCCGATATGGGATCGCAAGTATTTCTGCCTTTTTCAAGAGATCCAATGGAGTAGGCAAATTGCCCTAGTTGACAAGTCGAGTGTCTCCAAAATCTGCTCGCAACTACTCAAAGAAACCTTGCACAGACTATGCAGGACACCGTGGCTAACGGAGTAAGCTTTGCTTTGGCAAAGCTTAAAGCCTCCAACCCCTCCATCAACCTCCAAGCTCTTCAAGCGGACTTCAACTGCTCGGAGGATGAAGCAACCAAGATCTTTGAGGGAGTAATGTCCTTCAGAAACAAGGTTGCAGAGGAAATAGCGGTCAGATCTCCGTCCAAGTGCGACCAATCTGGTGGCCCCAAAGAGTAAATGTAATATTAGAATTGTAATTGTAAAAACTTACCTTTTGTCGTCAGTAAAGCTCATGTTTATCTTTTCAACTTTAATAAGTATTCATATATTTCCTAGCCCCCGACTGCTTGTGTTAGTAGAAAAACTTGCTAAAGAAGCAATAGACCAAGAAAAAAGAGTATAAGTTGCGACCATTGTACAAAGTATGTGCTGATTATGTTGTAAAAAATGATCCAATTAACACTAGGAAAGCAATTTGGTTAGGACTAGTGTATGACTTCGACTAGTTTTTAGATCTATTCCATAATCAAAATACTAAATAGTACATTGCCTGGTCGGAAGATGTTATAAGACTTGTACTGATGATAAGAAATTATGCAAATATATATGCAGAAAAAACGATAAGTGGTCTTATTTATACACATTTTCCAAGCTGGTCGTAAAGGTTGCTAAGAATCAAAGACATGATTGGCACTTCGCGAGACGTATTCGTTCTCAGGTTCCAAGAATTAGAGATAACATGCCCATCTGACATGGCTAGTCGTGCAACCGTGTCGGTGACTTCGACCACAGTGTATGGACCTTCCTATTTTGGCAAAAGTTTATTGCGATTAGCACTCAATTTTTTTGAGAAGCAAATCACCCATGACTAGGTTATTGGTGCACTTTACTAACAAGCAGGTACCTTCTCATGGCTTGTTGGTAAACTGCCGATCATATCAGGGATTGGTTTCATCTTTCTTCAAAGAAATTGATGTCATCGAGTCATTGTTCTTCTTGATTGTTCTCATTAAAACAATCAGTTCGAGCAGGGCCAATTTTCAATTCTGGAGGAAGCATGGCTTTAGCATCGTAAATTTGAAAAAATAGCATTTCACCGGTCGTACGACTGGTCATAGTTTGAACGGCCTATAACACAAAGGAAAGTTCTTGAACCCAAGCTCCTGACCATTTTATTAACTGGTCAAACTCCCGGTGTTTCACTCCTTATATTATTATGCGATTAGCTCACTCGACTGCTCCGTTGCTCTGTAGGTGAGCCATGGAAGCATAATGTCTCTTGATACCTAGATCTTCATAGAATTCCTAAAAATTCTTGCTTGAGAACTGTGCATCGTTATCTGTGATTATACGACTTGGTATACCGAATTGTGTGATCTCGTTTCTTGTGATAAACTTCTTGACGTCTTCAATTGTTACTTTAACAACCGGCCCAACTTCTATCCATTTTTGTAAATGTATCAATCATTACAAAAAGAAACTGAAAGCCCTCGGATGCCTTTGGAAAATATCCCAGAATGTCTAGTCTCCAGGTTGCAAAAGGCCAAGAAAGAGGTATTGTTTTACAAAGCCTGAGCCGGCTGATGTACTTATCGACTATGAAATTGACATTGTACGTATTTCGTCAGAAGTTCTTTTGCATCATGGAGGTCAGTTGGCCAGTAGTATCCTTATTTGAAGGCTTTATCGATCAGAGTTCTGTAAGAATGATGTGCTAAACAGACTCCTCCATGTATGTCGGATAATAACTTAATACCATCTGCTTGAGATATGCATCTCATCAACACTCCGTGAGCTCCCCCGTTTGTAAATGGTACATTTGATCAGAGTGTATGATTTGGCTTTTCGAACTGTACGATTGGCCTCTACATCGTGTTCAGCAAGTGTGGTATGCTAAAGATAATTATAGAATGATGCCATCCAATCACTACTGGGATCAATCTGTACGACCTCTAATGGAGCATCTGTGTCCTTGGAATGCTCGACCATCGATGGTGAATCAAGTTGCTCGAGAAAAACTACAAGCGAGACAGGTGACCTTGTAGAAGCCATCCGTGCCAACTGGTCTGCCAGAAAGTTTTTCTTTCTAGGAATATGTTGGATCTAGAAACCGAAGAAGTGCTTTTCGAGTTTCCGTACGTACTTCCGCCAAATAAGATGACATCTTGGAACTAGAACATTGATATTCCTTCCTGACTTGATTTGCTGCTAGTTAAGAATCACCTTTCACTAGTAATCTGCGAATCCCGAGCGCTCTGGCTGCTTGGAGTCCTGCCAGTAAACCTTAGATCCGCCATATTGTTTGTAGCAGAAAGTTCTCTTGAATGATGTATTTAATGTGTTCTCAAATAGGAGATACCAGGACAACTCCAGCCCCCGAGACTTTGAGTATCAAGGAGCCGTCAAAGTACATTGTCCACTCTTCGTGGTGCTTGTACTCGGGCCCTTGGGTGGGTTTAGGGTTCGTCCATTCAGCAATGAATTCTACTAATGCCCAGGACTTGATCACGTTGTTAAGTGAAATAAAATGGAGGTCAACCGTCCCAAGCTCGACCACCCATTTTTCTATTCGTCCTGATGATTCACTGTTTCCGAGAACTTGACCAAGAGGATATCCAGTTGGTACAACCACTCTGTAGGCCTGAAAGTAATGCCTTTGTTTCCTTGAAGCTATAAGAAAATCGTATAACAACTTTTGTACCTGTGGGTATCGTTCCTTTGGTCCATGTAAGAATTCACTTACATAATATACTGGTCATTGGATGTTGTCACGCTCAACGACCAATACATCATTGACCGCTTGTGACGTTGCAGCCACGTATATCAGCAATGTTTCTCCCGATCTTGGAGATACTAAGATCGGGGCACTCGTAAGGTACTTCTTGAGCTCCTCAAAGGCATCGTTTGCATCTTTAGTCCATTCGAAACTTTCATGTTTTCGAAGAAGCTTAAAGAAAGAAAATCCTTTTTCTCCTAACCGTGCTATGAAATGACTCATCGCTGCTATACACCCGGTTAATTTTTGGACTTCTTTCTTTGTGGTCAGAGGGCGTATCTGGTTGATGGCTGATATCTTTGCTGGGTTTGCTTCAATTCCTTTAGCTAAAACTAGGAATCCAAGAAGCTTTCTAGAGGAAACTTCGAACACGCACTTTTTTGGATTTAACTTAAGGTTGTGCCTTCTTAAGTTGTTGAAAGTTTTTTGTAAGTCAGAAATATGATCACCAACATCGATGCTCTTTACAACCAAGTCATCAATGTAGGCTTCTAAATTTTGACCTATTTGAGGACTAAATGTTTTTTTTTGCATTAGTCTCTGAAAAGTTGCACAAGCATTTTTGAGACCAAACGACATCTTGACATAGCAATAGGTGTCATATGGTGTGATAAAGAAAGTTTTCTCTTCATTATCTTTACTCGTATTGATTTGGTGGTACCCTGAATACGCATATAAAAAACTTAACAACTCACATCCGGAGGTAGAGTCTACAAGTTGATTAATGCGTAGAAGGGAAAAGTCATCCTTCGGACAAGCTTTATTGAGATTTGTAAAATTAATACACATTCGTCATTTCCTGTTGCTTTTTCTAACCATTACAGGATTGGCGAGCCATTCTAGGTGGTCGACCTCATGGATAAACCCAGCGTTGAGAAGCTTGTTAATGTCCGACAGGATTACTTCCATCCCATCTGGTGTGAAGTGCCTTAGCTTTTGCTTGACCGGTTTCTTGTCAGGCCGGAGAGCTAGCCTGTGCTCGCTCACTTCCCTGGGGACTCCGAGCATGTTGGACGCCTGCCAGACGAATACATCCAAATTGGCTTGGAGGAAAGAGACGAGTGACTCTTCCTATTTAGGATCGAGTCCTGCCCTGACCAGTACCTTTTGGGTGGATGCACTAGCATTTCTGAACCCAGACAACATTTTGACGCTTCCTTGAGAAGCCCCTTTGTTGAGCGGAACCTCCTTGGTCTGGTCAGAAGGTTTTGGGGCCATCTTTGGTCTCGATTACATGACCTACGTGGAAGGTGGATTAGTTTCCCTAGTCGGAAGTTCATCGACTAGTTCTAGAGATTTCCAATCGCATGCATTTGCCATCTATCTATCTCCTCGAACCGTAATGACCCATTTTGGTCCAGGCATCTTTAAACTCTGATAGCCGTAATGTGTAGCTATCAGAAACTTTGCCAATGCTAGACGACCAAGGATTCCATTGTATGCAATTTCGAAATCCACTACATCAAATGGAATCTTTTCTGTTCAGAAGTTATTTGGCCTTCCGAACGTAACCAGTAGGGAAAGTTGTCCTATCGGTTTAGCAGTAGCCAGTAGATCCTGGAACTATGCCATGGAAGGTATATTTCACGTGCTTTATTTTCGACCTGGGAATTTGCATTTCTTCCAATGCTCCCGTAAACAAGATATTTAAAGAACTACCACCATCTATCAAAACTCGATTAACTTTGAAATTATTGATAGTAGGTTCTACAACAAGAGGAAATCTACCTGGTCGAGTTGAAGGGATGTGACAGTTATTTTTGCTAAAAGAGATAACTGTCTCCAACCACCTAGATGGCCTGATGGTGATCAGAGATTCGGCGAGGTTCACTTCCCGCTCCACAGCCTTTAGATGGCGCCTTGATTCATATGAGAAGGATCCGCCAAAGATCATATCAATGGTGTGTTGTGACTCCTGGTACTCTATTTCTTCGTCGCCATGCTTGTCATTCTTGGAGCTTGGTTCTCCAAGTTCTTGTATGGAAGGAAAGGGACCTTTACCTGAATAATAATCCTCCAGCTTCTTTTGCTAGGCTCAGCAAGTACGCAGATCATGCCCTACCGCCTGGTGAAGTGGACACCACTTTTTTTTGTATTCATTGGTCGGGGCTTTTCCCTTGTTCCGACCGGAATAATCTTTCTTGCTCTTGCTAAATTTTTAAGGAATTGCAAGGACCTCCTTATTATTAGGCTTGCGATTCTTCTTACCCTTGAGAGACTTTTTGAGTTTCTTCTCTGGTTTATCCAGGCCAGGTTGAGGGATTTTTCTCTTTTCGATCGATGGCTTTGCTCCATTCAACCATCTCACTAGCGGCCGCATACCTACGAAAAGTTCGACGGTTGTTTGTGGAGGATTAATTGCAATGTCCTCCATAAACCTTCAATTTCTTAATCCTACTTTAAAAGCCTTAATAACAGATGAGTTTGTGACCTCAGGAATAGAGTTACGGACCTGGTTGAACCTCTTAATGTATTGACGAAGAGTCTCGTTAGGTTCATGCCGCGTCCGATGAAGATCATCCTCCTTTCCAGGTTGGTTGTACGTCCCTTGAAAGTTTGCGATCAGAAGGTCACAGAGTTGCTCCCAAGTGTAAATTGACCCGACCAGTAGGTTGAGTAACCAAGACCAGGCAGATCCTTCAAGGATCGTGGACAAGTAGTTTGCCATCATGTTGTCGTCACCACCAGCAGCTCTGATGACGGTGGTATAGACCTGGAGAAATTCTAATGGATTTTGAGTCCCATTGAACTTCTCCATGTTAGCTGGTCGGAACTTGTTCGGCCAGAGAATTGCTTAGAGCCCTGCCGAGAATGCTCGACGACCCATAATCGAGTCATGGCGCCTTCTTTGAAAAGAGCCAGATTGTAGTCGGTTGAGGACTGATTCCTCATATTAAAATACTGAGTATCTGGTATCCCAATTCAGTCGTGGACGTTGGTATAACACCTTCGACTGCTCGCCTAGTTTAGGTGATGTCGACAATCACCCGAGCCAAGTGGTAACTCCTCTTGATGAGGGGGAGGAGTGGCTTCAAGAAAGAGCCGTCTTCCTTTGTGACTCCCTTGTCGGAATCTTCAAGGAGGCCTGGGTCTCGATCGGTCCACCGTCCGACCCTGTTGTCCCCTACTAAGGGAGGAACGCTGGGACGAAGTCATAGCGTGACTTTGCGAGTTCCTTTGTTCCCTGTACATTTCTATACGTTGCATGGTCTGTTGGAAGATCTCCGATACCTACCCTGCAAGTTGAACATAACCTGGAGTCTCTACCAAAGCAGGATCTGGGTTATTCAGAATATTACGAACTCGTTGCAGGTTTTGAATTATTCTGAAAGGTCTCGGAGATTCCGCTAGCGAAGAGTGTTCAATGACTCGAATTTCCTTCCAACCTTTTGATTTGTCCTGTCCGACCCATCATGCGCTGTGAGGGTAGAAATAGGCGAATGGCGATCGATGCCCATCGGTTCGATTCGTTCGCCGTTCTTGGGTTGGTACTTGAGTACTCGTATCATTTCCACCAATGGGTGGTGGCGGGTTAAGCTATGGAGGATCATGCATGGCATCATGATTGGTATCACCGATTGTGTTGACCTCGTTCCTCCAATAGCAGTCTTCCGATGAGCTTCCATCATAGCTAAGGGACAGCCTTCCAATGCTTCGGTAAGGAGCCTCCACGATGGAGAGCGGTCGGAGATTACCACCTCTGGTGGGCTTTGTGGTGGACTCAGCCTGATCCGACAGACTCCAGACCATATACTGAGTTTTATCATACCTACTTGGCCTTCGACTGATGGTAGCTTCATCGACACCGTTGCTAGGTGTCGGTTGGCCCCCGGAATACGTAGGAGCTGTCGATGAATATCGATCATCTATGACTATATCGAGAGCACCCTGACTCTTTGGCTGCTGCGTTGGGCTTTTGTCGTTGTTCTTGCCGGTCAGAGGAATCGGGCTTGCAGAGGCGTTTGGAAATTTCAAACTGGTCGGAATGATTGATTCCTCTGGGTGTGCTACTGATGGTGACGGCGAATCTTCCTCTATGCGGTCGATTTCGCTGGTCTCAACGAGTGGCGAGCCTGCGACGGAAGAGGATAACGATGACATTGCATCATGTTCCATGGCGCAAATGCATGCGTCCATGTCGAGGTTGGAGTAGTCCTCCAAGTCGAACTAGTTCTCCTGATCCCATGTTCCTGCCATGATCGCATGAGCGACAATGGAACAGTCGGAGAATGAGGATTGCTGAGCGAAGAAATCTTCAAGAACTCAACGCCTTCTTCCCCATGGATGGCGTCAACTGTCGACGATCAAGTCATCGATCTTATGAAAAATAAAAAGAGAAAAATGTCAAAGAGTTCTTAGATGAGAATGTGGTTGCTCTTTATTGCAATGAGCTGGATCTTTACAAGGGGTGCCTTGAATAAGGCGACAAACTAGCCCTAACTACACTAGATATGTTGTTGTACTATTGCTTCAATTGGTTTCTAATCTTGCTGATCTTGATTTGGTTGTTCTCCTTCCCCACTTGTTGTTCGTATTATCCTTTAAATAACTGATGAAGTGATGGCAGTTACTTCTGGAAGAGGCACCCTTTGGAAGTGCCGCGTCTGGTCGGAGAGGTAGTTATAGTCGATGAAACTATAACTGATCACCAGTTGGTGTTGGCAAGAGACAAAATAACTATGTAGTGGTTGTTGTCGTTGTCTTAGAAACGTCGTGTGGTTTGGGGCTGATAAGACACACGTCCCATTCTTCACGGAAGGAATATACTTGGAATCGAGGTCCAAGTGTCGGTTCAAAGCTTCTGACGGTCATCTCGTCGAGCAATGGGTACATGACCCGTTCGACCGGGTTACCCATCGGGTGATCCCTGGGATTCTAACGAGCATGGGGGTCGTTAGCTATGAGGTTTACGACCACATAAACTGTATGTCTTTTAATTAATATTTAGCAATTTAATCCTCATCAAGTGCAATGACATAAGCTCACCAAGTCAACATACGGTGAGTGCAATGGAGTATGACCTTCATCAAAAGCGAGTAATGCTACCTCGGGAGATAAAGGAGAACATGTTGTGAAGAAAACTAATACTAACTCAAGAGATAAAGGAGAAAAGGCTGTGAAAAAGCGCAAGCAAGATGGGAATGTAGGTGATATGATGGGAAGGTACCTAGAGATAAGAACAAAGCAAGCGAGGAGGAGGCTCTGAGCTAGCCGAGGAGCAGTGATGCAAGGCATCGAGATGATTTCTCCATCAAGATATGCATAAGTGTTTTGAACAAAATAGAAGATCTATCAAATGAGAAGATAAAGTCAAAGCCTTTGGTGTATTCAAGGATGCTCAAAATAGAGATTTTCGTTAGTGCGGAACATGTTACTCGTCTCTTGTGGTTGAGAAGTGTGATGGTAAGTGGATAACTTGTTTCTTCCATCATATGTTTGTTGTTTCTTATTTTTATTTGTGCTTATTGTCATTTTCATCTATTAACATGATATGTAAGTTTGAGGTCAGCAGAGCTTGTGCATGGTAATATGTTTTCATTGGTAAGTGTGGATATACTCATGATCTTAGGTGATGAGACAATTGGCAATAGCATTTGAGTTTTGTTGAATTTCGAGTTTTCAGCAAGTGTCAGGATTTTCGGTAGAACCGGTGTTTAAAGGGCGATACAACAGCTGAACGGTATGACCACAAGTGTGTGGCGGTAGTACCAGATCGTGGTTATACTGATTGGTAGATGGCGGTAGCTTAATTCTAGAGAAGATGTTTTGGGGAGTTCTGGTCTTCATTGAGAAGCGGTACGACCGACGTTTTTGGAGCGGTACGACCGCTAGCGATGCGATAGTACCACTGGTAACACGGCGATTGTACCAATTGTGATGTGAATATCAACCTTTTGGAGAATTGGTTTTGGGATAGGTCAAGTTTATGAGCTTGATGCATATGTGTTGCATGATGCATGTTTTGGCTAACGTGGGTCAAGTTGTGAAGAACTTGTTCGGAATCGATTCTTTGTCTATTGTTGTGCGGGGCGGCTTGGAGGTCAACGATGGTCAGCGGTGAGGATGATCGAAACTAAGCTTGGAGAGTGAGGTTGAAACGATCAAGGATGCGGGTGAGGCCTATGGACTCAAGCATGGCGCAAAATGGACAAAAGGTGACCGAGCAGGCGATTCGGTCGACGAGTTGGATCAAGCGGCGCGGGGTCGGTCACAAGTGCCTTGGTTGTTCTAGTGGGATCCGGACGGGAGAGACTTGCCGACATGATGAGAGCCGTTGATCAACCTACACGTGGTGAAGCAGGCGATTGCTTTACCAAGATTGGACTTGGTCTTCGGAGAAGGATCGAGAAGGGGTATTTTGGTAATTTCATCAATACCACCTTGGTAACCTTTTGGCTAAACCACGGCGCGAGACTACGCATGGAGAAGTGGTTTAGGTCAAGAGAAAGTGAAGACGACACTTTAAAATGCGTGCGTGAGTTAACCCGTTTGTTAGTGGGCTTAACGGGTGCCTAATGGGTATGGTCTTCTAGAAGCTAGGGCTCACTATAAATAGAGAGGGTGTACTGTCCAGCAGCCCTTAAGCCTTCATTTGCAAACCCTAGTTGGTGTCTTAGGGTTTTTGAGAGAAAAGTGAGGTTCTAGGGTTCTAGAGAGATGATGTGATTGTGTGCTCTTGAGTGAGCTCTTGTCCTCCAGGTTGGAGTGATTGTAAACATCAATCAAACATGAATCAATCCAATCAAGATTCTCAAAGATGAGTTTATCCTTTGTTCTTACTTTCTTTCTTTGATGATTTTGTGTTTTTGATGTCTTGTTGGTTTTACCTCGAGTCTTGCTGTGATCTAGCTTGCTGTGACATGTGAGAGTGCATCTAAGATCATCTTGATCATTCTTTACCCACGAGCAAGGTTTAGATCATGTTTAGGTTTGAAACTCGGTTTTGAAACCTTCTTCGTTCAATTCGAGAAAGGTAGGAACTTTGACGTGGGTCTAGTCAATCTTTTCTTGGAACAGGTTCCTAACCTCCATAGGAAGGTATGTTTCAAATCTCGTAGAGTTTGGCCAAGCGGTTCAAAAGTTGTGTCAATTTTAGTTTTTGTCGTCGAGTCGTTTCGAGGAAATTGGTACAACCACCCGTTTGCCTACAGTTGTACCGAATATTGGTACAACCGCCGGATTGCCTAGAGTTGTCTTGAACATTGGTACAACCACTTTGTTTACTGTGGTTTGTACCGATTTCCTAATTTCTTGACACTTCCTCGATTTTGTTTCTTTGAGCTTTGGGGGTTAGGAGTGGATTCAACACAAGACTTTCTCTGTGGCAATCATTGATCTTCATAGCTCTCATAGCTATTGAAGTGATTTATAAGTTGAATCCATTCAAAGTGAAAAAGAATTTGAGCTCCTATTCACCCCCCTCTAGTCGCCTTTCTAGTCCTCTGATAAGTAAGAAAATTATTAACTACTTGTGATCTTCTTTGCTCATAATGTGATCCAAGTTTCAATTGTGGAGTGTGCACTGCTGCTACTTTGTGCTTTCTTCTTCGCTCTGTAGCATTCATCTAGAATTTCTGGGCTGTATTAGTGTCCATATATACGTGGGCTGGGGGTGGCTGCATGCATGCATCGGGGAAAGGACAGGGCTACCCCCAGTGGCGACATTGGTGGAGGATTATTGCGGCCTTGCAGACGGATTGCCCTCGGTGGCGTCGGCGGTGGGCGCTTAGCGAAAAGGACTAGATTGCCCAGTGAGAATGGCGAAGGTTGGGGTGTCCCAGGGCGCATAATCGATGGCGGCGTCCACTGACACTTTCCATGGGCAGTTGTAACATCCCAAATTTCTGTTACCAAAATAAAAATTAATAAAGTTATTATTTTATTGGATTTTGTGAAATTTGAAAGGGTTTTATTGCTTTATTTGAATTTTCTAAAGTTTTAAAAGTCAAAATAAAATTTATTGAAGTCTTTAAAGTTTTATTGGATTTAAGTTGAAAAAATAAAATTTAATTAATTTCTGGAATTTTTGAGATTTTAAAAGCTTTTCCTTATTTATTTTAAAGCCAAAATAAATTATGTGCAAAAACTATTACCAAATATAAGTTGGAATTATTTTATTTAATTCCAAAATAACTCTAGGAATTTATGTGAATTTTTCTAGAATTTTTGGATTTTATTTGCTATTTTCTAAAGCCAAAATGATTTAGTTGAATTATTTTAATTAGCAAATCATTTCAAAATTCCAAATAGTCTTTGGGCAAAATCCCCTCCAAATTAAACCCACTCAGGCACTGACGCGCCAACCTACTCCACCCACGCGTTTCTCGGCCACGATTCCATTCAAGCGGCCAGTGGCATCCTCCTCTCTCTCTCTCTTGCAATTGGCCCTTGCGTTGTCTTCTTCTTTCCTCTTTTCTTCCCACGGCGAGATCCTCTCGGCCACCATTGCCAAGACATGCCTAGCTCGTCTCCGCCGCGATCCTCACCTTCATTCCATGCGCGAATGCGTGCATTAAAAACCCTTATCTCGCCGCACCCGCTCCCGACCGTTTCCCCCTCCCTCGAGCCCGTAATCACCGGAATCGCGAGTTCACCGCCGTCGGCCTCACGCTCGTTTCTCCTCCCCTCGGCCCCTATAAAAGGGAGCCCCAGGAGTCCTCTTCCTCCCTCATCCAAACCCCTCGACCCACTCCTCCTCTCCCCTCTTATCTTGGCCAGATTTCGCAATATTCGCCGCCAGCCACGAGTTCCCTTCGCCACCCCTAGCGCCACCGTTGACGACGCTCCGGCCCCAAGTCCACCACCATTGGACCCGCCTCATCGACGCCGACCCAGTGCGCCCCTCGCCCTCGCCGAAGACCCGCCGAATCGCCATCGCCGCCGCGAGCCCGTTTGCACCGCCGCCAAACTCCTCGCCGCCAGCCACTCCTTCGCACCCTTGCACCACCACAGTGAGCATCGTGACCCCCACGCCCTCCTCTCTCGTTTGGTACCACTCACTCCCCTCGTCGGAGTCCCTAACGTCATCGAGGTGATCGCCGAGCCGCCGCCGGCTTTGGGATGACATGGCCGTCACTTGGCAAGCCACATCACCGCCACTTCAGCCACATGCTGACATGTCTGCCCACGTGTGCACCTACGTGGCATAGCACGTGAGCACCGCACCCCATGTGCACTATGCGGTGGACCAAGTCCACCATGGACATTGACCAAATCGTGGACCTAGTCTTTGACTAGAGGGCCCACATGTCAATGACCAGTTTAATTCAGCCAGTTATTTGAAATTCGGCGGATGACATCATGCCTACGTCATAAATCGAGTTTCTTTTGGAAAAATAATTCCAAAAATTCTAAAAAACCTTATTTCATCATTTCATGTGAATTCAAAACATCCTAGGGTTCGTTCTCCTTCATACGAACTTTGATTTCGTTGATTCAAATTTCTAAATTCATATAAATTCAAGATCTAGCTAACTAAACTAAAATTATTTATTTTTGAGTTCATTTGAATTTTGTTTGAATTTAGCTTATTTTCGCGTATAGATTTCGACGACTTCGAAGAGTCAGATTTTGATGCCGTTTGAGAACAACCAATCAAGCAAGACAAGTTACATCTTTGATCATGTTTGACCCCATTATTTCAAATTATTTAAATTCTGTTTTAAACTATTACTGCATGCTTATTTCTATTCAATATAATTTAAATACATGTTTTAAATTGTAGTTATGCCTAAATCCTTTGTACTGCCGATCTTGATATTGAAATATTCATACCTTGTCACCTTAGATGAAAATATAATTCATGCAATAGTATGAACTAGAATATTTTGAGAAAAATTAAGCTTAGCCATGCTTAGACCAAAAATATTTGATTTGGGGAATTTCAGCTAAAAAACAAATGATTGTTTAAATTGTATCCATAGCATTGGTGTGTACTTGGACGAAATGGTTGTATCCATAGCTAAAAATCAAATGACTTTGAAAAGTGAAATAAAATGATGATTTGTACTTAGACGAAATGGTTGTATGGATGGTGCATGTTGGTGCACGGGCTCAACCTGGTCAAGGTTGAGGCCCAGGGGTTATTTTGGAAGTCGCCCAAGTCAGTTAAGGACCAGCCTCAGTGCGTTCCTTTACTAAGCCACATCGTACTACCACATGTCTTGAGCAGGCGGGACTGGCTAAATAATTTGTATCCAACAATGTGAGTTGCACCATTGGAGTGACCCACGAGTCGTGTCATTTGGTTAAGCCATCGTGGACACGGTGGGTGTCATTGGGTAAGCCACCGTGTAAAGCGCAGAGAGAACTGGGTGTGGTGAACTTAACCACTCTCAGGTGAAAGCTTAGCGGTTGTAACTTACACTAGGGGATGAATTGTAAAGGTCTTGACACATGTTCTAGACTACTTACCTAAGGTAGTGGCGGTGGTATCGACGGATGCCAAATAAACTAGAGAATTCATGTCATGTGGGTAAAGGCTGTACAACCTCTGCTGAGTGTTAAGAACTATTGAATAGCCATGTCCACGGTCATGGACATGCTTACGGCCACTCAAAGTTAGACTTTGATTTTGTTTTGAAAAGACTTTATCAAATGGTTTATGCAAATGGGAAATTGGGCAGGAAGCCATGTGATAGGAGGGTATCCTTCACCATTCTTGTGTGAATGTTATCTGACTATAAAACTAAGAATTTTATAAAATAAATTTTAGTTATAGAATAACTGCTTTGGAACTTAGTACAAGTATTTAAAGAAAACATTGCTTTATGCAAACTCAACCAATAAGCCTTCCTTTGATATATCCTTGCATGCATTAACTCTGTTATTTGGGTATAACTTGCAAGCATGGTAGTTGTGCTCATCCTTACTTTATGCAAACAAATTTAAGGGGAGAAGGACTTTGCTCTTGGTGTGGATCTCGACGACTAGGCCGCTACCCCGGTCGATTGCATGTGGCGTATTAAGCTGGACTCTACTACATCTTCATAAATCTTCATTTGTGTTCTTATTTGTTGGCTTGTAAGCCTCTTTTGTAATAAACTCTGTTGATTATTAATAAATTTATGTGATTTATGGATGTTACCATATCATTTTACTATGTGAACTAGCTCTAGATCATGGGACTAGTTAGAAATCTGTGAAGAATTTGGGGTGTTACTCTCGGGTCCGACAGAAGTCTCGGCCGATCCGAAGGTTTGGTACCTCACTTCTTGACCCTTTCTCCCACTCTTGGCGTAGGATTCCGACTCAAGAGTGGCGTTGGATTCCAAAAGGGGATGTGCTGGGAGAGTTAGGGTATTGCGCTAGTTTGAGCGATATTCGAGATTTGGGGAAGAGCTAGGGTTGTGAGGCGGATTCGGAGTCCTCCTCCTCTTCGTAAATCCTTTGCTGAGGTTGTGAAAGAGGGAGCAATGGATCATGGTCGAGGTAGGTTTCCTCGGCGCTTTGGGGATGCCTCTCGAAGCTGGACGGGGGGCAAAAGGAGTGCTCCAAAAGAATGGATGGAGGTCGATGATCTGTTGGTGGAGGAAGATCTTCGTTCTAAGCTCAGGCGAGATCAGGATCAATAGAGGAGGTTCCAGGAGAATCCTCTGGGGGCTTTTCCGAGTTTTGGTAAGCCTTATCTCTCTTATGGTGTTGATAGATCTAGAGTGGAGCTTCGGAATACTGGGGTGGTAGATCGTGATTCTTCAGATCAGGCTAAGGGGTGGCAGTAGGAGGCTCGAGGTAGAGGGACTCTTCATGTAGATGGGGGTTTTGATCGGGGGCTGAATTTTAGAGGGGGTTCTCGAGGTAGATCTAAGGTGAGAGGAGGTGTGTTGCGTTCTGATAGAGGCAGGGATACATCTAAATGGGAAGATTTGGTGAATTCCAGAAAGGGGGAGGAACACCAAAAAAATTGGGGAGAGATTGGTCCGAATACTAGGGTGCTTCATTATGAAGATAGAGGCACTTGCTTTAGATGTTTGCAGTCAGGGCATCACTGTAACACCCTGGTTTTTCTGAGCATTTTTGGAAATTTTCAAAATAAAAAGAACCATTTGGTTTTATTGAAATTCCAAAGCTTAACCGGAGATTTTAGAATTTGGAGTGTTTAAAATAACTAAGCTAAACTTCAACTAATCCTAAAGTTTGGTTCTTTGGAGCTGTTAGAGCTCATGTGTTGAAATCCCTCACCTCAGCTTGTTCTGCTCTTCCCTTGGCTCGGCCCTTTCTCTCTAGGCTTTCCTCTTGTTTGGGCATTTCCTTATGTCCAGACATCCCTTCTGTCTAGACATGCCCTTATGTCCAAATTCCCCTCGAGTTGGACATTTGCCCATGTTCAGATCCTTCCTTCTCGATCAAACCTCACTCGACCCCTCTGGACCTCCCCTCATATCTTTGGTTTGGATTTCCTTTAGTCCGAGCACCTCCTTGTTGGTTTGAACCTCTTTATGGTTCAGACCTCCCACAGTTTGGACCCCTTATGTTCATTTGGATTTCCTCGTGCTCTTTTGAACCTCCTCGGGTTCATTTGAAATATGGTGCTCATTGAACATCTTTAGGTGCATTGAACCTCCTTCTAGTTCGTCTGGACCTCCTTGTGTCCATTTGAACTTCTCTTTGGTTCATCTAGGCCTCCTGTGCTCACTTGGACCTTCCTTAGATCCTGTGAACTCCTCTGTGTCCCTTGGATCTCTTTGTGTTCATTGGAACCCCCTCTGAGTTCTTGTGGACTTCCTGGTATTCAATTGAGTCCCTCTCTTGTTCACTGGAATGCCTAGTGATTCATTTGGACCTCCCCGGGTCCGTAAGGACCTCCTTTGGCTTCATCTTGACCGTTGAGACCTTCCCCGTGTTGGTCCTGACCGTCGAGATCTCCTTGATCTCCTCTTGACCATCGGGATCACCTTTGAGTTTATCCTGACCGTCAAGACCTCCTCGGGACCACTTTCGGTGGATCTCCTCCGTTGGATCCCTCTCCCCTTGAAACCCCTCCGTCCAGGCCACCCTTCGTCCGGATCTGATGGTCCAGACCTCTCCTTCATTTGGATCCAAGGATCCAGAGCTCCTTAGGTTTAGACCTCCCAAGTGGTTGGATTTTCTCTGGTCCAGACCTCCCTTCCCAGGTCTAAATCTCACTCATGCTCATTTGAACTCACTCTCTGTTCTGTTGGACCTCCTCCCTGTCAATTTGGACCTCCTCGTGTCATTCAGGATCTCCCTGTGTCTTTTAGGACCTCCTCCTTGTCTATTTGGACCTCCCCGTGTCCTTCAGGACCTCCCTGTATCCTTTAGGACCTCCTCCTTGTCTATTTGGACCTCCCCGTGTCCTTCAGGACCTTCCTGTGTCCTTTAGGACCTCCCCTTTGGAAATCTTAACCGTCCAGACCCCCCCCTTGTTAGATCTAGTCGTTATGACCTCCCCTTTGGGGATCTTAACCGTCTAGACCCTCCCCCCCCTTGTTGGATCTGGTCGTTAAGACCTCCCCTTTGGAGATCTTAACCGTCCAGACCTCCCCCGTTGTTAGATCTGGCCGTTAAGACCTCCCCTTTGGAGATCTTAACCGTCCAGACCTCCCCCTTGTTAGATCTGGCCGTTAAGACCTCCCTCTCGGAGATCTTAACTTTCCAGACCTCCTCCTTGTTAGATCTGGTCGTTAAGACCTCCCCTTTGGGGATCTTAACCGTCCAAACCTCCCCCTTGTTAGATCTGGCTGTTAAGACCTCCCTCTCGGAGATCTTAACCGTCGGACCTCCTCTTTGTTAGATCGACCGTTAAGATCTCCCTTTGGAGATCTTAACCGTTCGATTTCTCCCCTTTGGAGATATTAACCGTTCGGACCTTCCTTGAGGATCGACCACAAGACTTCCCTTGTGGATCGTAGTCGGGACCTCCCTTACTCTCAATCTTGGCCGTTGGGATCTCGTTTTGGAGATCTAACAGTCGGGACCTCCCGTTGCTCTTGATCTTGACCTTCGGACCTCCCATGAGAAGGTCTTTTGGACCTCCTGTCCATAGGACCAACTCATTGTTGTGTCTCTGGACCTCCGGTCCTGTGCTTGGACCTCCCCCGTGGGTGAGGACCTCTCTTGACCTCTGCGGGACCTCCTCAAAGTCTCCATGAGACCTCCTGTGCTTTGGCCCGCCCCATTTGGCAGTCACACTCCTCATTCTTTATCCTTTGACCGTGTTCTTTGCACATGAGTTTCTCCCCCCATTTAATACCTGTTGTGTCGCATTAAATACTACCGTCCTTTTTACAGCAACTGTGCTATCTTTGTGTCACTTCTTGTACTAGCTCCATCTTTTCCTCACCTGCTCTTGACCCCGTGTGCCTTGGACCTCCCAGCAACTCTAGCTTTATAAGCTTGGGCAAGCTCTCTTCCTTTGCATTTTTCTCATTTTAGCTCTCTGGCTCCCACAGCTTGTTCTCTAGACCTCCCTCAAACCTCCAGACCTCCATTGACCACCTCTCTGGACCTCCTCCAAGCCGTTGGACCTCTTCCAAATTGCCAAGCTCTTCTGTGGTTTTTGTTTGATGTCTATTTAGAGTTCATTTGAATCCCTTTACGGTCTTTATTTGATCTTGAGCTTTGTTTTAAACGTGTGAACCTCGGCGTCTCTGGTGAGCCATTTGTGTGAAGCAATGGATCTGTAAAGCTTTCAAGCAGGAGGCAAGTTACACTCTTGATCATATTGCACCCATTACTTCACCCTATATATGTGATATTTTAAATGTTAATGCATGCTTACTTTACTAATTTATTTCAATACCTGTCTTTAAACTCATAGCTATGCCTGTCTCCTTTGTATGGCCAACATTGAAATTGAACCAAACCCATTGTTACCCTAGATAAAATCTGGTTGATGCAATAGTGTGAACCAGGAGCAATTGTGAAATCTTATGCTTAGTCTTGCTTAGACCAAAAGTGTTTGATTTGGGGAAATTTTACCAACATGACCAACTACTGTTTAAAGGTTTTAAGCCATGGCATTGGGTTGTCATGGAAGCTTATGAATGCTTTTGAAAAGCAAATGAAAGGAAAATGGATTTGGACTTAGGCGAAGTGGTTTGCTTGGCTGGTGCAATGTTTACACACGGACTCAATCCTGGGTAAGGTTGAGGTCCAGGGGTTTATGGTGGTCGTCCAAGTCAATTGAGGACCGGCCTTTGAGCGATCCTTTGCTAGGCCTATAATGGGCTATGCCTCACCGTACAACCACATGTCTCTAGAATGGGGCGTGGGACTGGCCAATTAATTTGCGTAATTCCACCGCGGTTGTTCCACTTTGATGTGTGGGAGGTCTTCTAGGGCCTATGGTCTTTATAACCTATGTTTCCCCTTTGGCGCAAGAGGGGCACGAATCAGTGGATTGCAACCCATCCAGGAAGCGAAACCTTAGCGAGGAGGGGCTGTGGTGGAAAAATGCATTGTAAAGGCCTTGTCATGAACTCTAGACCTCTTACCTTCGGTAGTGAGAGGTAGCATTGACGGATATCGAGCAAACTAGAGGAATCATGTCGTGTGGGTAAAGTGTACAACCTCTATAGAGTGAAAACTATTCGAATAGTCGTGTCCACGGTCATGGACGTGCTGGCAAAAGACTACTTAAAGTTAGATATTGGTTTTGTTTGCAAAAAGGTTTTGGATAAACTGATTTTGGGATGTCTATCCCATGGTTGGGCGGGGAGCCTTGTGACAGGAGGGTATCCTTCACCATTTGATGATGAATGTTATCCAACTGAAAAATGGAATTTGGTAAATGAATTTTAGTTCTTGTATAATTGCCTTGGAACTTAGTATATGTATTTGAAAGAAACTTGGCTTTACGCAATCAACCATATTATGCCTTCCCTTCGATATCCATTATGATATCATTCTGTTATTTGACAGGTGTAACTTGCGAGCACGGTGGTTGTGCTCACTCTTGCTTGAAATAATCTTTTGAGCGGGAAGGAAGCCTTATGATGAGTATGCGATGGACCAAGTGGTCTGGAAGACTAGGTTCGCCCTCCGGTAGGTGCACATGGTGTATCGGATGGCCTTTATGTTTATCTTCATGTGTTACGGTTTGTTGGCTTGTATGCCTCCCCTTGTAAACAACTTGTTGATATTAATAAAGTTCTCATTGAAGTGTATGCTACCGCTCTTATACTGATGAGCTAGCTATTGATCCTTGGGACTAGCTCGGTTGCCTGAGGGACCTTGGAGTCTTGCTGTCCTCCACGACCATCCTCAGTGCAGTTGTGAGTGGTCTGGGGTAGTCTCGGCCCTCCACGACCTCCTCTAGTTGGTCGTGGGAGGTCTTGAAGACCTCGGCCTCCCCGACCTCTTTGGGTTGGCCGTGGGAGGTCTTCAGGGCGCCTTGGCTCCACGACCTCCTCGGGGACTCTCTCGGGACCTCGAGCGATCCTAGGACCTCTGGGTGGTCTGGAGGACTCAAGAGGTTCTCTTGGACCTCCTAGGAGGTCTGGTGGACTTTCCGGGAGGACTTGGAGGACCTCTCGGGTGAGCCTCTGGTCAGGTCGTTGCCCAGACTTGGAGACCTCCTGGTTTAGCCGCGACAGGACCTCCTGGGTCCTGTTGTAGCTAGGCCTATAGGGACCTCTCAGGTCGGGTCGTTACAATCACCAAGCCAGATGTACTAATCCGCCGGTTTGCTACAAGTGTAAAAAGGTAGGGCACATGACGTCTGGTTGTCCTGGTGAGAAACAGAATCATGGGTTGAAACTCTTTGGATTTGGGATTTACGGACGGGGTTTTATAGTCTGCGGAGTTCTGGTGGCATCTCTCTGAACAACAAGCATCTACTAGAGTTATTAGTATTAAGGAGGGGGTGGCTTCGGTTCAACGAATTGAAGTTGAACTTAAGCATTTAATCCAGGCTAATTGGGATTGGAAGGTCGAAGTTGTCGATTACGATTATGCGCTTGTTTTTCCTTCTAAGGCCTCTAGACACTTGGTCTAAAGTTAGAGGTGTTGAACTAGCTCTTCATTCTATCAAAGCTATTGTGGAGAAGTCAAAGTTAGATCTGAGGCCTCTTACGTCCTTATTCTGTTTGGGTGAAGGTGTGCGGTATCCCAAATCTTTGCTAAGAGCTGCAAACAATTGTTAAAGAATTAGCTAGTACTATTGGGGAACCTCTTGAGGTGGATGAAATTAGTCTGATAAGAATGGATCTGTTAGAGTGAAAGTTAATTGTCAAGATCCTTCTAGCATTAATTGCTTTGTTGAAATATTCTTTAATCTTTGTGGGGTATGAAATTAGATTTGAGACGAGAAGGGGTTGGGGGAAGACCAAGGGGACCATACAAAGATCCGTGACATAAACCCCATGATAAAAAGAAGGATGATGAAGAGGATGAGGAGGAAGAGGAGTCTAGTGATAGTTCTTATAGGGTGAGTAGGAAAAACTTCTTTGAGAGGTTTGGAGGAGACACATCAAACTTGAACATAAAAGTGGTGGAGAATCTCATAAGTCTAAATCTAAGAATCAGGGGACTTCAGATTCTGAAGGATCTATTCAGGGTACAGAGATTGTGGAATTCAACTTTGAGAACCAAATTATTCCTGTGATGCACTTAGCTTTCAGCTATCCTATTTCTGATGAGAATATTGATTCTACTAGCTTGATTGAGGACCAAATGGTAGGGGGAGAGAAAATTCATGGTAACTGTGAAGGGGTGTCTCAAGAGATATCTAAAGAGATTGTGGTCCATACTATTGAGGGACCTACTTTTTTTGTCTGCAGCCCTATGGCCTTGTTTAAATCTGCCTTCTAAGAGTAAGTCTTCTGGTACTTGTCAAGATATAGATGATAGGGAGATTTGTATAAATAATCAGACTCAGGATAAGGATATGGCCATACCTGAGGGTGAGGTTTCCATATATGGGGGAGGGGTGATCTCTTGAGTACTAATAGGGAGTCAGAGTCTCTCTTTCTTTCTGAAGCTAATGATACAACAGAAGAATGGACAATGGCTAAAAATAAAGGGGCAGAAGTAAGGTGAAGGAACCAAAGATGGCTACTAGGAAGAGTAGTCGTATCCAAGATCAAGGCATTCCTATGCAAGAGATGGCTGCCATGCTAAAGTCTATTCAGAACCTGGAATCTCAAGGTATTCCTGCTAACAATCCTTTTAATACTCTTAATAATACTTTTGTTAAATATCTCGAATATGTTGCTAGCTCTTGTGGTATTGCTTTGGGTTCCAATATTGAGAGTCCCCAGGAGGTGATCTCAGCCATGCAAGCACAAGAGGTGGCCAGATGTGCCATTGCTCAAGCTGAATTGGGGAAATGTAGTAATTCTATTCAAAGTGAGGAAGGAACAGTGAAAGAAAATATGGGGTGTGAGGATCATCACTTGGTTAGGGTGGATAATGAATCAAGGGGTGTTGTGTGGTTTAATTTGACTAACAAGGGGCACACCAGATTAAAGAAAGGTATGGTTTCTTTGAACAAAGTTAGCCCATGAAGTATTTGTTTTGGAATATTAGAGGTCTGGAGAAAGCAACTCGGAGGAGACAACTCAAAGAGATTGTTGTTAAAGAAAGGCTTGATGTGGTAGGGGTGCAAGAAACCATAAAAAAGGATTTCACTGATAGAGAGATTAAAGATCTGACAGGTAATGGGGATTTCTTCTGGAGGTATTCTGATGGGGGTGAGGAAAGATAATTTAGAGATAGAAGGGTGTGACAAAGGAAGATTTTTTTCTTAGTATGGTTTTGAGACATAAGAAAAGTAACTTCAGGTGGGAAGTTCTAATTGTGTATGGGCCTGCTCATCATGGTTTGAGTGAGGAATTTTTAAGGAAATTGCATGTCAAGTGTTAGTCTGTTGTCCTGCCTGTGGTGATTGGGGGAGATTTTAATCTGATCAGATCAGTAGATGACAAAAATTCTGGTAAGGTTAATTACAATTTGATAGACATATTTAATGATTTTTATTACTGCTAATGATTTGATGGAGATTAAGACGGGTGGTTCTAGATTTACTTGGACAAATAAACAATCTTGTCCCATTATGGTGAATCTAGATAGAATTTTGGTGTCCACTATTTGGGAGGCTAGATTTCCTCTGTGTAGGGCTGTTAGTTTGACTAGAGTGGGGTCTGATCATAGTCCAATTTTGCTGGATTCTGGATAGAATACTGCCAGGAAGGTAGGGAGGTTCTTTTTTGAGAAAAACTGGTTTTGTCAAGACAATTTTATTGAGGTGGTTACTGAGAAATGGAAGGAGATTAGTCTTAAGATGCCTAATAAAATTTATTCTGTGGATAGATGGAATGGCTGCTTAGCCTCCTTAAGACATTTTCTGAGAGGTTCGGGTGCCAATGTGAAGGGTAAGTTTAATAAAGAAAAGAAGAATATTTTAGAAGGGCTTATGTCTTTGAAGAATGGTGGAGACGGATGTAAAGTGAGTTAGACCTAGAAAAGTTGTTTGATATGGAGGAGATCTTTGAAGTAGAGGGGTGATGTGAAATGGTTGTCTCAAGGGATGTCAATACTAGCTATTTTCATAGTTGTGCTAATGGAAGGAGGAGGAAAATTTTTATTTTCAGTTTGGAGTTTGAGGGGGGATGTATAACAGATGAAAGGGAGATTAGAGATCACAGTTACACTTTTTATAAAGATTTGTTTGGTAGACTTAGAAATCTTAGTGTGAAGATTGCTCAAGATCACTGGCAAGATAATGATAGAATTTCTATTATGGATAATGACAGTTTGATTCAAGATTTTACTGAAGAGGAGGTGTGGAATGTTATTAAGGGTTTAAATGGAGATACAACCCCTAGTCCTGATGGTTTCCCTGTCTATTTTTACAAATCCTTTGGGGGGGGTCATTAAATCTCTTACTTCATGAAGCTGGTTACATATTTTTTTGAGGGGAAGCTTGACACTAAGAGATTGAACTATGGGGTGATCACTCTGGTGCCAAAGATTAAGGAGGATAATACTATTAGACAGTATAGGCCCATTTGCCTACTGAATGTCAGTTTCAAAATTATTACCAAACTCATGGCTTTCAGGTTGGGGAAAGTGGCACACAAAGTCATTAGTGAGAGTCAGGCTGCTTTTATTAAAGGGAGAAATATTTTGGATGGGGTAGTGTCTCTACATGAGATACTGCATGAAATGAGAGGTACTAAGGAGAGGGGAGTAATTCTCAAATTAGATTTTGAGAAAGCTTATGATAAAATTTATTGGGGGTTTTTGGAGGAGGTGATGGTTAAGAGAGGTTTTTCTGGTAAATGGATAAATTGGGTTATGAGTTCAGTTAAAGGGGGTAAAGTAAGTATCAATATTAATGGGTTTGTTGGTTCTTCTTTTACTACACATAGAGGCCTGAGACAAGGGGATCCTTTGTCTCCCCTTCTCTTTAACCTAGCTGCTGATGTGTTGGCTTCTGTGATTGCTAAGGCCCAACAGAACAATTTGATAAAAGGGGTGATTCCTAATCTTATCTCAGGAGGTGTACCTTTACTCTAGTATGCTGATGACACTGTTATTATGATTTAGTGTAATGATGAGTATATCCTGAATCTCAAATTTCTTTTGTATTGTTTTGAATGGATGTCAGGTTTGAAAATAAATTTTCACAAGAGTGAAATTTTTACTGTTGGGGTGGATAATTTTGAAGCTCAGAGAGTAGCTAATATGTTTAACTGCAAATTGGGTCAGTTTCCCCTTACTTACTTGGGGGTTTCTATTGGGGGACAGAATGGTGAGAGATAAAGCTGCAGGTAAAATCATTAGTAAACTAGAAAATAGATTGGATACTTGGAAGAGTAGTCTTCTATCTTCTGGGGGTAGGCTGATTATGGTTAATAGCTGCTTGAGCAGTATCCCTACTTATACCATGGGCTTCTACAGGTTAAATGGGAAGGTGCATAGCAGATTAGATACTATTCGTTCTAGGTTTTTTTGGAGAGGAGTTAGTGACAAATTCAAGGCATCACATGGTTAACTGGAGGGCTGTTTGCAGACCTAACGATTTTGGTGGTCTTGGGGTGTTAAATACTAGACTTTTCAATGATTGTCTCTTATGCAAGTGGTTATGGAAGATTGGTCAAAACATAGATGAACTCTGCTTTCGAATTTTGAAGGCAAAATACTTTCCTCGAGGGGAGTTAAGTGATTCAAATTCTCTCAAAGGGTCTCAATTCTAGAGGAGCATCAACAAAGTTAAACATCTGTTTCATTGGGGTGAGAAATTTCAATTAGGGGATGGGAGATCCATTCATTTTTGGAAGGATGTTTGGTTTGACAATTGTCCTTTGAATGTCAGATTTGTTAATTTGTTCAGAATTTGTGAGAATCCTGATATTTGTGTGGATAAATGTTGTGAAAATGGGGTTTGGAATATTAAGTTTATCAGAATTTTTGGGACAGATGAGAGAAATCAATGGGAGGATTTGAAACTCATTCTTAATGGGGTTGTTCTGGAAGATAAAAGAGACATTTTGGGGTGGTGCCTAGGTAATCATGGTCAGTTTTCGGTCAAGTCTTTATATAGACATTTGGCTAATGGGGGGAGGGGGGTTACTAACTGGAAGCTTCAAAAGGTTTGGGCTAGCAGAATTCCTCTCAAAATCAAGATCTTTCTGTGGCAATTGTATAATAATAGGATCCCAACAGCTGATCAACTTAAGATCAGGGGGTGGAAGGGGTGGAGAAGTGCAGTTTATGTGGGGAGTCTAAGGATGCTAATCATGTGCTCTTTAAATGTGTTATTGATAAGTTTGTGCAGATGCTTGTATAAAGGAGATTCTGCAATGGGACAGAGTTCCTGAATCTTAGATGAGTTTTACCTTTGGTGGCTTGATAAAAGGGGTGCTAATGAGTATCACGTTGGTTTATTTAGTTTTGCAGTTTTGGCATGGACTCTCTGAAAAGTCAGAAACAAAGGGGTGATCGAGAAGATTTACCCTAAACAACCAATTGAAGTCATGTTCAAACTCATATCTTGTTTGCAACGTTCGCACACTCTTACCAAAGAAGTTGACCGAGCGAAGTTAGAGAAGCTACTGGAGCTGGCGACGTCTGGATGAAGTCTTTTGTACTTTAGGATAACTTCGAAGGTTGATGTTCTGCGAGGTTTGGGGTTACATGTCTGGTGATAATTGGGCCGTGTTGGCGGTCAGTTTGTGGCCTTTTTTGGATATCCTAGTTTAGATTTCTAACTGGTGATCGAGTTTTCCTTTATTAGTTACATTAGGTTGGACTTTTGTAAAACGGTATTATTCACTTTCTATAAAAGTGGGGCTATTTCTTTTTTTTTATGACAAAATACTCCTAATTTAGACACTCGATGAATATGGCTAACATGTGAGGACCCCGGTTTATTTAGTTTGTAATGTTTAGTCATCCATTGACCCTAACATCACAAACAAAATAACCTGTGTCTTGAATATGTATACTTCCGAAATGCAGATATACACCCTTTACAAAATCGTGCATCAATATCATACAAGACATAGAACCAAAGCACGAACTAGAATAAAACAACGACATACATAATATAGAGAGAGTTATTACAAAAGGGGCCGACCGCCAAATACAACTAAGGAAAATAAACAACAATGGAAGCAAAAGCCATAAGATGGCGATAAACAAAAGAACCACCAGGTTTGCCTTTAGCTCACAAGGCAACCAACCAAGCCGCCTAGCTAGACTCCCAACATGACACATCTCACAAAAGTAAAGCCCTTTGGGCTCTACCTCCTCTGCAACAAAGTTATTAAGCAAAGCAAATGAGTACAAAATGTACTACAAGACCGACGTGTAGTATAACAGAACTATAGCTAGCTACATGCAAGCTTTATTTAAGTGGATGAGGCTTTGGACTTATTTTAGCATAAAGCAAGTTTTCATTTGCAATATTTAAATAGATTCAAAGCAGTTTTGCAATTCATTTTTAATTTGCAAGTAACAACGAGACAAGTAACATAATAACAATAGGTAGATGACAACAACAATCCTGGAGGTGACTAACCCAAAAGTCACCACAACAATAGCATGAATTACCCATTCGGACCACCCATATCAAGTTTTAATTAAAGGTTGTAGTCTAACTCTCGAAAGACTTCCCAAGCGTGTCCATAACCTAGGGCGAGGCTATTGAATAGTTTTAACCTGCTGCGGGTGTACCAATATACCCACATCGTTAGACCGCCTCTTAAGCAAGCTATTAGCACACTTAGTTTGGTGTGCGGCATAGCTAAGTCCAACGAGACCTTTCCAATATTGAGTGTCAACCACGAGTTGCCCATATGGGGATACAACCGCCCATATGTTGATCTTGCGAGTCATCAAAGATGCTCACCCCTTATCACGGTAGTGCTCCTTGCGATGGATAACCCCACTACTACTGCCCAATAGCCCACCATGCAACTCGAAGCTAACACCGCCAAAGTACTTAGCCAAGAGGGTCCCATATCCCCTCGTGTGGTTAGCATGTAAAAATGCTTGGTTTGGTGTAACAAGATGTTAGGTCCTTGTTGACTTAGGCACCCTTCCACAACCCAACAATCACACCATCATCTATTGTGCTCAAGTCCAAATAGTTTTCATTTTTGTTTTTGTTTTGACTTTACAAATTAACAAGCACAAGAGATGGACATAATAGAATAATAATTTTTGTGTGACCAAGGTCATCGACATAATGTCGACAACCGCCCATTTCTACCGTTCTAAGCATTTCTAAGCATACCAACACGTGATCTACTAAGTGATGAGAGCTCATCCAACGAACTCTACATCACAGCAAGGTAGTCCTAGGCTTAGTAGTAGAGAATGAACATTTACCTATAGGATATGCATCTATAGGATCACTAAACGATATCATTTAACAACAAAATAGCAATGCATACATACAAGTTAAACAAAGTATTAGACTTTAAATTAATAGGACACAATGAGATATGATCAAACTACTTGCCTTGCTGGTTATGCTCAGTTTGCTACAGAGTATCGCTCACGGGATCAACACACTCGTCGACACCTAATCGAAAAGGCGAAAAGAATCGATAAGAACGACGAAAACCAAGAAGACAGCATAGCAAACTTGCTCCAAATGCTCTGAAATTTCTACAGCAGCTAGACCAGGATTTTTAGAGAATTTAGCAACAAGAACCAATGGATTTGAATTCTCAATGCAAAAGATATGAGCAGAACAATTCTGCTCAGCCTCTAAAAATACAAACTGCTACTATTCACATAATTAAATTGGTTAGCAAAATTTCTAAAAAGGTGGTGCAATTGAACTTTTTACAGTAAAACAAGCACCTCATAAGATGAACAACCCAATTGGATTCATCTCATTTGGAGCTAGTATGCACTTTCTATAATTTTCCAAAGACAAGAAAATGAGCACAACTAAAATGCACCCACAATTCTTTTAAAAATAGTGACATGCATAAATCCTAATCTACCATTTAGTGCATTAACAGAGGAAGCCAACAAAGTTGGATTCACTCAAAAATGATCTATAGAGAATTACTTATGCATTTTACAAGTTAAATGAATTTTTAGAGCAACATTAAAAGTTAATTTCTAAACCAATTTGCAAACCCATTTTCTGGAGCCGAACTGAGCTCACAACTATTTTTAGATTAGAGCCCAGATCAAACCAGAGCTAACAAAATTGGAATCACCTCATTTGGATTTAAAATGAAATAGTTATGCATTTTTGAAGTTCATTACCTTTTTCAGTTCACAAATAAGTCCTTCGGGAAATTCCTAAAAACCATAACGAAGGGGGAGGACATGAGTATTGATATCTTGCATCGGACGGCCCAAGACCTCCCGACGAAATTGCACATTCGCGACTGCGCAAGTCCAGAGAACATGGGCCGTTGATCTTGGATCCAACGGTCCATGTCCTCCGGCTGCTTATAATGAGGAAGGAGGTCGTGGCCGTTGATGCTGCATCCAACGGACCAAAACCAACGAGGGAGGACCGGGACGGTTTTGATGCGCTCTCGGGAGGTCCTGGACCTTCCCAACAAAAGAGAGGAGGTCTGGGCTGTTCAGTGCGCAAGGGAGGTCTGAGCGGTCCGGATGCACTCACGGAGTGGTCTTGAGTGGTCGAGATCACGCGGAGGGTGGTGCAGGCACCTTAAATCCAAGAGAGGAGGTCCTAAGCTGTTCATGACTCCCATGGGGTGGTCTGAGCAGCTTAGATCCTAAGAGGAGGTCTTGGGCAGTCCAGTTACTCAAGGGAGGTTACGGATGGTCAAGACAAAACGAAGAGGTCTGGGCGGTTCGAGATCCACTTGGGGTGGTCTGGGCGGTCCAGATCCTAAGCCTAGCTTGCGCCTTGTGGCGAGGCGAGTTAATCTGCGGGGACGACGAGGAGATCCGGGCGTGCTAAGACAGCGATAATTGCTCCCAATGATTGAGCATTCTTGACCAAATCTAGGTCCTAACGACAACGCTTGGGGGCGAACTCGTCCGACAAAGTCTCGGCGCAAAGAAGTGGTCATCGCCGGCGATCTGAGACCTCGCCGACGACATCCAAGGACACCACCGAGTGTGCAATAGCCTTGCGCACCTAATGGGTCCACTCTCGGCAATGGCGGCCTAGAACGCCAATGGCCGGAGAGAATGGATTTGACCTCTACGCCCAAAATCCGAAAAAAGCAAAAGAGCTCATGAATGATTCATCTGACATGTGCCCAAGCATCTAGGGACTACTTGAGGCTTACCTGGATGCTGAGAATCGAAGAGGAGGTCGGAGGAGAGGAGGACCGGCGATGGTGAAGACGATGAGCTCCACGGCCAAAAGCTCCAACTCCAACTTAGCCCGCTCCTGAAGAGGTCAACCCAAGCTTAAGTTAGGGTTTAAAACTCCAGGAATTTAGAGGAGCAAAATGGAGCAGAGGTCGAGAGAGGGAGCCACTGGAGTACTCAATGCACCGAGGAGCTCCAAGGTGCTTCAATGGCGACAAGGAGGACTGAGTGTTTAGAGCTCCTGAGGCAGAGTAAGAGGTGAAGTGTGTAAAAAGAAGCCAAGGAAAACAATGGGGAGGTATTATAGCAGGGGTGAAAAGGTCATGAGCTAGGGTTAAGCTCATGGTGAGCTTAGCCCATAGCTCGGTCCATGGCTTGGACAGGGCGTGGAGGTGACGAGGAGGTAGGCGGGCATGGCCTGGGGCGGAAAGCTTGACATGCATTAAATCTTGCAGAGCCTGAGCCGTTGGAAGTGACAGTCATCGACCTCCTCACTGCCATGGCGCACGCACGCGCCCAAGCTAGGAGAAGAACAGGACCTACCCCCAACCGTTGGATAAGCCTACGGGGAGGTCATGGCCCTCAGATCTGAAACGGTAGGATTAAAGTGGAAAGGGAGGAGGTCACAGCCATAGGATCTGGACTGGAGAGGTCGTGACCATTAGATCATCCTTGCGCGGAGGCGCAAGGAACGGAGGAGGTCACACGTTGAAGGGGATAGGAGGTCCTGGCCGTTGGATCTGAATCCAAAGGCGCGGACCTGATGGGGAGGACTTAACGATGCGCACGATACAGCCAAAGGGATGTGGAGGTCATGGCCTTTGGATCTACATCCAATGGCACACAATGGAAGCGAGGAGGTCGTGGCCTTTGGATTTCAATCAAGGGCACACAACATGGAGGAGGTCTTGGTAGTCTTGCCTGACGACAGAGAAGGAGGTCATGGCCATTAGATCTTAATCCAAGGGCGCATAACAATTAGGGGAGGTCGTGGCGGTTGCGCACGGCGGAAAAGAAAGGAGGTCGTGGCGGTTGGATCTTTATCCAACGACTCACGAGATGAGAAGGAGGTCGTGGCAGTGAGATCTCCATCTAACGCTCGACCTCCTTGTGGTGGGAGGTCGATCGCTAGATAACGAGGGAGGTCGTGGTGTTGGATCTGATCCAACAGCTACGACCTCGACGAGGTGGGAGGACTGGTGCGATGGATAAAAAGGGGAGGTCATGGCCGTGGATTTTTGATCCAACGGTGCAAGACCTCGAGGGGTGGAAGGACTGGGCTGAGCTGATTCAGGAGGAGGTCGTGGCCACTGGATCTGAATCCAATGGCTACGACCTCACGTGGGGAAAATGAGGTCTGGGCTGAGCAGAGGATGCGGTTGGGTTTGACCTGCTTTGGAAAGCGGCTCAAGCCTAAGGAATAGTGCCAGTCAATTGAGTTTGAATTTAAAAGCTGAGACTTTGCAGATTTAATTGAGATAGTAAATCAACTCCAAAATTTATGAAATTTTAACTGGAGCTTGCTGACTTTAGGATTAACCTTACATAAAATTTTCAGAGGTTTTTGTGCACTGCATTTTCCTCAGGAAATTCATCAAGGCTGTTTTAGGATTTGATTTACCTCCAAAAATTATCAACCCAGTTTTAGAACTTATGATATTTTTCAGAGGGGTCACACAACATCTCTAGAACCAAGGAAAATGTTTCCCCAAGTTTGGCACAAGATTTATGACAAGTGGAAAATGGTTTGACTTTAGTCAACAAGAGCTTTAGGTTTTTGAACCCCACAACTCTTGACAAGAATTATGGCAATGTCCAATGGTTTCAAGTTGTGAGAAAAAGTTTTAATTTCTACGCATTTCCTTACATTTGAAACACACACCCATTTATACATTTGGGATGTTACATAACATCCTTTAAAATGTGGAGGAAATTTATCAATATAATGAACTCACGAGGATCTAATAATCCTTAATTATTTATTTATTTGTAATTCTTATTATAGATAACATAATCTTTATACTGATCTTAAGTATACCCCTTTATATCAATAGGGAGAAACTAAACTGGGTGGTCGTAAGCCTTTCTACGACCACCCTATAGTCGTAAGTATTTCTACGACAACCTTGTGGTCGTAAGCCTTGCTACAACCACCTTGTGGTCGTAAGTCTTTCTACGACCAAGTCAACTACGACCACCCTATAATTGATAAAGCCTACAGACATGTGAGCCTAATCATTCATAGAATCTTACACGCTGTGTTTAGGAGACAGGGCTGTTAACATGCGTTGTTATTCTCCGGAATAACTACATTACACCTCTGTCTCTGACGATAACTGTCAAGCGACATGGTGGTATCATAACCATGACAATAACTTCCATGAACGTGCGTGTTACACCAAACGACGAGGCGTCTCTTGGCCTAGAGAAACTGCCGCCACTACATGAGGTATATAAGGGCTAAAGTCAGCAAATACGGAGGAGGATCAAGAGGAGGACGCATTAGGTATAATTCTTCTTCTTCTTGATTGTAATCCATATAGTCAATACAAGAACACATGAGTATGGTTATTATTCTCTTGAGAAGACCTGAACTGTATAAATCCATGTGTCATTCTCTTTGTGGTTCTAATTCTAAGAGACCCCCGAATATTCATTCGTAAGATTGATACTAGATCATGAACATAAAGGTTCTGTCGTGTGCATAATATTATTTAGCCTGCCTTAGGATAGTATTGCAGAAGCCTGAGAACGATACTTCAGATAAATTGCAGTAGCATTCATTCAAACCACTTGATCTCGTAATCCAGATAGCATCCATTGTGATCCAGTGAAGAGTAGCTTACAATGGCCAAGCATCGATCCATCATAATCCAGTAAACATTTGCCATGTACAAACTTAGCTAGGATTGCTCTAATAACTTGTATGCAAAATTGTAAATACAATTACCAAGTAAAGGTGCCGACGGCCTCATCTCTAGTCTTTTAGGAGTATTTACTTCGCTGTGGCTTGGCTATTTTATTTTCAGCCGAATGGATTACCAGTATCATTTGAACTGCTGTTTCGATTGCTCATTAGTAATTTGGCATTGCTTTATTTGTCAGGTATCTACCTGTCCTGTGCTCACGCTCCATCAGAAGCCGTAGGTAAGTTGTAGTAACTGATATGATATATTGCACTATCTGCATGCATGTGCTGACTTGTGTATTCTGAAAGAAATCAGTTGTAATTAATTGATGAATCCAGTTAAGCTTAGCTAATAGCTACTGATGGCGCTATAGATTGATCGATGATTTCACTTTGTTTTTAAGTGGAACTGGAATAAGTTTGGACTTTTTTCAGTACAGCCTTTCTATGCGACAATAATTGGTGGATCTCAAATCTCAAGTAGCAACTTTTTTTGGACAATTAAAATTCCATTAAAAGTCAAAATATTCCCGTAGTATCTCAAAAATGAGGTAGTTTTAACTAAAGATAATCTGATCAAAAGAAATTGGAGGGGAAGCCAAAAGTGTTGTTTTTGTATCAACAAGGAAACAATTCAACATCTTTTTATTGAATGTCCCTTTGCACGTCTTGCTTGGTGGGCTGTTCAATGTGCATTTAATTTATCTCCTCCTATGTCTATAGCAAACATATTTGAGAATTGGTTAGCTGGTATTCCCAAAATTCTAAAGTCACAACTCTTAATGGGAGCCAGTGCCGTATGTTGGTCTATTTGGTTATGTCGGAATGAAGTTATTTTTGACAAGAAGATTGTCACAAATCCCTTGCATGTCATCTTTTTGAGTGTGTACTGGCTGAGGGCTTGGGCAAATCTGCAGACACTGGCTCAGAAGGAGTCTCTGTTGGCCGGAAGCGAAAGGCTGGAGGTAGTGGCGAAGCAAATTTTAAGCATCCATGGGTGGCGGTGTAGCTACAGGATTTGTAATGATTGAGTTTTAGTTCCAATCGTCGGTTGCTTGTAAGACTTTAAGCCATTTCCCCTAACTTTGGTTACTTTGGTGGATTAAACTTTTTAATAAAACGAGCTGTGTGCATCCATGATGCAGAGACCGAGAGAGTCATTCTCTTCCATTATCTAAAAAAGTAAACTAAGGGTGTCTAGTAGACTGGTAAGTATCCCCAGTGATGTTTTCCGGAGTCATGTGCACTCATGCTTGGAGCTGGGAATTCACACTATTTGCTCTTTGGCTTTATTCACCACAATTGGAATTGGTGGTTTGCAACTCAGCATGGCGTGTGGTTTGCAACTCATTCTGTTATATTTCAAAGTTCTTCTTCAGAAAAACATTGAATACAAAGCTTAATAATTCGCTGATTGAAAAAGAGTTCCTGCATTGAGATTATAGCTTGAGATATTAGATGAGCAATCTCTTTTGTATGAGACAATTTGTAATGTGAATTACTTTGCTCCCCTGACGATACTGGCTAGATCTGGGTTGTTGATGACCGTTTATTATTGGGGTCAGAAGTTACATAAGTACCATCATGATGACCGTTTATTATTATTATTATTTTCCTTCCTGCAAATATTACATTATTTCCAACCTCTAGTGCGTTTTTTTAAAACATGACAGTTCATTTGCATGAATTTTTGGACTGTTTTCGGAAGTTTACGAATTTTTAAGAATTTCTTGGATTGTTTGTCCGAATTTCCTATACCTGTTTTCGGATTTTTTTAACTTTTATTTTCCGAGATGTTTTTTTTTAAAAAAAAATTGTGTTGTTGTTTGAAATCATTGCACTGTTTTCGAAAGTTTTTTTAAAATTTTCTGACTTCTTTAAATTCCGAATTTTAAACTAGAGTATCCCTACCAATCCAAGGAATTCCCATGTGATCCAAACAAGATTGGCTTTGATTCCATGGTAGAAAGGGATTGGGTGGAGGGGATCAACCCAATCCCCTTGGATTGTTTCGATAGACCAAACAAGGCCTTACGTGGACGTCGAGAATCTATGTCGTTGTCAGCGGCCTGCACGCAGAGAAAAACTCGCGACATGTCCGAACTTTTGTTTGTCTGCAATAGCAAAAATTGCTTCTTGTTCCTTCTCTTTCCAGGTAGTGCGATTTGGCGATGATCTATATATGTGCTCTCTATTTCGACTCTTCAGGAGTTCAGGTCGCTTACTCACTAGTAGTAATCAGCAAACTCGATACGTATATACGCGCGTAGGCTAGCTCTCCTTGCTAAGCCAAGAACCCGGCCGGCCATGGCGCCGCAGCACTTCCTGGTAGTCACGTTCAACGGCCAGGGCAACATCAACCCGTCGCGCGCCCTCGCGGTGCGCCTCGTGCGGGCCACCGGCGCGCGCGTCACGCTGTCCGCCGCCGTGTCCATGCACCGCCTCATGTTCCCCTCCCTCGCAGCCCCCGACGAGGAGGCCCACGACGGCGTGGTCTCCTACGTCCCGTACTCCGACGGCTACGACAACGGCTTCAGGTGGTTCGCCGGGGACGCCCGGGAGTACATGGACGCGTCCGCCCGCGTCGGCCGCGAGTCCCTCTCGGGCGTCCTGGACCGCCTCGCCGCGCGGGGCCGGCCCGTAACGTGCGTCGTGTACAACATCATGATGTGGTGGGCCGGCGAGGTCGCGCGGGGCGCGGCGTCCCCGGCGTGCTATACTGGGTCCAGCCGGCCACGCTGTTGGCCGTGTACTACCACTACTTCCACGGGTACGACTGGCTCGTCACGGAGCACGCTGGCGAGCCCGGATTCAGGGTGACCATGCCGGGCCTCCCGACGATGGCGATCCGCGACCTCCCGAGCTTCTTCACCAACTTCACGGACAGCACAATGGCCGCGGTATTAGGCGGCGTCCGGAAGACGATCGAGCAGCTCGACGTCGAAAAGAGCAGGAGCATCAAAGGTAAGGCCATGGTGCTCGTGAACACCGTGGAGGAATTGGAGGCCGGCGCTCTCACCTCCGTCCCCGGACTGGACATCCTCCCCATCGGTCCGGCGGTCATGCCACTTGTCGGCGACAGCAGCGGCGGTACGAGGAGTGGCGCTGCCATGGTGCGAGATCTTCACAAACATGATGAGCAGGCTTACATGGAATGGCTCGACACGAAGCCGGCTTGGTCGGTGGTGTACGTCTCGTCTGGGAGCGTGTCGACGATGAGCAAGCGGCAGAAGGAGGAGATGAAGCGAGGCCTCGCCGCAAGCGGGCGGCCGTACCTGTGGGTGGTGCGCAAGAACGATAGAGACGACGGGGTGCCCGTGCACGACGACGAGCTTGCAGGGCAGGGCATGGTGGTGGAGTGGTGCGACCAGGTGCGGGTGCTGTCGCACGCGGCGATCGGGTGCTTTGTGACTCACTGTGGTTGGAACTCAACGTTGGAGAGCGTGGCGTGTGGCGTGCCAATAGTGGCCATGCCTCAGTGGACTGACCAGGACACAAACGCGCGCCTCGTTGTGGAGTGGGGCATCGGCGTGCGCGCCGCGGTCGCCGCCGACGGGGTTCTGGAAGGGGAGGAGCTCAACAATTGCTTGGAGATGGTCATGGGGGACATGGAGAGCGGCGTCGCCACGCGTAGGAGCTCGGCGAAATGGAAGGCAAAGGTGATGGAAGCTATCGCGGAAGGCGGCTCGTCGGATCGTAATTGGAAGACTTTCTTGGACCAAATCGCAAATGACCCATAGATTGTTCCGTTCCGTGCAGGCATACCTCATCGGGCATGGATGGCTTGTGTGACTTGTGTGAGTTGTGTCCTTTTCGAGCACAGTTTGTGGCTACTGCTTACTGACCATGCCGATTATATGATCTGAACTGAAAACTATCTCCATAAATTCAAGTGGAAAAATGGTCATTTTTGCTGTGTTTGATAGATTTTTTTTATATAAAAAAGGAATCACACGTCGTCCATGTGTTTTGAGAAATTGTTCGGCTGGCTATACACGTACTTCGAATACATGGCCATATTTTGGTTAATTGTAAATTACTCATCCAGTTTTATGCCGGTGGTGGCGACGGTGTTGTTTGCGCGCAGCAATAACTAAGGTTTAGGGTGGAGATATCTTAAATTGAGGGCGAGCGGAGGTAGAAGAAGGGTGATAGAGGCAATTTGTTCTTGTCTTAGCAACCATTGTTGTCAAAACATTATACCATTTGCTATAATATCTCTTCCACCTGGAACACCTGGGTGTTGATTAATAAACTGTTCAGGCTGGCTGAAAAACCTACCGTTGATAGAGGCAATTTGTTCTTGTCTTTGGTGGTTTTGGTTGCTAGCTAAGGTGCGAAGGGTGATAGAGGCAATTTGTTCACGCCTTTGGTGGTTTTGGTGACTAGCTAAGGTGGCCGATGTTGGGAGGTGGTTGACAGGTGGGTGTTGGGCCGAGCTCAACAACACAATGACTTATTTTATTTGTATTTCTAATTTTCTCTTCTTTGCTGCTTTTTCATTTTGACAATTATCATTCTAGTACAGTTGTACTCCGTTAAACTAGCTTTGAAACCCAGTAGGAAAAATAAGCATATTGCACCCTGTCAATTAGGAAAATGCACACCATGCATAACTCGAGTTTTCTTGGGATTTTCTTCACCGTTTGTGTCCTTTGCTACCCTAAAAAAAGGTTTGTGTTCTTGGCTTTGGTCGTTTGGGGAAAAAAATGTTCTTGGCTTTGGGACGGATGGTCGTAGGTGCATCGTGCATGTTTGGTGATTCATGCATGGCATCATGCTTCGGTACAGAACAGGCTAACACTCATGTCTTGGGATGAACAGCAGGAGAGTGTCAGCTGCAGCTGACCTTTTTGTCTTGACGACGAAGGTATTAGAGCTGGGGCTATTTGTTGGAACCATTGTCCGTCAAGCCACTCTTGTTGATGCCCTCAATAGCAACAATGAAATAAATCTATCCGTTGGGCGCTCAAATTAAGCTACTCAATGTGATGCTGATTTCATGATTTGAATCATGTTATATATGTACAGGGAGATGCTATGGTTGCAATGTTTATTACTGGCCCTGTGGTTTCTCAACTAACAATGCGATTCTTGTATCCTTCTATACTAAATGTTAGCTACAAGCACACGCTACAGTTGCCATGTTTATTGGATATGCATGCTCAAGGGCTACTCAGGTTGCCAATATCATCGTACCTTCGAAGCCAATTAACATTTTGTAACTACTAGCCCTCCAATTAACTGAAAGCTTGGCCAAGCCAATAATAGCTGATCTGGTTGTAATCGATCACTTCAGTCGGTGGCTAGTTCTTGGCTGTCATGATACCATTTCTATTCTCCTATCAGTCTCAGTGAATTATAGCGAGTGACCACTGACCAGTATGCGATATAAAGAGATCGAAGGCAACCTACAAATCAACAACTGGCCAGACAGAGAAATGGCGTGTGTCGTTTACTCGGTTTCAGTAGTTAGTACGCGAAGCTTCTGGCTTATCATTTATGGTACTCTAATTTGGCGAGAAGCTAGTAGTAACAAGGGGATGGCTATTTATAATGTGACTTATGTTTTTTAAGTACAAGTCATATTTTTGAATCATTAGATCAATCTAGAATCATACATTAAAATCTCAAAGCTAGTCCAAGAGCTAGCTAGGAAAATCCATTTGCTATTTGTACGCTGCCTGATTTTTTTGTTAACTCTAAGTAAATTTGTGTGGCCTTTGTATCACCTATATTTGTTTCGATTCTGGATTAATTGATCAAAACTTGTGGTTGATTTGACTTATACTCAATAAAGCATAAGTTATCTTCGAAAATATAAATAGACATCCTCTATGGACAAAGCGCAAAAAGAGGTACACGGGACCCTAAGTAAATGCATTAATTTGAATTAAAATAATTTTAAAAACTGGATTTAACATGATCAAAACTACAACTTGCCTTGAAATAGATCTTGGTACTGATCATGATCTTGGTGAATTCCTCATTCTTCAAAATTCTCCGAAGAATCAATGTCTACGCGCAAACGAAGCACATAAACAAAATAAATAAATAACAGAGAGAAAACAAACTCCAAAAATTAAATAAAAATCTCAAATAAATAGAGCTCGAATTTAGATGAATTTAGAAAAGTTTGAATGAAGATATAGCTTTTGGAAGATGTAATAGGCAGATTTGGAATTTCTGGGATAAACCTGAGTTATTTTTCTATTGAAAAACCGGATTATTACGTTAGCAAAGACTTTTCGGCTGAAAAAGAAATAAAAAGAAATCCTGACATGTGGGTCCCACGTGTCATAGACACGGTGTATGGTAGACTGGGTTTACGGAGGTTTTGGATCTAGGCTGGGTGAACTGGACATGTGTGCGCTGACGAGGCCGTGACTGGACTGCCACGCAAGCGCCACATGTGCACTGAGGCTGACGCGGATGGTGGGGTGGATGGTGACCCGGACGCCACGTCACTTCGACGGCGTTGAGGTTTTCATGTTCGTTCGACAACGGCGAACGGCGGCGTGGTGCTGGGAGCGGATGCGCGCGATGGGAAGGGAAGGCTATTGCACACATACCGATACTGGTATTGACATAGAAGGTCGACGGTGATCACCAGAATCGTCATCGGAGCGAAGAACGAAGGTACGACTTTTGTCGATGAAGAACTCCGGCGACGATCTGAGGCAACGGATGGGCACTTATGGTAGCGGCTACGATGGTGAAGCTACTGGTGTAGTCAGCGTCGACGATGCATCCACAGCGGTGGCGGAATTCGCAAAATACGACTTCGGCCAAAAAACCCTAGAACTTCGATTACGACGGCGCCAAGGTTTCGGAGGGGATGTGGGTGAGGGTTTCAGGATGCGGAGGCGATGGAAAACATCGGGGTGCTATTTATACAGCGAGATCAGGCTAGGATAAGGAAACCCCAAATCAGGATATTCTCGGATTTGTTTGTTCTTAGAGATAGAGTCCAAGTTGGGCTAAGATTCTAACCGAAAAAGCTGCGGAAGGGATAGAGGTGAGATTCTACGCGTTTTCCAGATAACGTTTAGTTGAAAAGAGTCCTGTTGTCATACACGACCTTGAGCTTCAGCAATGGCGGGCGCGGCTGGGTGCGTGAGGAAGGAGAAAGGCTGAAGGTTGAAGAGCAAGTGGTGCAGGGCCCACTGGTAGTGTTTGTGGGCGAAGCCTTGTAGGGTAATTTGGGAAAGGAAGGTGAAATTTGGAAAATGAGCTAAGCCGAGTGAATAGGAGCGTCTTTAGGTGCTAGAGATTCACCGGAGCTATTTCGATATTTTTATAGCTTTCCTAGTTTAGAAAAATACTATAAATCCAAATGGCAAATAGAAAATAGCAAATGAACTCGAGAAAAATTCTAGAAAAATCTAGAAAATATATCCAAGCAAATAGAACCCAAATACACTAGTTTTGACCAATGTTGATGTTGACATTAATCATATTAAATGGTTTTGATAGTAAAAGTCCATATTAAGCTTTGAGTTAAAATTCAAATAAAACTCAAGGGTGAATTTTTCACTACTAACTAATCAAAAGATTTTTAAAGCTCGAAAAATTGGGATATTACGAGGGTCCTCACCGAGAACAAAATCTGACGAGGATGGAGGATGAAATCAGTGAGAAGGAAACTGGATGGGAATTTGGGGGCAAAACTTGTTCACCTTTGAGACCAAGATGAAGCGGCAGATCTGGCGGCAGTCTTGGTCGAGCGCAACACCCGCTTCACGAGGCGCCTGAAAGCAGTTAGGCTGCGTCTCCTCATTGAACCGCGCAAGGGAATCGAGGCGATCCACGAGCTCGTCGTGGGGAGGAGAGGAGAGGCGATGGAAGATAAGGCGGAGGTGGGTATAATATATAAGGACAACGCCAAAACATTTTGCCTCCCGCACAAGCGTTAAAAAATTTACGCTAATTAGAGCGGTTTCAAACAAAAACCGTCGTGATGAACTAATATCCTGAGCAGTTCAAGTCATGGTAAAATCAGAGTGTTAGTGATTCAAGTCATGGTAAAATCAAGATACTTATCACAGGGCGATTTTTAATACAAACCGCTCGTGATGGGATACTATCACGAGACGGTTCGTAGTATCTCATCACAGATGGTTCTTAGCGTATCTAATGCTGAGACGGTCCTACCGATAAAACCATCTGTAATTACCATTAACAGCGGCGGTTTTAGAAAATAAATGCGTGATGAGAAGTCCGATATTAGCCTTTTTATAATAGTGTGGCCATGGAAAAAATGGTAGCTTAGTGGGGGGAGAATCCCCTATGGTCCACCTGTTATTGATCCAACTTGGCTAGCGTGTCATCCTATGTTGTAAAACAACCTACTCATCGTGCTACGTGGGCAATACCACCCTGCGAAACCGGGTCAGGATGTTATTTGAATCGGATTATAAAATTCGAGGGGTCAAATATCTGGTTTCATAGTTTGCAGTGCTGGATGGACTTTCGAGAAAAATTTAAGGTGTTACATGGACTTCTTAGACCATCTCCAATGTTGTGGTTTAGTCGGTTCAAATGAGGAGAGAGAATGCATTGAATCGATTCAATACATTGGAGGGGTCGATTCAACAAAAAATGCATGGAACCGAACTCTACTTAGGAATCGATTCAAAGCATTAAACAATTCATATGAGCATTAAACAACTACATAGAAGAGAGTGCGTTTGAGAGAGGATATTATTATTTTATGGTTTTTCAATGTAATGTAGGTCCCAGTTATTAGTAGGAATCGGTTCAATACATTGGAGAAAAACAAGCTCGATTCCTAGAATGCTTACGTGGCATAACTTTGAATCGACGTCGGTTCAATACACTAAAGATGCTCTTAGGTCACACAATGGTTATTAGGCTAGCATTATTGCAGCAGTGCAGCAGCTCGATACACGCAACCAAGAACGCAAGGCGCCGCAACACTTCTTGGTCGTTGCATTCATCGCCTAGGGCACTACTAGGTCCAGCTGGCCACGATGCTGGCCGTGCACTACCACTATTTCCACGGATACGAGGAGCTTGTCACGGTGCACGCCGCTGACCCGGGGTTCACGGTGACCATGCCGGGTAGTGGCGGAGCTACGAATTTTATGATAGAGGTGCACAGTTCAAAAAAATTTTAAAAAATCTTGTACAACATATAAGTAATTTCACAAATTCAACACAATTACACAAAAAAAAAGTTCGAAAATAGTTAATAGTGCAATACAACTAGTTCAAATAAAATCTTACATGAATAAAATAGTCCTAAATACTTAAATAGCTAATAGAAATCACAATACCATATGGCGATCTCATTCCTAAACACTTGATTATATCATCATCACTAACCTTCGAAAGATATCTCGCTCTATAAAGGTGACTAAACAATCATTCAATACTTGATCACTCATACTATTTCTCAACTTGTTCTTCACAAGATTCATCACCGAAAATACTCTTTCAAGTTTGTATGAGTACTTTGCGGATTGTTGAATACATACTAATAATGTGCGAAATATTATTCGTTTGTTTGGCACACACAAAAGGAAAGTAGGTGATAAAGTAGTATTAGTTTGATCAAAAGGGGTATACTTTGCCTTAAATTATCTCAATTTGTAAAGATGAGAAATATCTTAATCTCTTCTCCTCTTCTATTATTGCAATCTTTCTTTGGAAGCCATCCATGGCCTGCTTCCTCACGGCTCACTGTCGGCCCATCCGCGCCTCTGCTCCTCCACCGTGGCAGTGGCATCGACTCTGCTCCTCATCGGCCCCCGCCTGCTCCCTCACCAGCTCACCTGACCCATCCCACGCCTCTGCTCTCCCACGGTCTTGTGGCGCCCGCCTAACTCACTCGGCTCACCTGTCAGCCCATCCGCGCCTCTGCTCCCCTCTGGCCGCCTGCCATGCTCCCTCACCTGCGCCCGGCCGGCTCGGCCTCCGGCCGGCCTTCGCTTGCCCTCGCCCCCCCCCCAAATCCAATCCGGAGGCCGTATCCCCATTCCTCAATGTTTACCTTGGTTCCGATCTTGGTGTTGCCGTGTTGGAGTTGGATTTGTTGGTACTTGGTCTCGGTGATGTCCTCGGTGGCGGTGGCGGTCGGGAGCAGTCGCCGAGGAGGAGAAACAAGGAGGAGGCCCGAGGCCAGCGACGTCGGGACTCGGGAGGAGAAGCGAAAACCGTATCTTTGAATTCTTGATGGCACGATCTTTGAGCCATGTGTGTGTGTGGTGTGTGGTGAATTGGAATGAGATGAGTCAAAATTGAGCATCTTGCTACATACCTAAAAATTCAATTTTCATGATCTCGAGCTTCTTCACAATTTCACGGACCGCCTGAATTAGCCCACGGCGTTCGGCGGCATCCGGAGGATGATCGACAACTGGACATGGAAACGAGGAGCAGCTGTAGTGGAAGTAAGCCCATGAGTAGCACCTAGCCAAAAGTGCCACGTGCGAGCGGCTAGGTAGGAGTCCGAGTCGGGTGGAGAACAGAGCAGGACAGATCAGTCAGAGTCGGACTCGGTGTCAGACTCAGACTCGATAGACTAAGGGTAGCATAGCTAGCCCTGATGATGGGTTAGATTGGAATAGACGAAACAGGTTGGGTTTTAATGGGTTGAGGTTTTAGATGGATTTCAATGGGTTGAGACAGCTAATGGTTTGGTCTGGGTTGGATTTGCACAGAAAACGGTTTGGTTTGGATCAAGAAATTTCAGGTTGATATGGTTTTAATCCATGGTTTAGACTGGTGGGTTAGAATGGATGATTGGATAGGGAGCGAGACCCGAGAGGCCAAGAGGAAGGATCACATGGTCACGCCAGTGACACTCGGCCGACCTCGGGCTTGGTGAGGGAGTTGAGGGCGATCGGGTGAGGCGTGACTAGGGTTCCTCGCCGCCGTCGCTTATCGACTCTCTTCCTTCCGCTCTCTGTCATCGCCCGTCGACTTCGTTCTCCTCCCCTGTGGCGCCGTCGAGAGGCCGAGACCCGATTCTTCGCCAAGAACTTCAACTCTCCGCGCGGCACTGCACACCGATTCTTCTACCGACGTCGATTCCCTCCTCCTCCCCCGATCTTCGTAGCTACCGGCCGCCGCGTGCCCCCGCTCCGAGATCTCCTTTGCCCCCACAGCCAGGTGCACCTCTCTTCGAATTCTTTCTGGCATGAACCCAACATCTGAGGCTCAAAATTCTTGAGGTTCACCTGATTGAGCTCAAATCATCATATCTGCTCGTGGGTTTGGGTTTGTACTTGATTTGTAGCATAGAAGATTATTGTCGATGATTGAATCGCCGATCTTATGAAAATAAAAGAGAAAAATGACGTGAAATCTCCTGGGATGGAATGGGGGCCGTTGTTTATTGATATGAACTGGATTTACAAGACCTGACTAGGCACTACCCTAAATACACTGAGTGTGAGGAATGTCTAACTAAGTAATCAAGCTTAGACTCTATGTCTAAGACTGACTGTCTTGCTTCTAATTCCACCGCTTAGGCTTCTGTGTGTGTCTTCTCTTATTTCCCTTTTGTCTTTGTTGTTTTTTGTGTCTGTGTGTGTCCCTTCGTTTTCTGCGCTCTACCCTTAAATAACTCCTGAAGAGGTGGCAGTTACTTCTGGAGAAGGCGTCCCTAGTGAAACGTTACGACTAGTCGAACGATAAAGCGATTAACAATGTACCAACTTCCTTGCGGTTATCTGTGAGATGCTTAACCGTAGGGCGATTAATTGTCGATGTCTCGAGATTATATCATCGCATACGGTTTGGAACATATAACACGTGTTCCATTCATCATCTGATGAAATGGCGAGTTCATAGCTTTTAGAAGCGGCTCCACTGGTGAGAGCCTAGGCACAAAAGCCTCGTCAGGCAGGTACCCATCGTGTAACCTCTGGGATCCTCACAACCGGTGAGGTCGTTAGCCTTAGGGTTCGACCATAAAGGCGTATGGTCTTTTATGTATTAAATTAATACATAGAGGTTTTAATCCTCGTCAATTATCTCGATGGTATGTGTGTGTGTGTATGTGTGATGGATTTGGTGAATCATTGTCGGGATGGGTGAAGTGGTCTATGTTTCTGTCAATGCTAATGGATGATTTGGCGAGATCTGCTTGTGAACAATAATCTGGATATTTTCTTGATCGATTATTGCTTGTATATGTCGATTCGGGATCATTGATATCATGTTGTCCATATCAAAAACTTGTTTGTTGATTACACAAATTGATTTGGAATATATTGGGAACAATTGACTTGGAATATATTGGAATTAGAGTTGTTTTTAGGGCTAAGGATTCTCGCTAATATAAATGATTTTATCTCTGTTTGGAATGCTAATGTTGTCTAGCTCGATTGGAGAAGACAAATTCAACTTAATTTGTTCTTATTTTGAGTTAAGAGCCCAAAATCCACAAGTTTGATATAGCTTTGTGGTCACCGGTTGTCATTTCTCGGCTTATTCTAATTTCTTTGTTAGAGTAGCTATGACTCATGGTTGGAATTCAGAATTCACAATCTTGCATGCATATTCAGCTCATGATGATTGATGCTCTCTGGTAGCTAAGCTTAACTACAAATTTACATATCTGAGAAAAAAGCGAAATTCGTATCTATATATGTCTTGTTGTACTTAAACCTAGTTCCATTATGATCTTTGGGAGTGCTAGTGTGATACTTAGGATTTTAGGTACCTCAACACCTGCAAATTCTAAATATATGATCAAAACTTAATTCTGTTATGATAAACCTTTCAACTTAATAAAAATGGATTTGAATATTTGATATCAAGCAACTAGGTATGGTGTAGGGCGGACCCACCTAGTGAACACCCAAAAGTTTTGGGCAAAAATTCAGATATATGAGGTATAATATATGTATATAGTAGAAAATGGGTTAAATCAACATGTGATGTCCTCAAAATCCTATTTTATCGGCACCTCGCTCGTAGCCCACTCGGCACTCGCACATCGAAAACCAAGGCATTCCACATTCGGCCATTGCCTTTCGGCCTTCCCCACAATGGCTCGGCGCAATATCCCAAGGCCCATTTATTGGCAAACCCTAACTCAATCTCACATCTCTCTCTCACACGAACACACAAGCACCTGACCTTGCGGCGGCCATGGCGGCGGGTGAAACCTGACAGTTTTGGCGGCTCTGGCAATGACCTAGGAAGGGAGGAACACTGCGTAGCTTCGCTCGCTTTGAGGCGACCAAGCTCAGCGCGGCAATGAGTGGGCGGCCGGTGCGGCGCGTTACCGCGATGCTCAGGGACCGAGGCCGACTCGGCGGGTGGCATGATGTGAGCGGTCTGGCGGTGGACCAAAGCTAGCGACTAGGGTGAGCTATGAGTGGGGCGAAGCCCGCCGTATAAAGCGGCGTGGGCATGGCCATCTGCGGCCAGCCAGCAGTGAGCCTTGACCCCGAGCACTTGTCCCGAGGTGAGCCATTTGAGATGAGGTACCGGTCCCAATTCCTAAATCCTAATTCCTAAACGGCCAAACCGGCGAAAAATGAATTGTGGTAGGTGAATCTTGTATTTATGTGAATTGTAGATCTTAGAGCTTTGAAAAATGTACATGGTAGTTCAGATTATTACATTATTGCACGACCTTTGAAAAAAGCATTAGATTGCCCTCATGAAATTTAATCTTGTATAAGCATTAGATTCCATGTGGAGTTCTCATGCATAGGAAGATTCTAAGCAATAACAAGTTAATTGTAACAGATAATGGAATATCTAGACCATTTTAAATAAAAGCAACTAAAGTTTATTTCATTTGAGAGCATGATACTAATAGATAACTCTATATTTAAGTTAGTACCGTTTGTAGCCAAGGATGGTTGCATACTTTAGCAATATGAATATAAATTCATCCAAACATGCCTATATAATTTATTGATGATCTCAACTTCTCAAGTTATACAAATTCATGTGACCAATCAAACCTACAAACTATAAATTCATGGATCGGCGAGTTAGGTCACACGTCGATAGTAGAAGATGTACATCCCGATTCTCCATTTCTCAATTCCTTAGTCCCAAATCATAAATTCCCAATTCAACATTTTTTCTTAATTATTTTGTAATTTCTCTAAATTCTTTGTGGTGTTTTCTCAAATGCGGAAAAAAATATACTTTGTTTTTTAGCTATCGTGAACCTTTAGTGTTTTCCATTGAATAATATTTTATTAACTCGAACACACATCCGATAAATCCTAGGTCCGCCACTGGTATGGTGTGATTATCTATATCATTTGTGTAGGTCTGTACTCTGTAGTTCTCATTATTTGGTTTCTGCAAAGAGCTGCACTGTATATTCTACAAGTAGGTACTAGTTGCTTCTTCAACTTGTGTTCTACAGTCTATACGTGTATTATAAATATTTGGAGTTTGATACTTTTTAATATGATTTTCTCACATTGTTCTCAATCAAGAAACTCTTTATCATTACTTCAATGTTCATAGGTAAAGCTAATGAGTTGTCTTTGCACAAAAGGCTTGGCTTTCTGATTTTACATTGGCTTGTTTACTTGATTTACCAAAATCTGTTGAAGGGATGTTCTGTCACCTTGTTTCCCTAGTCCAACCGAGGTCATCGACTTGGTAAGAAGGTTTAGTAGTTCGTATTTCCACAATTAATGATGGTCCTGGTTATAAAGAAACTTAACAGATTCTAAACATTTCTTCTCCATTCATCTTATCTAGTTTGTATTTCCTAGTTGTCTTTGCTAAAATTTTCTTATGTTGGGTAACTAAGCCTGACTGCAAGTTTAGTCAATGCCAACTCTATTCAACCCTAGAGTATAGTGGCCCTGTTCATATGACATATATACATTGTACAAGTTTAGCTCACATGTACAAGTTTTTTGTTTCCTTGAATTATGTTTTGTAAGAATCTTTGTTTGTTAAACATAAAAGATAGATTTCAATAAATAGAGATGATAAACCAATAAACTCGATTAGCCATGTCGATTGCAATCCCATTAGTAAAAGGAAATGCCTAGGTGAAATTGCAAGAATCTTACTGATGCTTCTTTCTTCTTGGTTGTGTGCGTTAATTAGCTGAAATATACATTTTCTGTGAAATAACCATATTAGTTGATTTGTTTTTGTTTACATTTGCATAAAAAGTTTCTACGGTATGTAAATTGCTTCATAGTTTTATGGCGAGGCTAATTTTCACAATCTCCGAGAGTCATGGTGTTTGCAAGTAGTGATAAAAGTTCGGTTTCTTTGTGGTTCAAAGTTCTATGTTGCTTGGTTCTGGAGCTTTCTTACCATCATCTATGTTTCAAGGGAATTTGTTTTTGTGTCTTCATCTTGGAATTGTCAAGTAGAAGTTGCATCGAGTTTCATAGGAAGAAATTTATTTAGAAGGGTTTCTAGCAATGTAGTTGTTATTTATTCAAAACTTTCGGATATTATGCATTATGAAGATGCAACTTGATGTAATCCTATAGATATACCTCAATTAAGTGATAACCTTTTGAGTTTATTTGTTGTTTTCTTAATTATCTCTTTTTCCTATATTTTTTGTTTTTTTTCAATTTACAGAAATTTATGGACTTTCTCTAATCTATTTGATTTTTAAGCCTTTTTAAATGCAATATTTGGTCTACTTTTCATATTTATTACTTTATTTTGGATTACATTGCATTTAGTTTTTAAAGAAAAAGAACTTTGTTGGAGTGATAAGCACTAAGCAAGCTTGTAATGCACATGATCTAGTCGTGATCCTATTATCTTCATTGTGCTCTGGAAATAAGCTTATGGCTGAATGAGGTGAGTTAGAGATGGGTTGAAATGGGTTAAAATGGATTGGCAAAGTCGGTTGAACCCATATCAGGGAAATGGTTTGGGCTGGTTTGGGTTAAAGTATCATGTGGGTTGGCTTGGTTGGGTCCTATGAGATGTGAAGTGGGTTGGTTTGGGTTGAGAAAGTGGGGCTTGCTGTTGTGAGTTGGTCTAGAAATGGGTTGGGTTCTAAACCATTACCAGGCTTAAGCATAGCACTATAAATGTAGGAGGCAAGGTTTGATGGCATGCCGTTGCCAAGCAGCATCATCTCCACATCCACCCACCGCCGCAACGCAACACCATCTACTGCGCACGAGATCCATCCGAATCGAGGAGAGGGTTGGGGTAGGGATGGATATGGAGGTGGACGACACTCCAGCCATGCCGATGAAGGGGAGGAAGAGGTCTTGAGAGGACCCGGGCGGATCTGAGCATGGCGGAGTGGTGGAGGTGCGCAAAAGGTGCCCAAGTTTAACTGCTGGGAGTCGGTGGTGGTGTGGGCAACAAGGGCGACCATCTAGCCCCCAAGATACAGGCTCCAGCCCATGTATGCACCTGTATATAGCATGTGCAATCCTACTTAGATGGGCCAACCCAACTCGACAACTCTTCAATTCAACAGAGAGAACACTGAACGCACATATCGAGTCATTACCCCAATCAATGTTGCCTATGTCTCATTCGGCCGCTCCCTCAACCCCCTCATCTCCTCCACTCCTCTTCCCCAGAACGAACACCGCCGCACCTCCCGCCTCGCATAATCGTGTGCTTTCCCCATGTCTCTGCAATTAATGGAGGAGGAGAGCCCAATTTCATGGATTTCCAACTAACTCACCTTCAATTCCTTCTCTTTGCAGCGGTTCTACTCGAAATCCACTCATATAGTCATTGCATACATGGTATGTCTTCGAATTTTCCGTTCCTTTGATTCTATGTTAAATACCACTCCAAGTCTCCTTTGATTCTATGTTAAATACCACTCCAAGTCTCCAATGCAACATCTACACTATCTCAAACACAATATTGAACTTTCATGTAACATCATTTTCTTTTGGCTATAAAGAACATCAGTGCGAGAGACTTAAAAGAAGGGATTGGAATTGCAAAATTTGGTCGATTGTTCATGGTGTGGTTTTCCTTGATTGATTTGATTATTAAAGTTAGAGCATTGCAATTGCACTAATTCTCTATAAATATTATGTGATGGGTTTATCGATTTTCAAGATAGCTGAAGGTTTATGTATTCTTCTCACTATAGTTTTGGTTCCTATCCAATCCAGGTACTTTTGTTCCTTGTGTAAACCAGCTCTATGCTAATTCTATTTGTGTGGTAAGATGCCATCTAGAAAGTATTTATCTGGAAGTGAAAAAAAGAAAAAAGAAAAAAGAAAACGAGTAGATGAGTTGATAGAATCCAAAAAGGATCCATTGACAAAAAATTTTAGGATTAATACAGATTCTTCTAGGAATTCGGAGGAATTTGGCCTTTAGATAATGTTGAAGAACAACCTAACGAAAATTTAGGTGAGAATAATGATATCAATGAGGATGATAATATAGTATTCTCTTAAATTGTTTTCTTATAGTCTTCTCAGACTTATTAATAATATTAAATTGGATTGTCACCGATGAGTACTTTGTGTTTTTGATGTACTAAGTCTAGTGGCCATATTCTTTGGTAATATATTGAACTGTAGCGTTGCATTTGAAATAAAGGGTATTGTTACAAGAGCCCTCCACCTTTGTCACGCCCCAGCAGGTCTCTAAAATATCAAGAACGGCCTGGTGGTGGCCGTGGCCAGCAACGATGCCGACCGGAGGAACTCCTCTGAAAGGGCTGCTGCTCGAGGTCGGGCCTAGCCGTCCTCGCTCACGCCGTCAGGGCAGGAGGCCTTCGAACGCCGATACGTCACCGCCAGCTCAACAACAGTCAAGGGATTTGATATTGTTGTAATGGGTCCGTGGAGACGGCCGTCGATCGAGAGGGTGACGCGCGATGCGACTGCTGAGGCCACACGCGGACCACGCGGTGACAGCCGCACCGCATAAGTTTTGTTTGTTCGTGTAGTGAAACCTACATGCCACGCAGCGATATCTGTCGCCGTGCGTCTGAGTGACGAGGTAGACGGCGAATAGTGCTAGTACCATACAAAAGCTACACCTAATCCTTTCCCAGTTGTTCTTCTAAATGCTCTAATTTTAAGTCAGGAAAGAACATATTGTACACTAGTACGTGTGTGATAGATTGATGGATGCATATAGGTTCATAGGAACTGTGTGGTGTATTTATGTAGGATTTTGAGGAATAATTGTGTGTCTTTTTTTATCCTCACTTCTTTTATTTATAGTGTCAAATATTACAGTCCGACTCTAACACAATTCACACACGATTTGAGTCCAATTCGCACACTACTTGGACTCCTACCTAAATTCTAATATCTCCAACACTCCCTCTCAAGATGAGCATGAGATAACAATCATGTCCATCTTGTTACATAATACAATACCATTAATAGAATCTACTAAAACCTACCATCCATCGACTTCATAACCAATATCATCACAAATACCAAAGTTGTTCACCACCAATACTATCAGGGACGTCATCAAATCAATCTCCACCATCTACCAGCTGCCCCGACCTCAACCTCATCTTCCTCTACCCTCATGCCCCCGGCCACCTCCACCACTCTGCCCACACACCTCTAGTCTCGGTCTCTACCACCTCTACCTCTATCACAGACCATTACGCCTGACTGCAGTCTCGATCCTCTTCCGGACCTCTCCGTCAACACTATCTCCAGCACCTATACCAACACCACCGCACGACACCAATACCATCACCGTTGAACAATGTTCTCCCCCTGTCTTCTGTTGTAACCTTCGATACTGTTAGCATCTAAGCTTCCTCCACCACCATCAATCTGACTAACCCCACCATAGTAATCAGCACACACACACACACACCAGATCCTGCCACACCAGACCACACCAGATCCTCCAATACCGACCTCCTCCGCTCCAGTCTATTTCTTCTTCCAAAACCACACTAGATCCTTCACCAATCTGAATCCACACTAGATCCTCCACACGGATCAGAACCTCCACACAAGCACACTAGATCCTCCACACCAGATCCCCGCCTCCATGGCGCAATCTCACCAATCTCACGGCAAAAGCACACGGATCAACTCCACGGCGCAATCTCCGCAGATATCCACACTGGATTACAGCAACCACACGGATCGCCTTCTTTCTTCCTTCCTCTCGGGCACCTCCCGTCGGATTTCTTCCTCCTCCCCGAAGCCTTCTTCCTCCTCCCAGCAACCTCTTCCCGAGTGCCTTCTTCCGCCGGATCTCCAGATCCACCTCCTTCCGAGCCTTCCTTTCCCTCGATCCTCCTCCCTTCCTCCCGTCGAATCCCATCCCGCCAGATCCTCCGCCTCATCTCCTCTTCCCTCAGCTTCCTTGCCCGTGACCCGCACCGTATCGCCTCCTTGACGCCGCCTCCTCACCTTCCTCGTCCGCGCCTGGATCCGACCACTTCTAGCCAGAGCACTGCGAGCACCGCACCGCCTCCTCGATGTAGCCTCCTCATCTTCCTCACCCACACCTAGATTCGACCACCTCCGACCGGATCATGCCGATTCACCATCACCTTCACGCCTTGATTTGCTCCGTGCGAACCTCGAACAACTCCTTCCTCTTTGCCACCAGGCCACCACCCTCGTTCATCGGGCGAGCCTCCTCTTCTTCTTCCTTCTTTCCAGGCAGCCTGAATCTGGTCATGATCCGCTGGACCCGGCGCCTCTGGCCGTGTCATGTTGCTTGGTGACACCTCAAGCCTCTCTCGTTGCCACTTCTCGCCCTTGCGCCCACGCTCTGCCTCGGCGCCCGTCGCTGACCGCCCTTGCCTTATCTCCTCCTCCTCATGCCGGTCCGCCTCCGCTCCGCCGCGCTTGGCGCGTCGGATCTCATCTCTCCTCCTCTACCCTTCCATGTCATCACGAGGACCCGTATACAACCCGATCATCCGCCGGTCGCTCCCGTTCGACCGCGTCGCGGAGGATGGTTCGAGTAAGGGTTTGCTCGGGTTAGGGTTTGGGATAGGTTGGCTCGATACCATGTAGGATTTTGAGGAATAATTGTGTGTTCTCTTGGGATCATGCTTTTTATTTATAGTATAAAATATTACAATCGCGACTCTAACACAATTCACACGATTTGAGTCCGACTCAAACACGACTTGAATTCTTATCTAAACTCTAATATCTCCAACAATTTCTACTTTTCTTTTTCCTAAATGCACCATCAGATCAAGTAGCGCCCAAGGATATCGATTTTGTAACCTGTGTTGCTCTACGACACAAAATTGACCTTGCCAGATATCTGTGTTCTGTTGAGGTAGAGAGGACAGTGCATGTCCACGTCAGAGTATTGCTACGGGCAATGAGTGAAAAGGACGGACATTTTCTGCGTCCACTGATTAGCTCGCCGGTTTACTTGGTTACCTACTTCAAATCCCATTCCAGATCTCACAGGGACGCGCTTGTTGTGGGCTAGGTAATTCTGATGATCCTCCGAAACGACAAAATTACGACACAATGTTCCATACTTCAGCAGAACTACTTCTGAATGTAGAAATTTACAGCCATCGATCAACTGGGCACAATCTTACTTAACTCAATGCAGAGTCCACAATCATACATGAACAACATGTAAGAAGGAGAAATACTAGTGTTGATTCGGTACTAATATTAAAATAAATTCCATTGTTTAAAAGGGTCTTGGATAAGTGCATTAAACACTTGATCGATCGATAGTCTTAGCTCTAACTATGAAAGAAACAAATAAACAAAAACAAATAGAGTGGTTCTGCAACTTAATTCTAATTGTTAGAGTTCTCTATTGATGCATATATCCTAATATTCATGTTTCAGTTGTTAAAATTTTGTTGGAGATGGTGTAGTGATGTGAGACCCTAAATTTGTAACTTGTGATCCATTGTGCATATTTGTGTTATTTCCTGGATCGGTAGATAGCACACAGTTACAATGTTGGTTCAAACACATATCACAAAAATACAAAGTTATTGCATAATATTAAACAAAAGCGTAAATATACCTTATGGCGTTTGACTTGCGAATGGCGGACAGGCCAAATTCTTTCGAGATCAACAACGGAAGTAGAATCAAGTATAACACGTGAAACCCTCACGATATAACCCACCGACAATCATTGTGGGCTGCAACCTAGTTCTTGGCTTTCTTGATCTTGAGTCTTGATCAACATTCATAATTGTCCATATAGACTTCTTTTATGCTTCTTGACTAAAAGAATGTAAATAGCGAGCATGAGTACACAACCGTACTCGTGAGCCAACACCTAATGCAATTATTATACATGCGGGGCTAATCAAAGGGAGACTCTTGGTTCTTTTATTTTGCACAAAGCCATTTATTGAAATAGATTAGTAATAGCAAATCCTGAGACTTAGCATTTTAACCAACACAGGTTTTATAAAGGAATAATTCAGAATTTGCCACAGTGAATAGATGGACCTAGACCCACATGTCATAGACACATGGGGGCAAATCACGAAATCTATCTATCTCATAATGGCAAATTATGAAATCTCCTTTTATAAATTGAGTTTTCTTTGTAAATCACCGGTGGAGATTCCGTCTCCTATACCATTGAGTGGCTTCATCCACTCAATGCTTAAACTATCCGTATTTACCACTAGTCTCAGGCCGAGCCATTTCAAATCTCTAGGGTCCCACCCACCTTTTCCATTCCATCCATAAATTGTTTTATAAAAAGGAAAGCTAACTCAAGCAAGTTCTCAACACGCTCTTGACCGTGAGCACGACTATCAAGATAGTTTTCTTACTCTATAGAGTTTGTACACTTTACCCACAAAGATAATCAACATATAATGTATTCAACACACTTCCATAGGTATGAGACTAAGTTGATTACCACAAGGCCTTTACAATGTCCCACCTCATCGCACTTTCACGCCACTAAGTATCACCTCCTTAGGCCTTGCCCATGGAGGTCTCCCATTGTGGCCGTGCGGATCGGTGACTCTCTTTGCCCTTTGTACACTCCACACACCACCAATGGTGAAATTGCGAGACGGTAGACAAATTAGTTAACTAGATCATATCTATGATAGACTTGTGGTTGCCTTTGTTTTTTACGAGAGGTCATTACAAGATTCGGTCCTTAATTGACTAAATGCGGTACATCCACATACCAACATTCTCTCGTGAACCGGCACCGACCACTCTTTTGACCACAGAGTCTAAATATGTTTTTCGGGTTTTCCTTTGTTTTAAAATAACCTTTAGTCCAACATACCGGCCAGGGCTTACGGCCTCAAGCCTTAAATTCATTTTCAAATATTTTTAATGAGGTTTAAGACAAATTAATGCCATGATAATGTATCTAAGCAAGGCTAAGTATGACACTTTGATATGGACTTATAAACTAGTATGTTAACCATTAATTCTAGGGTGACAAGGATAATGTCCAAAATCAAAGATTGGAAGTTTATACACAATTATTATTAAGGCATTTAACTATGAGCTAGACTAATATAGGTGTATGAAACATAGCAATGCAATTTCATAATTTAAAGCAATATAATTGCAAAAATTAGGTGCAATATGATCAAAGTATTGACTCGCCTTCCTCAATATTACGACAAACTCGGTTAGGCTCTTGCACAATGTTACGATGATAATCACGCTCAATATGTTGATGATCATCATGTTCAATATTCGACAATCTTGATCCGCTTCATCCTTGTTGGGATTGTTGTTCCTTCATATCTTGATTCTAACTTCTGTGATGCGATTAAATCCAAAAGCGACTAAAAGTAACCAAATGAAATCCAATAAGTCCAAATACATACAAACAAAAGGAAATATTTGAATGAAAGTAAACATAGCTAATGACAATTTGGAAGGACGAAGAACTCTAGGCGAAACTAATGTTACCTAGTAGAGATGATGAAGGAAATACTTCAAACGAAGTATATCCAATGGAGTTGATGAAAGAAATACTGCAGACGAAATATAATCAAAGGAAGTTGATGAAGGAAATACTTGAGACCAAAGTATAACCATGGAGTTGATGAAAGAAATACTGCAGACGAAAGTAGATAAATCCAAATCCTACCCTTTTAGTATAGTGGTAGGGTTTTGGGTTGATCATCAGACTTAGGTTTAAATAACAGCTTGATCCGGAGTGAGGACAAGAGGGTCGGCTCCCGGACGATTCGTTGGTGCAAGGGTTAGGATTCCAGCGGAGACGGAGAGAATATTCATCTAAATATTCCACATTGGTTACCTAGATGGGAGAGATTACGGTTAGGTAATAGTCTCGGATATGCTTTTGGATCACGAATTGTCCGATCCTTTGGGGACATATAGCGATGGGTGATAGCTAGGGTTTAGGCGATGTTGTTTGGTGGATGAACTACTATCATCTTTATGAGAGCATTCCACACCGCTACTGCTGCAGCGCCTAGCTGCTCTAATGATTATTTTAGGTATTACTTCCTATTCTGAGGAAGTTCCATGATGGTCAAGTGAGACCCATGCATAAGTGCGGGGTTAAGCTCTGGGTGAACATAAGTCTTACTAACAAATGGGACCTAGCACATTTAATAGTTTATCTTATCAATTTATATTTATCAAGAAAATTCCATGAGCCTTAGCTTTAAATTTTTGAAACACGGGCTAAACGACACCTTACTACTCTAATGTATAGACCTAAACATTGGTGACATAGCATAACCCTAGTTAGGTTTTAACAAAAGTAATCATTTTACCTAATCGATAATTTAGTAAGGGTCTATTTGTAGCGTATGTTTCTCGACGATGTATTGTTTGATGACAATGGCCTAGTAGTTATCATAGGTTTATCTTTTAGCTAAGTTGTTAGTCTATAACTTTAACATGATATCTGCTATTTTAAACATATCAATTGCTATTTTATGAGACTACATAACTATACTAATCCTAACTTCGAAAGTCGATGCTTGCTTTAATCCATAAATTGATTTCTTAAGGTTACATACCTTTCTAGCTTCCTTTGGATCGACAAAACCTTGAGTGTGTCATGTACACATCATCACTTAGGTTTTCATTTAGGAAAACCGTTTTGACATCCATTTGCCATATCTCATAATCGAAATATGTAGCAATAGCTAAAATAATCCGGATGGACTTAAGCATAGCGACAGGCGAGAAGGTTTCATCATAATCAACTCATTGAATTTGTTTGAAACCCTTCACTACCAGTCGTTCCTTATGAATGTGAACGTTTCCATTCATATCTACCTTTTTCTTATAAATCCACTTTTACTCAATGGTTTTGACACCATCAGATGCATCAACCAAGTTCCAAACTTGATTGTCATATATGAATTTTATCTCAGATCTCATGGCTTCAAGCCATGACTCGAAATCTGGGTCTACCATCGCTTTCTCATAAGTCTTAGGATTATCATTATTCAATAATAAAATGTCATGTCCATACCTTATAGGCAATTGATGTGGTATTTTAGATCTACGTGGGGCCGATGCCTTATCTACAGGTTGTACAATATTTTATTCATCCTGTAGAGGTTCATTAGGAGTTGAAACATTTTTAGATGTTTCTCGAATTTCTTTGAGTTGCATCTTACTTCCACTGACTCCTTTGGAATGAAACTATTTTTCTAAGAAGACACCATTTCGGGCAACAAACACTTTGTTATCATCCCGATTATAAAAGTAATATCCTTTAGTTTCCTTAGGATACCTCACAAAGAAGCACTTATTCGACTTGGGTGTGAGTTTGTCAGACGTCAAACGTTTTACATATACCTCACAACCCCAAATCCTAAGAAAAGACAATCCAGGACACTTCCCGGTCTATATCTCATATGGTGTCTTCTCTACCATTTCTATGGAACCCTATTTAAAGTGAAAGCCGCTGTTTCTAGAGCATATCCCTAGAAATACAATGGAAGATCAGATTAACTCATCATTGATCGAACCATGTCTAACAAAGTTCGATTTCATTGTTCAGACCAAGGTAGTTAGAGTCGAGATCGAGTCGGATCGATTTGCCTCGGTAGGATCGAATCGTAATGTCGAATCGTAGAATCGGCGATTCTGGTTGTAAAAATACACATATTTAACATCTATACTATAAGTTTGTATGATTCTTATAAGGTTTACCACTTACTTATTACCAAAAAGGGCAAAACACTTCTTATCACAAAGCGAAAAGCATAATGGTACTAACATGATGGGTGATATAGTTACGAACTACAAGAGAACGACCAATGGCCTTGATTAGTTTACTACAATTAATGAGAAATGTTCACAAGTTTTGTAAATCAATATCTAATTGCAACACTTGCATGTTCCTAAAAGCGACTAGACATACTACAAGAATAAAATAGCTTATCATTATCAAGCTCAAGATTGCTCATGTCATAACAAAATATCGGCAAAATCGGGCCCTAAAAAATTGCAAAAAAAGGAAAAAAATTGCCAAAAAAAAATTGCGACTCTACCACGATCCTACTCTGCGATTCTACGATTCTACGACTCTACCTTTTGGATCGCGACTCTACGATCCTACGATTAGATCCGCGATGCGATGCGGATCGTTAGGTAAATCGTGGGATCGTGAGATCGTCACGACTTCTGAGTAGAATCGCGATTTTAACTACTTCAGTTCGAACATCCCATTCCATTGAGGCGTTCTGGCGGAGTAAGTTATGGAACAATTCCACACTTCTTTAGATGATCACCAAACTCATGGCTCAAATATTCTCCTCCATGATCGATCGTAGATATTTAATTGTTTTGCCAAGTTGATTACGTATCTCATTCTGAAATTCCTTGAACTTTTCAAAAGATTGGACTTATGCCTCATTAAGTAGATGTAACCATATCTACTAAAGTCACCAGTAAAAGTTATGAAGTACTAAAAACCATCTCTGACCGAAGTGCTCATTGGTCCACATACATCCGTATGTACAAGGGCTAACAAGTCACTTGCTCTCTCACCTCTGTTAAGTGAAAGGCGTCCTTGTCATCTTGCCAAGTAAATAAGATTCATATGTTTCAAATGATTCAATAATCAAATGAGTTTAGAAGACCATCTTTATGGAGCTTCATCATAAACTTCTCATTTATATGACCTAGACCGATAATGCCAAATAAAAGTGGGATTTAAATCATTAGGTTGAAGTCTCTTAGCATTAATTTTATAGATAGGCACATCCTCAAGATTCAAAACATATAATCCATTCACCAATGGAGCATGGTCATAAAGCATATCTTTAAAATAAATTGAACACCAATTGTTCTTTATTACGAACTCATAACCTTTTCCTCCTAAACATAAGCGAAATAATGTTTTTGCTTAAGGCTAGAACAAAATAACAATTATTTAATTCCATGACTAATCCTGGGAGTAAAGTTAATGGTAAAGTGTCAATAGCTAATGCAGCAACTCTTGCTCCATTGCCCACGCGGAGATCAACCTCGCCTCTTGCCAAACTTCTACTTCTTATCAGCCCCTGCATCGAATTGCAAATATGAGCAACGATGCGGTATAACATACCAAAAACATGTAGGTGGTCGTAGAAAGACTTACGATTACCGGATGATCGTAGAAAGGCTTACGATCACCGGTGGTCGTGAAAATCTTCGACCACTAGTAAGTCGTAGGAGTATTCGACAATACGAGGAGGCCTTATAATAGTTTACGATAACTTAGTTAAGTTTTTCCTTATTAATGATAAGGGTATACTTATGACCAATATGAAGATATTACTATCTATAATAACAATTACGGATAGACAACTTAATTAATTAAGGATTATTATATCCTCGTCATCTAGCCCTAACTTCAATTGAAAATAACTTACTTGGAAAGAAAGTAGGTAGAATAGTGGTCGGAGCGAGTCTTTCCATTGGTTTTTATTTGATAAGAAATTGACTTGATTAAGAATGTAATTTTACTTGAGTTGAAAAAGCGAACTATTTTTCCGAATAGATAGATTAAAGAATACCAATCAACTCTCACAGATCGGTCTAGATTAAAGAATACCAACCAACTCTCATAGATCGGTACATTCGAGCGATTCACGATGGGGTGGCAATTTGTTGAGTTCCTATGATCTTTAGCTCAAACCTATGGCTATAAAATCTACCATGGCGTAACTAGGGTTTTACTTTTCCATTTGCTTCAATTGCTCTGAGCTCTTGTTGTTTCCGTGCATATGATGCAATCCATTTCCAAACTCTTCCAAATCCAACTCGGACTCACTCGAAAAAGATGGTTGGAACCATTTCTAAGTGGGAGAAATCCGAGATAGATGTAGAGAAGATGTGTGCTCTGGTCATAGCGAGAAAATTCCAAAGCGAGCTTTGGTGAAGTGGCACAATGCTAATGGTCAATATTGGTCCTCGGGTGAGAGAACATTATTCGATATTTGGGCATCTTGTGAATGTGGTTTCCATTGCCGAATCCACCCTTTCTTGATGCTCATACTCCGGCATTTTGGGGTGGAATTGGTGAACTTTGTTCCCAATTCCATCACAATCTTGAGTGTATTGTCTACTGTCTGAAGCCTATCAGGAATCCTTCGATTTGGATCTCTTCGGTACTACTACGGGTTGAACAAGCACAGCGGAATCACAGTATCTGCGACCTAAAGCTCTCTGACGAAGTCAAGGGAGTATATTGAGATGTTCACCCGATCGTTGTGGTCGAGGTGGAAGAAGAAGTGGTTCTCTTTGGTGTATCTGAGGGGCGACAACCTATTCTTCATAGGGAAGCTTCTGAGAAGAGTTCATCTTGGGACTCGACTCCAAACAATCTCGACCGGATCACCCCCTACATCTAGGCCGTCAAAGACTTGAGAGGACAGGGGCTAACCGGATGGCACATGGTGAAGGATTTCATCACGCACCATATTAGTCCTCTGTAGAATCAAGTACATACTATGTAGATGTATTCGAGCACTACTAACCCAACGAGAGAGTATAAAGGGGTAAAGTAATAATCAACTCGGCTCTTTTTTGTTAAATTTGAGCATGATTGTTGATTATACCTTTATGTCGTAAATCTCTCACAAAAATAAATTGACACTCGAGTCAAGCTTGTTTGTGAAAGCTCCTCTGACCACGTTAGGAGCTCCTCGAATCTGATGGTAAATGGCGAAGAGGAAAGAAATGAGCGCCTAAAGGTAATCAAAAGTTGATTTCATCTTTAGGGTTTGGTAGTAATAAAATTCGACCATTGGGTAATATTCATTTTACGTCTTTTGCGAAAAGTAGGCATAATGAACCGTCAAGATGACCAAGAGGTTGAATTGAGGCGATCAAAGAGGGTTAGAGGAAGACAAAGTTCCTCGGGCCAAAAGCGTTGCCTTGTGAAGGCTCTTGATAAGAAGGTGGAGGTTCAAGTTCCACCCTTCCTTCGACCACTCCTATCGAGGCAATTATTTGCGAGCGTGATTCTTTGCGAGAGAAAAGATGTGTGGTCAAAGAACTTAAGCATAAAGCCCCCAAGACCAAGGTACCATTCTATTATGACAACAAAACATTTTCGGTTTTAGTTTACGCTTCTCATGGCTTTGTTAAGCAAATAGAAAAGGAGAACTAGACAAATTTTATGTCTTTTGTGAAGGCTACCTATGCACCGATGGGAGCTTGTGGTGGCGAGTGCTATCCCTCGGTGGTCGGCGAGTGCTATCCTCGAGGCTGCTCGAGGAGCATTAGCTCTAGTTCAAGATCTACAACCCGGGCGTGGTCGTGAGGTTCCAACTCCTCAATAATACATTCGACCAAATGTGGTGAAGAAGCCTTCGGAGGTGAAAGTGCCACAAGAATATTGAGGCAACAGAAGAGGAGAAGAAGAAGAAAGGAAGTCTTCCTTGAGGAAGGTTTCTTCGGATTCAAGATTGTATCTAGAAAGCCAAGGTATTTAAAACTAAAATCTTAAAGATAGCATTTACATTTTAATTCTACAATTTGACATGATTTCCTCTTTTCTTGTGGTTTTAGTCCTACTTCTCCGGCTCGAGGATGCTTTTGTTGAGAGGCCATAATTGCCTCACCTCTGACCTCGGGAGTAATGGTTTCTCCTACGGTTGAAGAGATGGTAGCGAGATAGTCACGAATTGACTCCTATCCTGTGGTGGCAATGGAGGAGTTTATTGCTATCGAGCCGACCACGACCATTGAGGTGGTCGTGGGGAGAAAAGCGAAGATGGCGGCAAATTCGGATGCTATGGTGATCGAGTCGACTATTGAGGATCTCAATAATCGGGCAAGGGACTTGGTCCTATGATCACCGAAATAGCCGATCAAGATGGAGGAGAAACCTCGACCACCGTCTTTGGGAAGGAGGCGTAGAGGATGTACCTTTGGGTCCTCAAGGAGGAGTCACTTCTTCTACTAACAAAGGCGTCGAAGAAGAAGAAGTAAGAAGAAGACTTCTTTGACCTCTTTCCTGAGTTCTTGGGACCACCAACCATCAGGTCTTCTTCATTCGGATCTCGTGATCGAGCCCACAACCTAAGGATATTCCAAACATGGGACATATCTTTAATGATGAGCATCTTCAAAAGTATGGTGGGACCAAGTCAGCAGACTTCATGAACTACAAGATTACGAGATGGTGTATGCCAAATTTGCTCGATCGTCCCTTAAAGTAAGTACTCGATGCCAAATATTTTCATATTTGGATTTTCATTTTTCTCCTTGTCTTTCTTTGTTAGAGCTCTCGAACAAGTTACCACCGTTTGTGAATACCACAGACAACTTGTATTGCTGAAAAAGCAGCAGGCTGAACTCTGCGAACTAGCAGTGAGATCGTAAGTTATTATTATAAGAAGTCTTATTTTGTTACGACCACTCATTCAATACTCATATCTACTTTAACTTTTGGAGGTTTAAAAGATACGAAAGAGCCTTAATCTCTGCACTCGACTATGTAAAAGCCGAGGCGCAAAGGTTAAGGGATGAAAAAGAAAACCTGCTGAAGAACCTTTAGGAGGCAAATTATGTGGCTTGAGCTACATAATGAAATAAGCGTATGTTTTTCACTTAAAAGCTGTTTGTTTCAATAACTTTCTTCTCTTTCTCTAACTCTTTTCTTTGCTTTAGAAAAAGAGGTCGATATGGGCAAGTTCAAAAGCAGTCGATTCAAAGACCTTGGTGATTAACGAGCTTACTCGTATCGCCAAAGAACAAGACAAGAGTATAAATAATTGGAAGGAGCGGTGCACAAAGGATGCTGCCTATCATCACGATGAGATCAAGAAGCTTGACTCTCGTTTAGGAGAGTAAAATTCATTTCTGAACTATCGATTTTATTTAATAGTCTATAAGGATTGTCTTTACATTTGGTGCGTACTCTATTTTAGAGCAATCGGATGAAATAAAATGACTTGAGGAAGCTTGACTAGCGATCGGGGAGAAATGAAGGCTCACGAAGATCAATCTTCAAGACAACATTTCACTCCTTAACCTGTGCTTGGTGGACTTGGTGCTAAGGAGGTCACTCCTCTTGAAGACATCGTGGTGCGACCATCTGAGCACTATTGGATGACAAGTCGGAACTCTCTAGGAGTTAATAACAACTCGAAGACCAACCAAGCCGACTCAATAAGAGGTGGTCAAAAGTGCGATAAGTTATTCCTTGAAAAAACTTAAGACTCATGATCGTAATCTTAGCCTTCAACGATCGAAACTAACCCGAATGCCACAAAGCGGAGAGGCTGGCCGATTGAAGAAGTGCGGCCGATTGACAAGAAGGTCACGGAGGAGATGCAAATCGGATCTCCTTCATCGAGTAGTTTGTAATAGAATATGTAATTGTAAAGACAATTTCTGTCTATGAATATAAATCTTCATTTTCATAAATTTTCTCTTGAGTGGTTAGTAACTCATAAGACAATATAAAAAGTGGCCAAAAATTATTTATAACTTTATCCTAGCCCAGAGCTATTTCCTAGTTTAATTATATAAACTAAGTAAATAGTGTAAAAAGGTTTGCTTAAACAAGTCGTTAGTTCTTTGTTGTTGATCTCGATTGTCATGTCTTGGTAGCAAGAGTTAGGAGCGGATCGGCGCTAGAAAGTTTCTTCTAGTGGGCGGGGACCACGTCTGAGGAGAAGAAGGATTTCGACTAGGTGATGTTACTTTTCCTACCAGTTAACCAAATCAAGGGCATCAACATTAATCGAACAAACTATAAGAGTGCGCTTTAAAAAATTCATTCAACCTTCTTTATTGAACTCGATTGTCATGTACTGGTAGTAAGAGTTAGAAATAGCTCGACGATATGAAGCTCCTTCTAGTAGGCAGGACCACGTGTAGAGAGGAAAGGCTTCGACCAGGTAGTGTTACTTCCTCAAATCGAGTGTATTTAGAGTAGTCAAACAAACTTTAAAAACTCAACTCACTTAGAGAATTCTTCATAAAAATGAAGAAATATACCAAATTAATGATTCAAAAAGAGCTTGTGGTAAATTATTTCGACCACATTTTTTTAACCTAGTTTCTTTGTGTTACGCTGACAAAAGTTAGGAGCAGTCGATGCTAGGAAGTTTCTTTTAGTGGGCGGGACCACGTGCGAGAGAGAAAGACTTGACTAGGTGATGTTATCTTCCTTCCACCGGTGTAAAAAAAACCAAGTATTTAAAAAGTGGACAAAAAATCATCAAAGTGTTGCTCAATGTAAATTTCAAGACAATAAAGATTGGAGAAAGCATAAACTTTATTGAGAATGTAAATGTTACACATAGAACTTGTGTAGTTCATCAATATTCCATGAGTTAGAAAGAATCATGTCGTCTTCCATTGCTAGTCGTGCGAATCGGCCCGCGTGACTTGATCACTTTGTAGAACCTTCCCTTAAAGGAAAGTTTGTTCGATTAGACTAAGATTGAATCTTTTTCAATACCAAGTCACCTAAAGTAGGACTGCGAGGTTGGACCTTACGACCGTAGGATTTGCGTAGGGCTTGTTGGTAGACTACCGAATGGATTAAGGCTTGATTCCTCTTTTCTTCGAGTAGGTTGATATCATCTACTCAAAATTGTTCTTGGTCGCGGTCGTTGTAATTTTTGACCCTTGGCGACAGAATCTTTAGTTCATGTGGAAGCATGGCTTCAACACCAAAAACTAAGAAAAATAGTGTTTCACTAGTATCACGACTAGCAGTCATGCGAATTGCCCAAAATACTGAGGTAATTCCTTTACCCAAGCCTGGCGCTTTATTAGTGGTTGAAAACTTCGAGTTTTAATTCCTACATAATTTGACCATTTGCCCTTTCAACTGCCCCATTGTTTTTTGGATGGCGACAGAGGCATAACATAGCTTGGTACCTAACTCTTTGCAAAATTCCTGGAATTTTGCGCTCGAAAATTGTGTACCATTATCTATAATTATTCGACTTAGAACACCAAATCGAGTTATTACATTTTTCATCATGAATTTCTTGGCTGCTTCTATTATTATCACTGCCACAGGTTCGGCTTTAATCTATTTTGTGAACGTATTAATGGCCACAAAAAGGAACTCGAAACCTCCTGGTGCTTTTGGGAACTGTCCTGACGATGATCTAATAATCCTCAATTAATTAATTATCTATAATTGTTATTATAGATAGCATTATCTTCATATTGTTCACAAGTATACCCCTACTATTCATAAGGAAGAAGCTTAGCGAGTGGTGGTAAGCCTTTCTCGACCACTTCATGGTAAATAAGCCTTACTCGACCAATACATGGTAAATAAGCTTTACTATGACTAGGTCAATTCGACCACCCTATAGTCGATAAAACCTAAAAAATATGGGTCGAATTGATTAGGGACTCTTATCTGTTGTGTTTAAATACACACATCGGTTAGTATCGTTATTATTCTCGGGGATAACTGCACATATTACGCCTCTGTCCTTGGCGTAACTGCAAGGCGACATGGGGAGTAGTCTCTCTGACTATAACTGTCATCAACGTGTGCATTTCATCGAGTTGAGGTGTCCCTTGGCATGGAGTAGCGCCACCCTTTGCACGCTATATAAGGGCTAAAGTCGGTTGGACAACGGGCGAGGGCAATCGGTGGTAACAACAAAGAGTCATTAAGCCTTAGTTTTAGTTATTTGTTCTCGATTGCAAGAGCATAGTGAATACAACAACACAGGAGTAGGGTTATTATTCTCCCAAAAGAAGGTCTGAACCTGTCTAAATCCCTGTATATTTTTTTTTGTGTGGATCTAATTCAATGGAAGCCCCAAACATTCATTTGTAAGATCGATACTAGATCATCGACAGGTCCTAGGATATCGAGACACCAGGTCGTAAAAGGCCAAGAAAGAGATAAGGTTTGTAATGCTTGAGCCAATTGGTGTATTTGTCTACTATGAAACTAGAATTGTATACATTTCTTAACAAACTCTTTAGCATCATGGCGATCTGTTGGCCAATAGAACATTGTTGAAAGGTTTTTTCGACCAGCGTTCTGTAAGAAGCGTGAGTTCTACATATGTCTCCATGTATTTCTTGAAGGGGATTTAATCCTTCTTTCTGCGATATGCATCGCATGAGAACCCCTGAGTTCCTAAACTTGTAGACCAAAGTATACATTTTGGCATTCTGGGATAAGCGATCGACCTCAATATCGTCATTGGATATTGTGCCCATCTGAAGATACTCATAGATGGGATTCATCTAAGTATCCTCGTATTCTATGGAGGTTGTCTCAATAAGAGATGTCTCACGGTGTTTCGACCGGGGTGACTTCTGGAGCTGTTCTAAGAATACTCCTTTTAGTACTTGTGATCGGAAAAAGCAATTGAGCTAAATGGTTAGCGAAAAATTATCCTTTTGAGGGATATATTGCAACTCGAAACTAAAAAAATATTTTTCAATCTTCCTGACTTCCAATAAGTACTGAAACATGGTCGTATTGGAGCATTGGTACTCTTTTCCAACCTGATTCAAGACTAGTTGAGAGTCTCCTCTCGCGAGTAGTCATCGAATCCCGAGCGTTTTCGCTGCTCGTATGCCAGCCAACAAACCTATGTATTCTGCCACATGTTAGTAGCAGGAAAGATTAACTTAATAGCACACTTTAAGGTTTCTCTTGTAGGAGATTCCAAAACCACCCCAGCCCCCGAGTCACTTAGGGTAAGTGACCCATCAAAGTACATTGTCCACTGGTCGTGGGATTCATACAAGTTCAAGATTTATCCATTCGGCGACATAGTCTGCCAAGATCTGGGATTTAATGGCCGTTCAAGACAAAAAATAGAGGTCAAAATTCCTAAGTTCAACTGACCATGTTGCCATGCGTCCATTGCTTCCTATTCTAGAGGACCTCTCTAAAAACTCGGTGGCACAATTATCTTCTTGCGCTAAAAATAGTGCCTCGGTTTCCTCAAAGGCGTGAGGAGGGCATATAGAAGTTTTGGACTGAGAGTATCGCTCCTTAGGCCGTGTAAAACTTCACTACACTCACTTTGCTTATGGTGTAGCGACTAGATATGTTAAGAGTGCATCTTACATTTTGGAGAAACAAGAACATGAGCACTCGTAAGATACCTCTTGATATCCTCGAAGGCATTGTTTGCCTCCTCGACCACTAAAGCCGCCATGTTTCCTCGAAGTTTAAAGAAAGGAAGTTCTTTTTCTCCCAATCGGCGATGAAACGACTTAAAGCCGCCATGCATCCTGCGAGTTTCTGTACTTATTTCTTTGTAGTCGGATGGCGCATTTGTTCAATGGCTCTTATCTTTTCAAGATTTGCTTTGATTCCTTGTGCGGAGACAAGGAATCCAAGCAACTTTCCCGAAGAGACTCCGAACACACAGATCTTATGATTGAGTTTTAAATAGTGTTTTTTGAGGTTGTCGAATGTTTCTTACAAGTTGAAAATATGATTAAGGCGCTTGATGCTCTTTACAACTAGATCATCAACATAGGCTTCCAAATTTTGGCCTAGTTGAGGAAGAAAAGTCGTTTGCATCAAGCGTTGAAAAAAGCGCCGACATTTTTTAGACCAAATGGCATTTTGACATAGCAAAATATTAGAATGGTGTAATGAATGTAGTCTTTTCTTCATCATCTAGCCACATACTTATCTGATGATAATTAGAATATGCATCTAGGTAACTTAATATTTCACGACCAGTAGTAGAATCAACCAACTTATTAATCGAGGAAGAGGAAAATCATCATTTCAACAAACTTTATTAAGATCGGTAAAATCTACACACATCGTCACTTACCATTAGACTTTCTAACCATTACAAGGTTAGCCAACCATTACGAGTCATCGACTTCTCTTATAAAGCCCACTTTAAATGCTGGTCCAATTAAGATTTGATGGCATCTCGTCGATCGGTGCGAATCTTCATAATTTACATTTCACGGGTTTCTTGTCGGTAGTAGAGCTAGCCTATGCTCGATCACCTCCACAGGGACTCTGGACATGTCGAATGCTTGCTACGAAGATATTTGCATTTGCTCGGAGGAAGGTGATGAGGTGTCTTCCTATGTAGGGTCGGAAGTAACCCTAATCGAGCGATCTTTGAAGGCTCCTCTGGGTTGATGGAATCTCTTTAACTTGATTGTTCGGCTTTGATGCAGCTTTAGGCTTCAATTTCTTGGTCAAAGGCTGCCCCTTACTTGCTTCTCGAGTTTGTATTTGGCCAAACATTTTGAGGATTTGCGATCGCATGTAAACACCATCTTTTATCACAGCGTCTTTGTGATTACTCCTTTAGGACGACATCTTAAGACATTGATAACCATAATGGCGACCATTAGGAATCGTGCGGGGTTGATCAGCAAGAGTATGGCATTATATGTGGTGTGAAAATCAACCACATCAAAGGAAATTTTCTCTATCACGAAATTGTTTGGAGAACCAAACATTACAAGAAGAACACTTGAACAATGGGTTTGGCCCAAGACCCGATCACGATCCATGAAATGAGTATCGTCTTAGGTTTGATCTTTGTCACAGGAACTTGTATTTAGTCCGGGCACTCATAAAAGTATGTTCGAGAGAACTCCCACCATCAACTAACACGATTTACTCGGCAGTTGTTGATGGTAGGTTCGACTATGATCAAAAATCAACCAGGTCAAGTAGAAGGGATCGGACAGTCACCCTTCTCGAAAGAGATGGTGATTTTAGACCACTTCGGTAATTTATTGAAATGAGAAGAATTCGATGGAGTTTACCGCCGCGTTAACAGACCTTGAGCTATCATTTTGACTCGTATGTCAAAGATTCTCTATAGATGTGATTGATAGTGTGCTCTCGATCCTGAAACAGCATCTCCTCATCGTCATTCGACTGCTTTCGACCACTTGTTGCCCTACCTCTTCAAGTGTAGGAAGTGGCCCTTTACTAGTGTAGTAATCTTGAGTTTTGGTGAAAAACTTCGGCAATTCTGAAAGGTCGTGTCCTTCCTTTTGTGGAAAGGACATCACCTAGGCTTGCTGTTCTTCCGTTCAGGGTGTTTGCCTTTGCCCCAGTCGGAGTATGGTTTGGAGCTTCGAGGCTCCTTGTCGCTCATGGCCAAGACTTCTTTAGAGATTTTGTCTTGAGGCTTTTGACCTTTAGTCTTGCTCTTAGACTTCTTGGCTGTTTTATCCTTCTTCTTGCTTCCTTCGCCTTCTCCTTCAATATCCTTATCGCCCGCGATCGATAAATGCGATTCCATTCGACCAACCTGCGGCGATTGCATAACGATCGGCAACCTCAAAGAGCTCGGCGATGGTAGTTGGAGGATTTAAGCGATATCCTTTATGATCCTTCTCTGCAGACTCCCTACTTAGATGCTCTAATGGCGGAAGAGTCGAAGCTTGAGGAATCGAGTGCGAACTTGGTGAAATACGATAAACTAGCGTAGGGTCCCATGAGAATGCAGCGCGTGCATGCGGGTCATCCTCCTTTTGAGGCAGTTTTAGGTGCCTTGAAAGTTGGCGATAGTAGATCGCGAGGTGCTCCCATGAGTAGATCGACTCATGTGGTGATTTAGCAACCACGGCCAAAGCGGATCCTTTGAGCCTGATAGGAAGGTAGTTGGCCATGATGTGCTCCCCTCCTCCTGCTTTGCTTTCGGACAGCGATGGTATAGATTAAAAACTTCGATGGTATTTTGTGACCCATCAAACTTCTCCATGTTCTTGGTGAAAAGGAGGCGCCATAAGCGCTTTCGAAGGTTAGGAGAAAAAGCCCAACATCCGGTAATAATATCATGATGCCTTCTTTGCGGGAAAGAAAGGTTGATGTCACGAGCGTCGTGCTTGATGATACCGGTGGTATGTGGACTGACCTATCATACGTTTGACCCTCGAGGTAATACTCATTGTATTACATCTGTTGTTCTGCATTTCTCGAAAGAAGTGGTGAGCGACCACATCCCTTAGGAATTTGTCGATCATCGGTACATTTTAAGGACTCTTCTTCGATTGGAGTTGAGGTTCGAGAGTCATTTGAGCGGCGGCATTGACGGGGTTGTTACAATGCGATTACCTAGCGGTGTCGCCAAGTCCACTCAAGCCTAACCATCGTATCCTCAAGCCTTCGTGTGATCTCTCCAGCAAAGAGGTCGTAGCATGTCGCTTGTCCAAACTCTTGAGTCAAGTTTTCGATCAGGTCATTGATCCGTTGAAGTTCTTGAGCTTCCTCCGACCAGTGTTGGATGCGCCCAGGTAAAGTTCTCTAGGTTGCAATTCTTCTCCTCCGGATGGTCTCAGGTTCATCCACATCTAAGTCTACCGGAGCATGTCTCAGTGGAGTGCGATCATTTTTAGGATTTCGCCCAAGCTCATGAAGGTGGTAATCATGTTCATCACCAGAGGCGTCCTCGCCATCACCGCGAGAGCCAGAAGTGAATATGCAATGGGAAGTATCGGTCATACCTCTGAAGAGATTATGATCGAAGTGCGGGCAAAGACCTCTGGATGCTATTACCTCCACTTGTGCTTGAACCCTCCTAGCGAGAGTAGTCGAAGACAACACCTCACGACTTAAAGCAATCCCCTCCGGGAAGAATCGAACTTCGTAGGAGAAGTGGGCTCAACAACGCACCTCGTGGGGGTAACCGAAGGTTGACGGTTATCAGGTGTTGGTTGAGTCCCGGAATGATGGATTCTAGGACTTACTATGCTAGATCGGACAGCCTTAGACGGACTCAAACATTTGGAGGAGGAATCCTTGCCTTGCTCTATACTCGTCTTGGTGCAATCCTAACCCTGGTCGGATGGACCCTTGCCCTTTGAGGAATCTGGTTCCTCATTTGGGCATAATGTTATGGGGTAGAAAAATCCCTCATCAATCTTGTCTGCGGTATGGTCTCCTGTGTCTGGTGAAAGATCCTTAGAAACGGCATTACCATCGGACGAAATGATGCTCTGGTCGTACTCATAGTAGGCATCCATGTCAAGTTCTGCGTAGTCTGCTAAATCAAACCAGTTTTTATCATTCCACTCTCACGCCATGAAAGCATTAGAGTTGAAAAATAAAGAATTTTCAAAAGGAAAAAAACTAGAAGGTCCCCATGGACGGTGCCAAGCTGTCGATGATCTAATGTCGACCTTACGAATGAATGTTTAGGACTTTCCTTGAGTTAGATCCACACAAAAAAAAAAACACGGGGATTTAGGCGGAGTTCGGGCCTTCTCTTGGGAGAATAATAGCCCTACTCTTGTATTGTTGTATTGACTATGTTTTTACAATCGGAAAGAAATCACTAGAAATAGGACTTGATGACTTCTATCTGTTACATCCCATTGCTCTGCCCCGATGTCCACTTACTTTAGCCCTTATATATCGTGTGAAGGGGTGTCAATTATTCTATGTCAGAGGCGTCTCAGCGCTTGATGAAATCATGCGTTGATGGAAGTTATTGTTAGAGAGACCACGTCTCATGCACCTTCTGCGATTATGTCGAGAGATAGAGGCTTAAAATGTGCAGTTATCTTAGAGAATAACAGCGCATATTAACTGTCGTGTATATCAAACACAGTGTATAAGAATCCATAGTCTATTGGGCCCATATGTATGTAGACTTTGTTGTTGTTGGGTGGTCGTAGTTGACACAGTGCGTAATAAGGCTTCGATCACCGGTGGCCGTAGAAAGGCTTACAATCACCGGTGGTCATAGAAATCTTCGACCACTAGTAAGTCATAGGAGTATTCACGACCATACATGGTGGTCATACAATAGTTCGACCGCTCGGTTAAACTTTTCCCTTATGAATGATAAAAGGTATACTTATGAATAATATGAAGATATTGCTATCTATAATAACAATTACAAATAAACAACTTAATTAATTGAGGATTATTAGATCCTCATCGGCCTAGCCAAGTGGTGGGAGAACATTTTATAAGGTAGAGTCCTTGCCACCCCCTTGAAACATGTGACACATGACATGGGGTGACATGAAGAGGACTATAACTAAAAAGTCGCCGCATACGCTTTTGCGTATACATGCGTCTTGGCGTATATTCGCATAACAATCGTGTGACTTGTCACTTGCGACGTGCGATCATGAATGTGTCGTGAACCTAGTCCACCTTTTTTTGCAAACCGTGCATCTCTATCTCTCTTTTTAGACTAGTCAAACCAGTGTGGTCGGAAGACCATTGTGGTTGAAGACATAGACCAGTGTGGTCGAAATAAAGTGGTTGAAACACAGTGGTAAAAAAACACTGATCGAAAAACACTGGTCGGATCCATAGACCATTGTGGTATAAATAAAGTAGTCGAAACACTGGTCGAAAAATAGTGGTAGGATCCATAGACCGATTAAATGAAATACAATGGTGAAATTGTGACGGATGGTCAAAGTTGTGAACCGATGTGTAATCAAAATCTTATAAACCTTTGCTTATTACCATTAATTGGTTTTGAATTAGCCATTACGAGTGGTTTAATATGTGCTTTATTATGCAGTTACTAAAGAGTAATTGTCTCGACCTTTAAAAGATCTAGAGACGCCCAGACCTAAGATTGAATTGATTCATTTCCATTTGTTTCTTCTTCCTTTACATTTCTTTGTCTTTGGAGAGTTGTGCTATCGAACTAAGTCATCCCTTCTCCTCGGCGTTCACGGGAAGGTGGTTGGCGGGTATCTTGAACCATTGTTGCGAGTTCACATGCAGGGCGGCAATAAGATTTATAGACAGTATGGCCACGACCGCTTCGCTTGATCTACATCTACGTTCTGCCTTTGCTTTGAGTCTGCTGCTTTTCTTCTATTCTACATCAAGCCCGATTATAAATTGGTTGTCGACCAAACTATTCTCTTATAATTATATTATTATGTATGTTTAGAACTGCAATGAGTTATCTGTTGTTAATATTATTTTATATATCTCTAGTTTTATGTAATCTTTATCTCATAATAAAATATGAAATTAAAATATTATCTATAATTCCAGCAGGTCGGTATGTGCTGGATCGAGTGCATCAGGCTGAAGATATGCGTCGTGGTACTGGCTAGGGATGTGCCATTATCAGTACTCCCGTACATGGTTTCACTTATCAGCTGGCTTGATATACACAGGCTGTCGTGCAAAAAAAATTTGGATTACAATATATGAAGCAATTTTTTTGGATTACAATATATGAACACGCGCATATGTCACCATGCACACACACAGTGTGCATCTCCTTAAAACACGTCTAGAAAGACAAAGACCGGTGATAAACCGATGACCTCACAATATTCCTGCTTGGCTTGCAAGGAAGAAAAGCATGAAAGGTACATAAATCATGCTGGCTAGCATCGATCGTTTCTGGCCGCACTTGGGATCAGGAGTATTCCCATGAACAACTCTTTTGCAATGGAACAATGAATGGAGTACATGATGCTGTCTAGGTGTGCTCAAGACCATATCTTTTGGTAGGCGACACTTGCCAAAAAAAAAAAGTGAAGAAACTTGCCGAGGGTATATATACTGCTCCCTCTGTTATGTGTAGAATCGCGTATTGAACAACTGTTGGAATTAATATGGGCTAGGTCCAAATATTATATTCTAAATTAATTTCTGGTGAATCTCATAGGCATATGTGTATATGCTAAACTGTTTAGTCCCACATGGACAGATGAAGGGGAGTTACACCAGTTTATAAGGTGGAACGTGATAGCCCCTCTTGTGGAATTGGAGAGAGCCAACCTGCGCTCGCTCGTTTTGCTTTGCCGAGCCGAGCCGTGCGTGTCTTGGCGTGTCGAGTCTTAGTGCGATTTTCTTTATCTATTGAAAATCAAAGCATAGCGACATTGATGGTGACCGTTGGTCTTTGGTCTTCTGGCATTGTTGGCCTTTGGACTCTTGGCGATTATCATGATGGTATTTGTTGGTCTTTGGTCTTGACAACCTTTGGGCTCTCTGTCTTTTGGCTATATAAGAAGGCGAAATCTTGGCTCTGATTCGGTTTTTCACTTCCTGTCTGAAAAGAACTCTATAGTTTTGTTTCTTTGTCTCTTGCGATCTCCATCCGGTGAGGCGTGTCTGGCCCGTGCCGGGGAAGCAGGCCTCGGAACCTCATCCTTGAAGGCTTGCGAGCAAGGGCGAATAAGGCTTTTAGGGAGCATTCGCCTTGGCCTTTCATTGTTCCTCTGCTCGTTCTACATCAAGTGCCGTCTACTACTCGCCACATTCTACATCAGCTGCCGTCTACTACCACTACGCCATGATGAGCAGCGTCCTCATCAAGAACTCTGCTGCAACTTCTTCTTCTCTGAGAATCTCGGTATGTCTATATCTTTCTTGTTAGTTGGTTTGCTTTCATGTCTCTTGTTGTCTTGAACATTGAGATAGGAATGCTAACTACTGTTCTTCTAGAATCTGGTATTGCTATAGTGTTCTTTGTGATCTGCTTTGTGAAAATAGCTAGCGTATTTTCATGTTTTATCTAGCAAATTTCAGGATTAAAGTAATTCAAAATTGCTTATATACTCAACAATCCAAAAACCTTATTCTAGGCATAGGCAATTTTAAGTCAAGCGGCTTTCTTTGCTGCCTCAAACCCTCTGAATTCGATGGTGCGAATTACAAGAGGTGGCGCACCAAGATGGTGCTCGGCTACTTGCCATGAGCGTTTTTCATGTGGCAAGCGGCAAGCTGAAGAACACTTACTCTGAGCGAGCAAGCGTTGAGGCTGCGATAACCTTTTAAAGGTGCCGTGGTTAGTGTTCTTGGTGAGAAGTTAGTCGATGCATATATGGTGATTAAAACTGGAAAAGAGATGTGGGATGCACTCGAAGCCAAATTTGGGGTTTCGGATGCAGGCAGTGAATTGTATCTCATGGAGCAATACCATGACTATAGAATGGTTGATAGCCGTTCTGTAGTTGAACATGCTCATGAGATACAATCCATGGCCACAGAACTTGAGTACTTCAAGTGTGTGTTATTGGATAAATTTGTCACGGGAGGCATTATTGCCAAGCTTCCTCCTTCTTAGGGGAATTTTGCTACTTCTCTGAAACACAAAAGATAAGAGTTTTCTGTTGAAAATCTCATTGGGTCTCTTAATGTTGAAGAAAGGCGAGGGCAAAGATACACACACTAGAGGTAATGAGGGGCATTCTAGTGCCAATGTGGTGCGAGAAGAAGAATGGCCAAACTCAAAAGTTCAAAGGCAAGAACAAGAGTGCACAAACAACAAGCTTCAAGAAGAAGAAGAAGAACACAAAGGATAGCCTTTGCTTTGTGTGTGGCGAACACGGTCATTGGGCCAAGGATTGCGACCAACGCATAAGGTGGGAAAAGAATCGACAAGGCGAATTCCAAGTCTGCCAATGTTGTTGTTGGTACTCTTGAGGCAGGAACTTCAAGGTATAGTAATTTACCTCTTTTTCTTTCCGTATGTCAATCTATCGATTGGTGGATGAACCTTGGTGCTAATATACATATGTGTCTTGATATTTCATTGTTTTCTTCTTACGAGTCACTTTCGGGATTGGTAGTTCTAATGGGGAGCGGGTCACATGCCACTTGTTCATGGTGTTGTACGGTCAATCTGAAGTTTACTTGGGGAAGATTGTGCAAGCGAAGAACGTGAATCATGTGCCATTGATCAATAAGAATCTCGTTAGCGGATCTCTTACGTGTAAAGATGGCTTTAGGCGGTATTTGAGTCAATAAATTTGTAGTGTCCAAGTGTGGACAATTTGTTGGTAAAGGCTATGTGTGCGGAGGCTTGTTCCGCTTATCTCTTTCAGTTTATGTAATAATATTGCGAACCATGTTTGCGGTGGTAATGAGACTACTATTTGGCATTCACGACTTTGTCACATTAATTTTGGTTGCATGGCGGTTAGCGGTTTAGAGTTAATCTCGAAATTCACCCTTGCCAAAGGTTCTAAATGTCAAGTTTGTGTGCAATCAAAGCGACCTCGTAAGCCTCATAAAGGTGCGGAGGTAGAAACTTGGCACCATTAGAACTCATACATTGAGATCTGTGTGAGATGAATGGTGTGTTGACAAAAGGTGGTAGAGATATTTTATGACTTTGATTGATGACTCCACTAGGTTACATTATGTGTATCTTTTGAAAACTAAAGATGAAGCTCTTCACTACTTTAAAATCTATGAGGCAGAAGCTGAGAACCAACTTGAAAGGAAAATCAAAAGGGTTAGGTCTAATCGTGGCGGCGAGTACTTTTCAAATGAGTTCAATTTATTCTATGAGGAACATGGTATAATCCATGAGAGGGCCTCCTATTCACCCAGATCAAGCGGGGTTCTTTGAAAGAAAGAACCGCTCTAAGCGATTTGGTTAATGCCATGTTGAACACACGGTGAGTCTTTCCAAAGCATGGTGGGGAGGCTATATTGACTTAAAGTCATGTCCTAAGCAGATTCCTACAAAGAATAAAAGATAACCCCATATGAACAATGGGAGAAGAAAAGACTATCACTCTCATACTTGCGCACTTGGGGTTGTTTGGCGAAAGTCAATGTGCCAATTCCTAAAAAGCATAAGTTTGGACCAAAAATCGTGGATTGCGTCTTTCTAGGCTATGCTCATTATAGCGTTGGATATAGATTTCTAGTGGTGAAATCTGGAGTACCTGACGTGCATGTTGGTACAATTATGGAGTCCAGAGATACTACATTCTTTGAGGATATTTTTTCGATTAAAGATATGCCTAGTTCATCGAGTCAGGAACCTGATACAATTCCTGAACCTGCCATTCCAATGGAATATTTTGAACAAACCCTTGAGTAAATTTCTGAGGAGGAAGATAATGAAACTCTAAGGAAGAGTAAAAGACAAAGGACTACAAAGTCTTTTGATCCTGATTTTATTGTGTACCTTGTGGATGATACTCCAAGTACCATTTCTGAAGCGTATGCTTCTCCAGATGCAGAATACTAGAAGGAAGCAGTCCGTAATGAAATGGATTCCATTATCTCTAATGGAACTTGGGAGATCACTGAGCGTCCTTATAGTTGTAAACCTGTAAGATGTAAGTGGGTGTTGAAAAAGAAGCTTAGGCCTGATGGTACTATCGAGAAGTACAAGCCACGGCTTGTGGCCAAAGGTTATACCCAAAAGGAAGGCAAAGATTTATTTGATACTTATTCACATGTGGCAAGATTGACCACTATTAGAGTACTACTATCTCTGGCTGCCTCACACGGTCTTCTCGTTCATCAGATGGGCGTTAAGGCGGTTTTCCTAAATGGAGAGTTGGGCGAGAAAATTTACATAGATCGGCCAGATGGATTTGTAGTAGATGGTCAAGAAGGAAAGGTGTGCATGTTGTTGAAATCTTTGTATGGTCTTAAACAAGCATCTAGCGGTGGCATGAAAAGTTAAATGAGAACTTTAACATCTGTGGGTTTTATTGTGAATGAAGGCGGCGGATGTGTGTATTATCGCCATGGTGGGGGTGAGGGAGTCTTTCTATGTTTGTATGTTGATGACATACTGATCTTTGGGACCAACCTTAATGTGATTAAGGAGGTCAAGGATTTCTTGTCTCGAATTTTGAGATGAAAGATCAGGGAGTAGGTGATGTTATCTTGAACATCAAAATTTGTTGAGAGTGATGATGTAGGATTACATTGTTGCAATCCCATTATGTGGAAAAGGTTACGAGTCATTTTGGTTATAGCGACTACAAACCCTCTCCAACACCATATGATCCTAGCGTGTTGCTTAGGAAGAATCGGAGAATAGCGAGACCAATTAAGATATTCTCGGATAATTGGTTCACTCATGTATTTAGCTAAGCGGTACCGGGCACGACATCTCGTTTGTTTGTGAGCAAACTAAGCGGTTTGTTTCAATCAGGAGATGATCATTGGCATGCTCTTGAGAGGGTAATGCGCTATCTAAAGGGTACTATGAGCTATGGCATTCATTATCTGGGTACCCAGTCTTTGGAGGGTTATAGCGATTCAAGCTGGATATCGATCTTTGATGAGATTAAGGCCACAAGTGGATATGTCTTCTTACTTGGAGGTGGCGCTTGTTTTATGGAAGTCTTGCAAGCGAGACCATCCTAACGAGGTCAACAATGGAAGCAGAACTCACGACATTGAATCTTGCCCTTTGTTGAAGCCGAATGGCCGTCGCTCTTGATGGATTTGCGGTGGTTGAAAAACCGGTGCGGCTATTCTAATGAACTGTGACAATCATACTGTGATTGTCAAGGTGAACGATTCTAAGGATAATATGAAATCATCAAGACATGTGAAGAGAAGACTAAAGTCTGTCAAGAAAATGAGAAACTCCGGAGTAATAGCTTTGGATTATATCCAAACAGCTAAGAATCTGGCAGATCCCTTCACAAAGGGTTTGTCACGAAATGTAATAGACAATGCATCGAGAGAGATGGGTTTGAGACCCACGTGAGTTATACCATAGTGGTAACCCATCCTATGTGATCGGAGATCCCGTGAAGTAGGATTGGCGAAACAAGCTATTGGTTAACTGGGAGGAAATTATCTTTATAGACCCACTCCATTGGAGATGCAATTCTCTCCCAAATCTGTATGGCAGGTTGATTTTATCTTAATGTGTTCTGTGGCTTGTTAAAGCAAAGATGTTGTCTTACAGAGCAGTCTTGAAAGAACACACCTATATGAACATTTTGCTAGTCACAGTCTATGAAATAGGATAATTTCTAGGAAGCTCATGAATCGCCGAGTATGACTTATATGCTCCAACCAGCGGGGATGCTGGCGACCTAGTATCGATTAAGGACTTAAGTGAAACTTATTCACACAAGCTGTCAATTCAAGGCTTAGTCCATTGTGCGATTGTGGATCGTGTAACTTTTGTTCTAGGTGGATGTTCAACCTTAGCGGTCTCCATCAAAACTCTTGGTATATTAAAACAATATTGTGGATCAAGGCATTTGACATGTGCCCTTGAGATCTGGTGGGAGATTGTTGGAATTAATATGGGCTAGGCCCAAATATTATATTCTAAATTAATTCCTGGTAAATCTCAAAGGTCCATGTGCATATGCTAAACTGTTTAGTCCCACATGGACAGATGAAGGGAAGTTACACCAATTTATAAGGTGGAACGTGATAGCCCCTCTTGTGGAATTGGAGAGAGCCAACACCTTGCAGCTCGCTTCTCGCCTCGCCGAAGCTAGCCGTGTCGTCTTGCGTCTTGCCGTCTTGATGTCGTCTGTGAGCGTGTCGAGTCTTGGCGCGATTTTCTTTATCTATTCGAAAATCGAAATGCACTAATATTGATGGTGACCGTTGGTCTCTGGTCTCTTTGTTTTGGCCATTAAAAAGAACAGAGTGCTGGTCCTTGATGGTGACTGTTGGCCTTTGGTCTTCTGGTGACTATTAGCCTTTGGTCTTCTGACGACTGTTGGCCTTTGGACTACTAGCGACTGTCCTTGATGGTATTTGTTGGTCTTTGGTCTTCTGGCGACTATCCTTGATGGTCTTGGCGACCTTTGGGCTCTCTGTCTTTTGGCTATATAAGAAGATGAAATCTTGGCTCTGGTTCGGTTTTTACTTCCTGTCTGAAAGAACTCCATAGTTTTGTTTCTTTGTCTCTTGCGATCTCCATCCGGCGTAGCGTGTCTGTTTGCCAAGAGCGAGCCTCGGAACCTCGTCCTTGAGCGAATAAGGTTTTAGGGGGCGTTATTAGCCGCCGCTCATTGTTCTCTACTCGTTCTACATCAATGCCGCGTCTACTACTCTACTATGTTCTACATCAACTGCCGTCTACTACCACTCGCCGACCACTACGCTATAATGACAGCGTCCTCATCAAGAACTCTGCTGCAACTTCTTTTCTCTGAATCTTAGTATATCTATATCTTTTTTGTTAGTTGGTTTGCTTTATTGTCTCTTGTTGTCTTGAACATTGAGATAGGAATACTAGCTTCGTTCTTCTAGAATCTGGTATTGCTATAGTGTTTTTATGTCTGCTTTGTGAAAATAGCTAGAGTATTTTTATGTTTTATCTAATAAATTTCTGGATTAAAGTAATTGAAAATTGCGTATATACTCAACAACAACTACTTGCTGAGGGGCAGTACATGTTTGTGTTGACTAGGCTGACCTTGTTCGACTTTCCGTTATGTAAGTAAAATAAACGCCGCCATGCTGCCAGAAGCCAGCGTGGCCCCAACAAAAGGCGACGCAGTTTGCATCGTCCAAAATCCCCCAGACTGATCGGGAACCTCTTTCCGGTTTCCTGCTTGAGCAGCAACATCGATCATTTGCCGCTGCACGAATAGCCTAACGGATCGAACACTAGTTAAATGATCAGCCCGACCGGAGACGAATCAAGAAACAGAGCCCTCTAGGGCTTAGGCTGTCTAAATTGACATTCTGCGCACTGAATTTGTCTTCGGAAAAGCAAATTGACCACGAATTTCTGCTATGGTATATTTGTAAATCTGAATCATGAAAGTATTTCCATGATAAATTTGTACAGTCAATTGTAAATATGCAAAACGGTGTTGCTACTTGTCTGCTCTAGCGGTAGCTAGGACGCAATTCCAACAATGGTTCGGCCTAGTTTAGAATGTAGGAATTTCATGTGAAACACTTCAATCCCTGCGGGAATGGAGGAAGATTCTCGCGTTCCAAGGAGGCCTTAGCCTTTCTGGGTTCACCGTGCCGCATCAGTGCGAGGCAGCCAGCAGCAGCGCGGCCGCGTAGTCGAGTCGAGCCTCCCAGAGACCGAAACGCCGCGCGGCCCGCGCGCCTCACCCCACCCATCCCAAGTTCCCCACGGTAACTGACCGTGCCGCCGCCGACGAATCCCATGGAAACACGGAGAAAACACAGTGAAACCACGCGACCCCACGGCCGACGCTACCGTCGATTAACCTCCCAAACCAACGGGGGCACACATACGATTCCACACAAACCCGCCAATCCAAGCCACCGGAGAGCGGAAAATGGAACCACGCCATCTTGATTCCCGTGGACTTACGACGACTCCGTTTCCTCGATCCCTCCTGTCCAATCCAACCAGTTTAATTTCTCATCTTTAGGTCATGTACAATAGTATGATGTTAACTTTCTGTAAATCTTGTCACATAAGATACAAGATAGCGTGGATGAGAGAGGAAGAGCATAGAGAATGGGACTATCTCTCATCTGATGGTCATTGTAACATGAGAAACAAGACGCATTGTCCATGAAGAAACTATCTATAGAGACATGTAAAAAGACAATCAATTGTAGGAGCTATTTTTAGTATTGTCTGTAGATAATATGGAGGGATACTACACACAGCAATTGTCTATACTATTATACATACCCTTAAACCCCCATGCCCCCCCGCCTCCTATATATACGGCGGCTTCCCGCTCGAATCGATCCCCACATCCCAAAACAACAACAGACACCTCACTCCACTACCTGATTCCCATTCCAACTCTGATCGCAATTCACAAGTGAGAAGCGACTAGCGGACGAGTTTATAAATTTGGGATTGATCGGCAATGGGTGACCTGATTCCAGGGCTCCCCGAGGGGGTGGCGCGGGAAGGCTTATATGGTTGTTTTGCATAAAACAATGTTTCTTTCCAAATACTAGTACTAAGTTCCAAAGCATATATTGTATAACTAAAATTTATTTTCTAAATTCTCAAGTTTTATAGTCAGATAGCATTCATCAACGAGTGGTCAAGGATACCCTCCTATCACAAGGCTACCCGCTCAATTTCCATTTGGATAGAAATCCAAAACCATTTGATAAAGTCTATTGAAATCAAAACCAAAATTTAACTTGGAGTGGCTTTGCTAGCATGTCCATAACCGTAGACACGGCTATTCGAATAGTTTTACACTCTGCAAAGGTGTATAGCATTACCCACACGACACGACTTCCCTAGTCATTTGGCATCCGTCGATACCACTTTGCTCTCTACCTTCGATGGCAGTCTAGAACACATGACAAGGCCTTTACAAAGCGTCATCCCACCGTAGTCCCGCCTCGCTAAGGTTTCACCCCCTTTGGATAGAAACCTACTGGGTTCAGGGCCCCTCTTGCGCTAGGTGGGAATACATAAAAGTAGGTCATAAAAGACACCCACGCAACTGGATGGCACGACCACAGTGAAACGTTACAAATTAGTTAGCCAGGTTCTACCCATTTAGGACATGTGGTAGTACGATGTGGCTTAGCAAGATGCGGCTCGAAAACCGGTCCTTAACTAACTTAGGCGACTTTCCAAAAGAACCCTAGGCCCCTATAACACACTGGTTTTCTGAGCCTTTTTGAAAATTTTCAAAAAAAAAAAAGAACCATCCGGTTTTGTTGCAGTTTCAAAAGTTTAACTTGAGATTTACAGAATTTGGGTGTTTAAAATGACTAAACCGAACTTCAACTAACCCTAAAGTTTGGTTCTTTGAAGCTGTCAGAGCTCTCGTGTTGATTTCCCTTGCCTCCTCTTGTTCTGCTCTTTCCTTGGCTCAGCCCTTTCTCTCTAGACTTCCCTCTTGATTGGCTCTAGTGCTGTTTTCCTTTTCTTGTCTGCTTGGACCTTCCCTTGCCTTTTGGAATTCCTCTATGTCCAGACCGTCCTCCTGGTCCAGACCATCCTTTGGGTCAGGACCTCTCTCTTAATCTCTTCTTGGTGGTTTGAACCTCCCCTGAGGTTTAGACCTTTCTTTGTGGTTTAGACCTCCCCAGGTCTAGACCCTCTCTCTAGACCTCCCCTCTGGTTTCTCTCTAGTTCGGACCTTTCCTCTTGTTTGGGCATTTCCTTATGTCCAAACCTCCCTTCTATCTAAACATGCTCTTATGTCCAAATTCCCCTTGAGTTGGACATTTTCCCACGTCCAGATATTTCCTTCTCGATCAAACCTCACTTGACCTCTCTGGACCTCCCCTCATATCTTGGTTTGAATTTCCTTTAGTCCAGACTACTTCTTTGTTGGTTTGAATCTCTTTATGGTTCAGCCCTCCCCTGTGGTTCGGACATCCTTCCTTGTCCGGACCACCCATTCGGATTGACCTCCTCTTGGGACATGTACATCCTGTGGCGTTTTAGCTCAGGTGTGTGTTTCAATGTCCTTGATTTCGAAATTCTAATTCTGGGTTGAATTTCCTCTTCGTTTGGACCTCCTTGAGTTCATTTGGACCTCCTTGTGCCCATCTGAACCTCCTTTGAACCCTCCCCGTGTCCTTCAGGACCTCCCTGTGTCCTTTAGGACCCCCTCCTCACTTATTTGGACCTCCCTTTTGGAGATCTTAAGCTGATTCAGACCTCCCTTTGGGGATCTTAACCGTTCGGACCTCCCCTTTGTTAGATCTGACCGTTAAGACCTCCCCTTTGGAGATCTTAACCGTTCAGACCTCCCCTTTGTTAGATCTGACTGTTAAGTCCTCCCCTTTGGAGATCTTAACCGTTCAGGCTTCCCCCTTTGAGGATCTGACCGTCGAGACTTTCCCTTGTGGATCTGACCGTTAGGACCTCCCCTCTGAGGATCTAACCGTCAGGACCTCCCCCTTGCTTTCAATCTTGACCGTTGGGATCTCGTTTTGGAGATCTAACCGTCAGGACTTCCCCGTTGCTTTTGATCTTGACCTCGGACCTCCCGTGAGCAAGTCTTTTGGACCTCCTCATTATTGTGTCTTTTGGACCTCCTGTCCATAGAACATCCTCATTGTTGTGTCTTTTGGACCTCCTGTCCATATAACCTCCTCATTGTTGTGTCTTTGGACCTCTGGTCCTGTGCTCGGACCTCCCCCGTGGGTGAGGACTTCCCTTGACCTCTGTGGGACCTCCTCTAGGTCTCCGCAGGACCTCCTCTTGAGCTTTGACTGGCCCCATTTGTCAATCACGACCTCTTTCTTTATCCTTTGACCATGTCCTTTGCACTTAGAAGTCCTCAAAACATTTAATGCCTATTGTGCCGCACTAAATGCTACCGTCCTTTTTTGCAGCACCCATGCTATATTTGTGTCACTTCTTGTACTAGCTCCCATATTTTCCTCACCTGCTCTTGACCACGTGTGCTTTGGACCTCCTAGCAACTCTAGCTTTATAAGCTTGGGCAAGCTCTCTTCCTTTGCCTTTTCCTCATTTTAGCTCTCTGACTCCCACAGCTTGTTCTCTAGACATGCCTCAAACCTCTAGACCTCCCTCGACCAGCTCTCGGGACCTCTTCTCCAATCCATCGGACCTCCTTCGGCCAGCACCTTGGACCTCCTTTTGAGGGCCCTTCCTTAGTTCTCCTACTCTGTTCGTTGCTATTTGGTTCATTTTTGGAAGTTCTTTGGATCTTACTTGGTTGCCTTTTTCTGCCTTGCTTTGTTCACTTGTAGACCTCGATGTCGCTGGTGAGCCTGAGCTTGTGAGGGAGAAGATTTGTAAAGCTTTCAAGCAAGAGGCAAGTTACACTCTTGATCATATTGCACCCATTAATTCACCCTATATATGTTCCATTTTAAATGTTAATGCATGCTTACTCTACTAAGTTATTTCAATACTTGTCTTTAAACTCATAGCTATGCCTATCTCCTTTGTATGGCCAACATTGAAATTGAACCAAACCTGTTGTTACCCTAGATAAAATCTGGTTGATACAATAGTGTAAACCAGAGCAATTGTGAAATCTTATGTTTAGTCTTGCTTAAACCAAAAGTATTTGATTTGAGAAATTTTACCAACATGACCAAGCTATTTGTTTAAAGGTTTTAAGCCATGGCATTGGGTTGTCATGGAAGCTTCTAAATGCTTTTGAAAAGCAAATGAAAGGAAAATAGATTTGGTCTTGGGCGAAGTGGTTTGCTTGGCTAGTGCAATGTTTATGCACGGACTCAATCCTGGATAAGGTTGAGTTCCAGGGGTTTGTGGTGGTCGCCCAAGTCAATTAAGGACCGGCCTTTGAGCGATCCTTTGCTAGGCCTATAATGGGCTATGCCTCACCGTACAACCACATGTCTCGAGAATGGGGCGTGAGACACAGCCAATTAATTTGCAAAGTTCCACATGGTTGTTCGCTTTGATGTGTGGGAGGTCTTTCATGGCCTATGGTCTTTTATAACCTATGTTTTCCACTAAGCGCAAGAGGGCTTTTCGTGGGTTTCTATCAAAGGAAGCGAATCCTTAGCGAGGAGGGGTTGCGGTGGAATGATGCATTGTAAAGGCCTTGTCATGAACTCTAGACCTCTTACCTTTGGCAGTGAGAGGTGGCATTGATAAATGCCAAACGAACTAGAGGAATCATGTCATGTGGGTAAAGTGTACAACCTCTGCAGAGTGAAAACTATTCGAATAGCCGTGTCCACGATCATGGACGTGCTGGCAAAAGACTACTTAAAGTTAGACTTGGTTTTGTTTTCAAAAGGTTTTGACAAACTGGTTTTGGGATTTCTATCCCATGGGTTGGGCAGGAGCCTTGTGACGGAGAGGTATCTTTCACCATCTTGATGATGAATGTTATCAATGGCCGAGATTTACAAAATGAATTTTAGATATTGTATAACTGCCTTGGAACTTAGTATATGTAATTGAAAGAAACTGGGCTTTACGCAAATCAACCATATTATGTCTTTTCGTTGATATTCATTATGCATGCCATTCTGTTATTTGACGGGTGTAACTTGCGAGCACGGTTGTTGTGTTCATTCTTGCTTGATCGATGAATTGAGTAGGAGAAAACTTCTTTGATGATGATGAGGACCGGATCAATTAGGTCGCGCCCTCCAGCCAATTACCTATGGTGTATTGGATGGAGTTGGTTTTGTTTCTACTGTGTATTTTTGCTTTGTTGTCTTGGCTTGTAAGCAACCTTGTAATCAACTCTTTTCTTTGTTAATAAAGTCTCTCGTGGATGTATGTTACCATTACGTGTTTCTTTGTGTGAACAGGACATTGATCCTTGGGAGTGGTTGGGATCACAGGGAGGTTAGGACTTCTCCAAGTCCTATGACCTCCTCGGGTTGGTCTCTGGACCTCCCTCGAGTGCGAGTCGTGGCTCTTGGGAGGTCTGAGCCTCAAGACCTCCTCGGGTCGAGTTCTGGACCTCTGGGAAGTCTGGGAGGACTGCAGAGGTCCTTGGGACCTCCTGGGAGGTCCTGCTTGACTCCCAGGGAGGTCTTGGAGGACCTCTCGGGTGAGGCTCCTGGCCGGGTCCTCACAGCCCCGATCATAGAAATGAATCGACCCTGTGCATGAACATGCACCATCCAAACATCCATTTCGCCTAAGTCCAAACCAATTTTCCTTTTGTTTAACAAGTCAAATCATTTCATAAATTTTTATGGTATAGACCATACCATAATAACATTTTAAATCATAGTTGAACTTTTGGCTAAATTCCCTAAATTCAATATTTTTGGTCTAAGCTTTGTCTAAGCATAAAGTCTTTTAAACCAAAGCATTATGTTAATACTATTGTATTAACCAGAGTTTTATCTAGGGCGACAAGGTGTGAGGGATTTAATGTCTAAGAATTATCGATTATGAGATCAGTAATTCAACCTTCCATATTAGAATGTTGCATCTTGTTCTTTGATATGTTGCACTCCGTTTAAAAAAATGTTGCATCTATAGAAAAAAAATATTGCATACTGTTCATGATGATATTGCATAAGTATAATTTGCGCATCACGAGCTAGATGTTCGGGTTCGGAAGATGTTGCATTTGTAGAAAAAAAAATATTGCATCCGTAGAAAACAAATATTGTATGCTGTTCACGGTGATGTTGCAAGATTTCGGCCCGTTGAAAAAATTATTGCAACCCGTTGTAAAGAATGTTGCATACTGTTCTTTGATATGTTGCACCCCGTACAAAAAAATGTTGCAACTGTAGAAAAAAATATTGCATTTGTAGAAAAAAAAATATATATTGCATATTGTTCACGGTGATGTTGCATAAGTATAATTTGTGCATCACGAGCTAGATGTTCGGGTTCGGGTTCGGGAGATGTTGCATCTGTAGAAAAAGGTTGAATAACCAATTATTGGCATATATACTGTTAGATTATGTTACTGTATAGCCTATATTAATGGAGTATCGTATACATTTCAATGCTTTCCAAAAAAGTACTCTTAGCACACGAAGGAGGCTTCACTCCACTCGTAAGAGCCAACCACCTCCTCCCTTGCTTTCAGAATTTATGTATTTTAGTTTTCAAGGTGATATTTACAGGTTGTGATTAGAGACATCGATGAGAATCATCTCACCATATATCTGAGCCTTAGTCGTTCCCTAAATTTGTGCAGATCAATTGTAAATATGCAAAAGCGGTGTTGTTACTTATGCTGCTCTAGCGGTAGTTAGGGCGAAATTCCAACTCTTGGTTCGGCCTAGTTTAGAATGTAGGAATTTCATGTGAAACACTTCAATCCTCGGGAATGGAGGAAGATTCTCGCGTCCCAAGGAGGCCTTAGCCTTCTGGTTCACCGTGCCGCTTGTCGGTCTTGAGGCGGCCCGGCCAGCAGCCACGTGGTCGAGTCGAGCCTCCCGAGGCCGAAGCCCCATGGCCCGGCGAATCAAGGGTGAGGCCGTGAAGGTCAAGCCTCACCTCCACCCGTGAGACCCCCGGTCCTTCCTTCAACCTCTGTCCTCCGGCTCTCCGTGGCGTGGCTGTGCCAGAAAGCAAGTCAAGCCCAAGAACCGTAAGTGAAAAAAAAAGCGTGTGGGCCTTGCTCTTGCCAAGCCAGCCCAACTCACACTCACATCCGGTCATCCACGGTCCGCTCAAATTCCCAATCAATTCCCCAATTCCCAATCGATTCCCCAATCCCCTTCAATCCATGCACACAGGTGAGGATAGCCAGAGCCGGAGGGGGTGGCCGAGCCAGCCCATGCCCGCCCATGATCATGGCGCGCCGGGCCCCGAGGCGAGGCAACCGAGGCGGATTTGGCGGCCACCGAGGAGGCGGATCTGGGCCCGCCTGAGCCAGAGGCCTTGGCAGAGGCGGGCGCGGGAGGCGGAGCCAGGAGGCGGAAGCAGGCGGCGGAGCGGCCCGGTCTTGCGGACCGGGTGGTGGGGATCGGATTACCCTGGTCTGACTCGGAGAGGAGAAGCAGCCCGTGAGTGCAGTCTTGATTTTTGGTTTGAAGAAGTGAAGAAAGAAGAGAAGAAGGAATTGTGACCTGTGAATGCTTTGGTCATTTGGATTTGGTGGCTTAATGGCTTTAGAGTTTATAGTTTAGTGCTGAGCCAATTAAAGGGAGGAGACAAGGAGTCAACCAATCAAGAATCAAGTACTGATATACGTGTTGGTATATATTATTTGCTAATTTTAATTTGTTAGTAAGTTTAATATAGTGTGATATATACTCAATTAGCTATTAATTTATAGGTTTGCAATAATGGAGAAGCGAACTTTGCGTAATTATTTTACAAATAATTCAAGTAGTACTCCTCCAACCGATGAGAGTGCAACTCAACCAAAGAAGCCTCGACTAGAATTTAATCGAATGAAATTATTGCCGATCCGTATCGTATACCAATAGAAAATTTTGCCAATGAAATTAGAGATGAAGTGAGGAGGGCATATTTGTTGAATGGTCCAACTCGAGCAATTGGGCATACCTTTCCAAAGACATTGGATGGCAAAGTGTGGAGATCCTTTCAAGAATCATGGTTTAATAAGTTTGATTGGTTGGAATATAGTGTGGAAAAAGATGCATGCCTTTTGTTTCTATTGTTTTCTTTTCAAGAAGCAGTCACAACCCAACACATTTGGTAATGATGTATTTACAAAAGTTGGGTTCTCTCGTTGGAAGATAGCTATAGATGCTTTCAATAAACATGTTGGTGGTCCAAATAGTTTCCACAACATCGCAAGGGTGAGTGTGATGACTTCAGAATCAGCGGTCAAGTGTATCTAGTAAAATGAGCACATACTGATGAGAGGCGAAATTGCATACAAAATTAGTTTATTTGCATCTTTAGATTGTGCAAGGTATCTCATAGCGCAAGGTGAAGCTTTTACGTGGACATAATGAATCCTCCACTTCCATCAACAAAGGTAATTTCAAAGAGTTGTTGGATTGGTACAAGGATAAGAAGGAGGAAGTGAAGTATGCATTTGATCTGACTCCGGGCATGCGATTATGACTTGTGCAGATATTCAAAAGATCTTTCAAAAGCTTGCGCAAGAGGTCTAAAAGTGATTAAAGATGAGATTGGAGATAGGAATTTGCGATTGCTTATTGACGAGTCTCGAGATGTATCAATAAAGCGACAAATGGCGGTGATTGTGAGGTTTGTTGTACATCTCTTTTTAGTCATACAATTTTTACATTGTTGTATTGTACTATTGTTCTAACTTTGTAAAATTTGTGGCTTGCTTGATTAAGTAAACAATCAAGGGAAGGTCATGGAAAGGTTTCTTGCTATCAAGCATATCACAAGTTGTACATCTGCGGCATTGAAGGATGCTTTAGTTGGTTTGCTTGATCATCATGGTTTACCTACTTCTAGGCTTGGGCAAGGCTATGATGGAGCTTCAAATATGAGAGGAGAATTTAATGGCTTGCAAAAACTTATTCGGGATGAGAATCCAAATGCTTTCTATGTCCATTGTTTAGCCCATCGGTTACAATTGGTGGTTATTCTTTATTGCGAGTTGTAGTAGAGCTATTTCGATTTCTTCAACTATGTTCCCGATAATTCTGTTGTTAGTGCATCTTGCAAGAGAAAAGATATGTTAATTGAAAAGCATCATGATATCTTGATGGACAAGTTGGAGAATGGTTTGATATCTGCTGGGAGAGGGCTGCATCAGGAATCTGGCCTAGCAAGACCTGGAGATACTCGGTGGGGCACACATCTCAAAACATTGCTTCGTCTATACCAAATGTGGGAGGCAATTGTGGATGTGCTAGAACTTATAAGTGAAGATGCTTGTCAAAACACAAGTCTTGGTGGGCGGCGAGTTTGATGAAAATATGGAATCCTTTCAATTTGTATTCATCATGCATTTTTGATAACATTGTTGAGCATAACAAATGAGCTATCACTTGCTTTACAAAGGAAGCATCAAGACATCGTTGAAGCTATAGGCTTGATCTGAGGATGTGAAAGAACGCTTGCAAGATATGAGGGACAATGGGTGGGAGCCATTGTTCGACCAAGTCAAAAAGCTTTTGTGAGGCATATGAGATTTTTGTGCCAAATATGAATGATGTCATTGGAGTTATGGGTAAATCATGCGTCGGAAGCATCTGGTGACTCAATATCATTACTACAAAGTTGACATTTTCAATCTCGCTCTTGATGCAACTATGAATGAGATGAATCATCGCTTCAATGAAGTTTCCTCGGAGTTATTGGTATGCATGTCTTGCCTTGATCCAAGCGACTCATTCTCTAAGTTTAATGTTGATAAGCTTATTCGACTTGCTGAGATTTATCTTGATGATTTCACGGTGGTGACGATTCTTGTTAAGAAATCACTTCAAACCTTCATTCTCAACATTAGGAGAAGTGAGGAATTCCATGGATGTCACGATATTTCAAAACTTTCTCAATTGATGGTTGAAACAAAAAAGATAGAACTTTTCCATTGGTATATCGTCTCATCGAGTGATATTGATCCTTCGATGTAGCGGCATCTGTTGAGAGAATATTTTTACAATGAATATTATCAAAGCGATTTGCGCAACAAGGTATCGGATGAGTGGTGAATGATTTGATGGTGTGCTACACCGGCGATATATATTTAGATCTATTGATGATGATACAATCATAAGATCCTTCAAGGCATGAAAAATCATGAGAATGAATTTGCCTCGTGAAAGTCGTGATTCAAGCTAGCGTCTTAGTGGTATGGTTCTTTTATTTTGAATGTTCATGATCATTTAAGTATAATTTGTTATTGTATTACTAATTTTTCTAATTTTGATGTCTGATTATTACCTCTTTGGAATCATATTTACATGTTTTGGGGATGCACTTTTCATTATCGAGGTACTTTTATTGTATTTATCTTTTTTTTGTTTTGCTTTTATTTATGTATGAAACTATGAATTTGATTGCATAAGAATACAAGACTATATTTGTTACAAATTAATTTAGTCATTCGAGACTTGACGGTTCACCCACCTCGCTTTTCATCTGGATTAGCCCTTGGCCTGACCCGTACCATACCTCGTTACCCATCCCAAGTTCCCCACGATGGCGACCATGCCGCCCGTAAGCGAATCCCATGGAAACACGGAGAAAACACGGTGAAACCACGCGACCCCACGGCCGGCGCTACTGTCGATTAACCTCCCAAACCAGCGGGGGCACACATCTGATTCCACACAACCCGCCAATCCAAGCCACCGGAGGCGGAAAATGGAACCACGCCATCTTGATTCCCGTGGACTTACGACGACTCCCTCCGTTTCCTCGATCCCTCTGTCCAATCCAACCCGTTTAATTTCCCATCCCTAGGTCATGTACAATACTGTTAGCTGTCTGTAAATCTTGTCACACGTAGAATACAAGATGATGTGAATAAGAGAGGGGGTCATAGAGAATTGGACCGTCTCATCACGATGGTCGGCGTAACATAATAAACAAGGCGCATTGTACATGAAGAAGCTATCTATAAAAACATGTAAAAAGGCAATCAATTGTAGGAGCTGTCTTTAGCATTGTCTATAGATGACATGGAGGGTACTATAGACAATGAGTTGTCTATACTATTTATTGTACATGCCCTTAAACCCCATACCCCGCCTCCTATATATCGGTGGCTTACCGCTCGAATCAATCTCCACATTCCAAGACAACAACGAGACACCTCACTCCACTACCCGATTCCCATTCCAACTCCGATCGCAATTCACAAGCAAGCAACAAGCGGAGGGTTTATAGCTAGGATTGATCGATAATGGGTTAAGCGATTCAAGGACTTCAGAGGGTGGCCTTGAGGAATGCTGGTGCGGGTGGGATTCGGCGACTCACTCGTCGGCGCCTCATAGCATGGTGGGGCGAAGGTCAAGTCACCGTACTACCACCGCCTCACTTGAGCCTGCAGCCTCGCCCTCGCTCGAGCCATGCCCGCTTCAGCCTCGGCTCGGCCCACAAGTGCGCCTCCCATGCCCGCCTCGCCATCCTATCGCCTCGTGCCCCAAGAGCGCAGATTCAACTCTCGTCCGGCCCCTAGGGCACTTGATTCATTTGTGCCCCTAGTCACGGTTGAGCCTCGATGCGCCCACTGAACTTGTTTTTTTTATTTTTTTTAAACCCGATTGTTGCTTTTGGCGCTCGAATTCATCTTTGCCCACTATGAAAAACCCGGCGATTATGTCCCTTTAGCCATGCGAGGCTATAAAGCGTGTGACGCTCTCATTCCCCCACACTAGAACCACTCTGCTATGCGAGAGAGGATTGATCGAGCGAGAGGCAGCACGATCGGCTGAAATTAGTTCTGATGTCTTTGCCGATTTGAGGGTGTTTAGAGAAGTGTTTAACGGTCGTTTTAGTAGAGTTAGTTTAACATCAATTGAAGATCTTCTAGAAAAGGTAATTTCTTTCGTAGTTATGAACTTTGTAGTTAGTGTTGAAGTATTTAGTCATAAATATTTAGTCATAATTGAAATAGTTGTACTTAATTAGTCACATTTTATTTTGCAAATTAGTTAGTTGTATTTAATGAAATCGTAATTAATTTGTTGCGGTTAACTAGTCGTAATTAAAATTTGTAACTAAAATAGTCATATTTAATTAACGTAATCATTTAGTCATAATTAATTAGGTTTCATTAGATTAGTAGTTGTTAGTTTGGCGTATTTAATTATTTAAATAGTGCTAGTTAGTTATTCACAATTTTTAGTTGTAATTAAATAGGCTTAATTAAATAGTCATAATTAAACAATCATCAATAATTAACCGTAATTACTTAATCATAATTAGCTAATTACATAGTATTTTTTAATTAGTCATCAATAATTAGTAGTACAAATTAATTAGTTATCAATAATTAATCGTAATTAATTAGTCGTAATTACATAGTTGTAATTAATTAGTCATTGTTAGTTAGTAAGTAATTAATGAGTCCTATAGTTTTGTTGCATTTAATACACAAGTCGTTATATTGCTTAGGTTGGGTAATGTGGTTATTTTTGTACAGATAAGTTGGGTTGTTATGGCTTTAGAAAATGTCAAACATGCAAGACTCGCTTGTGTTTTATGGGTAGTGTGGTAAGTTGGTGTACAATAAATTGGGTTGTTGTGACTTTAGGAAATGTCGAACCTGCAAGACTTGGTTGTGTTTTATGGCAGCGGTCTTATGCGGGCGGACCCGA
>JAYEVD010000749.1:0-42187 GCA_036346405.1 Phyllostachys edulis | reverse complement strand
ACTATAATGAAAGATGTAGATAATTAGCTCGGCTTTTCAGAAAGCTCAAGAACGTGAGATTTGGACACTCGTAGTAAAAGTTATGGTATTTTTAGTGTACTGTCCAGGGAACCCGACGCAAATTCGACATGTTGTTAACTAGCTCGGTAGGGGTAATAGATGGAAGATTCAGAAGAGCCCCTCAACTAGGTTTAGTTGCAAAATTTAATTACCTTTCCAGAAAGTCCAAGAACACCTTATTTGGACTCCTATGCCAATAGATATGAATTTTATAAATTGACTGTCCACCGAGGGGATAGATCGACGTTTATGAAATTGGGGTTGGGATCGAGTTAGACGCTTTTGCGAGTTTTTGATTGTTGTTATATAGTTTGTTTTGGTCCGCTATTGCCGTCTTAGCGTGCGCTATAATTATTATTCAGGTGGTGGATGGTTCCGGCAAGACTTACGCACGCTCCCTCATTCCCTCGCGGTTAAGGCAAGTATAATTAAGGATATAATAGATATTATTGAATGACATTGATTGATAATTTCTATGAGTATTTGTGTTGTTCATGATTGATATGGTGATATGATTGGTAATGTTCATGGTTTCTAATGCTATGAGTTATGTGTTAATCATGGATGTTTGAAAGTTGTGAAGTCTATGATTATGAGCTTTTGTAGTATGAATTGGATATCATATGCAATGTTGTTGCGGATGCATGTTTGTATTAATTTGAGAATCCATACATATGCATCATGTTGGCTTATTGAAGTCTTGGTCATGTGATGACCAAGCAACTTGAGGTCCCCGTCATGTTAATGACCAGAATTAAAAATCCCCATGCTTGTAAAGCATGGGCTTTAATCCCCATACTTGCGGAGCATAGGCGATGGTCCCTGTGCGGATGGCACGAGCATGGAAATGTGCATCGACGGATCGCACTTTGCATTACTGGTAAAATGCAAAAGGAAAAGAGAAGGATAAAGATCATTTTGAGCATATTGCATAGCATGTGTGTGTAAGGTGATTGATATGTGGTTTTGTGAAGTATAGTTGATGAGTTACATGATTGTATCTTTGTTGATGCCATTTATTATATTTCTTTGAGTCTTTGGACTCACCTCTTGTTGTTTGTTATGTTTTAGGTACCGTTACGAGATCGGCATGCATGGGGGAAAGGAAGGATTAGTCTTGTTGCACTTTTGCACGAACTACCCACCATGAATGAAAAGAAAATTAATTAGGAGATGAATGAACTATTTAAAGTACTCTTAATGATTATTGTTTGCTTGGAGTAAACTGTAATAAATGAATAGAAGTTTGGATGTTCATGATTTATATCTTAGATGTTTAGTTGCTATGGATGTCATAGTAACGATTAGCCAGTTTGATTATGTCTTGATCATATTGCAAATTGGATTATCTTTATATATTATAACTGTTTGTTGGAACCTCCGGTATAGGTAACTATACAAAGGAGGTTCTGCCGAAATTTTGTAAGATGTTTTAGTTTAATTTTGTTTAATTTATCTAATTTAGTAGCATTCTAGGCCTTTGTTTGACTGGGGTGTTACATTTATTTTGAGTTTGTTGGAGTTCTCTGGTGTTGAATTCCCTTTCTCTGTTCGTTGCATTCTCCCTCCCATTTGGACCTCCCCCTTGTCCAGACCTCTATCTCGTTTGGACCTCCCCTTTGTCCAGACCTCCCTCTCGTTTGGACCTCCTGGGTGGTCCTGAGAGACCTCCCGGGTGGTCCTGGGAGACCTCCTCATTGGTCACGACAACCTCTTTGGTCACGACCTCCCCTTTGGTTGGACCACCCTCCTGAGTTTTGACTAGCCCCACCTGTCAGCTCTGCTCACCTTCTTCTTCCTTCCGCCGCGTCACCATTGTCGCAAAAGGCTGCACGCATTAAATGCTGTTGTGTCGTATTAAATGCTGTCACATCTGTAGTACCCGTTCCCCCCTCTTGTCTCCTCCCCTACCTGCGCCCATCTCCTCCTTCACTTACCCTTGTACGTGTGCACCTCCGAGTCTTTCAACGACTCTCCCCGTCTCCCCTGGCTATAAAAGCCTAAGCAGCCCTTTTCCATCACCTTTTTCCTCACCCAGCTCTCCTGCTCTCGCCTAGTTCCTCCGTGCTTGAAGTTTCGCCACCGTCCGCCGGAGCTGCGTAAATCTTCAACCACCTTCTTTGCCAAAGGAGTTATTTGGGCGCATGCGCCTGCCTTCTTCGGCCGCCGCCCACCATCTCCCCTCCTCCTTCAGTCTCTCTATCGGCCCTGGTGAGTTTCTCCATGCCCTGTTCTCTTCCCTTGTTCCTACGACTACGTTACGTAGTCGTATCCTTCCCACCATGTTGCGTGATCGAATGCTTTCGTATCCTTCCTACGACCACGTTGTGTAGTCATATCCTTTCGTATCCTTTCTAGACCACGTTGCGTAGTCGTATCCTTTCGTATCCTTCCTACGCCCATGTTGAGTAGTCGTATCCTCCTCAGGACCTCCCTTGACCTCCTCAGGACCTCCTCCTTTGACCTCCTCCTTAGGATCTCCGATCAGGACCTCCCTTGACCTCCTCAGGACCTCCTCCCGAGAGCCTGTTTCTAGTTCAGCACCTCGCTGTTGGTTCTAGTTCAGTTTGTTTTGGAGTTCATTTGTATTTTATTTGGTCTTTATTTGAATGTGTTTCGTTCTCACATGTAGATTTCGACGACTCCGGAGAGCCCGAGTGCTTCAAAGAAGTAGACCTCAAGCTTTGAGCAAGGTAAGTTACACCCTTGATCATATTGAATCCCAATATCTCAAATTATTATTGCACACTTATTTAAATTTAAGTAATTTAAATCTCTATTTTAACTTTATAGTTATTCCTAATTCCTTTGTACATCCAAACTTGATTATTGATTCGACCACCCTTGTTACCATATTAAAGAGCTAGTTGGTACATTAGTATGAACTAGCATGTGTTGCAAAACTCTATACTTAGTCAAGTTTAGACCCAAAAATCTTGATTTGGGGAATTTACTGTTAAAGACCAATGTTATCAAAATGTTTTAACCATGACATTGAGTTGTCGTGGAAGTTTGCAAATATTTTTGAAAAGCAAAGCAAAAGGAAAATTGGTTTGGACTTGGGCGAATTGGTTGTTTGGAAGGGTGCATGTTCATGCACGGGCTCAACTTGGGTAGGGTTGAGGCCCAGGGTTTTGTGGAAGTCGCCCAAGTCAGTTAAGGACCGGTCTTCGAGTGTATTTTGCTATGCCATACTGTACTACCACATGTTCTGAATGGGCAGAATCTGGCTAACTAATTTACAATGTTTCACCGTGGTTGTTCCATCCGGTTGTGTGGGTATCTTGACGACCTACTTTTATGTATTCCCACCTGGCGCAAGAGGGGGCCTGAACCCGACAGATGGTTAGTCCAAAGGGGGTGAAACCTTAGCGAGGGGGGACTGCGGTGGAATGACGCATTGTAAAGGCCTTGTCACGTGCTCTAAACCGCTTACCTACGGTAGTGAGCGGTGGTATCGACGGATGCCAAACAAACTAGAGAGGTCGTGTCATGTGGGTAAAGCTGTACACCTCTGCAGAGTGTAAAACTATTCGAATAGCCGTGTCCACGGTCATGGACATGCTAGCAAAGCTGCTCCAAGTTAGACTTCGGTTTTGTTTTCAAAAGACTTTATGAAATGGTTTTGGATGTCTATCCAAATGGGTTTTGGGCGGGTAGCCCTGTGATAGGAGGGTATCCTTCACCACTTGTTGATGAATGTTATCTGACTATAAAACTGAGATTTAGAAAATGAATTTTAGTTATTGTATAACAGCTTTGGAACTTAGTACAAGTATTTGGAAAGAAACATGGTTTTATGCAAATCAACTCTATAAACCTTCCTTTGAGATGTCCTCGCATGCATTTCAATCTGTTACTTGACGAGTGTGACTTGCGAGCACGGTTGTTGTGCTCACTCTGCTTAATCTAACAATTGAGCAGGAGAGGAGGTCTATGAGGTGCCTGAGGACCAGGATGTCTAGGCTGCGCCCTCCAGACGATTGCCTGTGGCAAATTGTGTGGTCTACTCGTTTTGTCTTCTGCTGTGTTTTGGTTTTGTCAGCTCATAAGCCGTTCTTGTAATCAACTCTGTTGTCTATTAATAAAGTTTGTGTTAATGGTTATTACCACATTTGTTCACTATGTGAGCTAGCCGTTGATCTTGGACTAGCTCGGTTTTGCGCAGAGGGCTCGGGATGATCTCGGGTCCGACCGCGACAAAGAAGTGGTATCATAGCCATCTCGATTGTAGGTCGTAACCTAGTAGAATGGCCGTTAGTTGAAAATTTCAAAACTTATTTTATACAACAAGAAAAATAATTTGTTCTCTCCTCATCTTGGTCATCTTTCTGTTCTTACCTCCTCCTTGGTATTCTTCCTCACCTTACTCTCTCCTCACCATTTTATCGTGTCAAATGGATCATCTTTCCCTTGAAATTTCTATAGGTGGTCTCACGACTAGCTAACCTGGTGTTCAAGACCTCAAGGCTTGAAGCTGTTAAGAGCGTCGTCGCGCAGGACCTCTGAGGACCGCGAGCGTCGAGTAGAACGTTATATAAAGCTATTAAAGTGTTTTGGTAAAGCTTTTTGCGTTGGTTGTTTTGCTTGGGTGGGTTGTTTCGCCCTGTCCCCCTTAGTTTCTCTTCTTCTTTCCTTAGTCTGTGGAGTTACAGGCGGATGGTGACTACTCAAGAGCAGCGTGGCAAGCACCAAAGAATCGAAGCAGAAAATGTGCAAGAGAACCCAATTCCACCGCCACCACCCCCTCTAGCTGAAGGACCCGACTGGAATCAAATGATGGCCAACCAAGATCAGCTGATCAATCTGCTCGCTCAGTCAATCAAGAACACCCAGACCTTGCAAGTGGCAGCAACAGCTCAACCTCAAGCTTATGCTCCACCTCCTCTAAGGGCCAACATATCAGAGTTTATGAGGTTGCATCCACCGACCTTCTCCAGTAGCTCTGAGCCAATGGAGGGTGATGATTGGCTTAGGGCAGTTGGCAGGAAACTGGATATGATCCAATGCACTGATCGTGAGAGGGTTCTATTTGTCTCTCACCAGCTGATCGGACCAGCGTCAGAGTGGTGGGATAATTTCACCCAGTCCCACGCTGATGCTCAGACCATCACTTGGGATGATTTCGTGCAAGGTTTCCGCCGTGCACACATTCCACTGGGTATGATGTCCCTGAAGAGGAAGGAGTTCCACACCTTTCGCCAAGGCAACAGCTGCTCGATCAATGAGTAGTTGCACAAGTTCAACGATTAGCTTCGCTATGCACCAAGATGTGGCAACTGATGAAGCCAAGCAAGAGCGTTTCCTGGACGGGCTCAATGATGATCTCTCAGTTCTCCTCATCGCACAAGACTACTCATATTTCCAGCAGCTGGTAAGAAAGGCTATCCGCTAGGAGGGCAAGCACTTGGAAATGGAGAACCACAAGAGGAAGAAGGCATCCCAGAAATTCAACTCTGGGGGGTTTTCCAAGGCCTCGCACCACTCAACCTCAGCCTCAGCCACCTCAGCGTAGGACGTTCCAGACCTCTCCATCCAAGGCACCGGCACCAGCTCAACGCCCAGTCAGCTCAGGTTTCTGCACTACATCTCATGGAGGCCAGTTTCCGAGGAAGACACCTACGACCTCCACTACAGGAGTCACTTGCTTTTATTGTAATGAAGTGGGGCACTATGCCAATAAGTGCTCGAAGAAGCAGCCATCAGCTACCCCAACCTGACCAAATCAGGGAGCTCCAACACCTGGCAGCACCTCAAATGCGAAGCCATCGGTGCAGTACATGAGAGGACGTGTGAATCACGTCACAGCAGAAGAAGCTCAGACCAAAGTTAGGAGTATAATTGTGGCTCTTTCTGAGCCTATTATATAGGTATCGCTGCCTGCGATTGTCGTAAGACTACCAGCATTCTTATTGATTAACTGAAAAAAACTTCGTCTCTCTCATGATGGTATTCGTTGTACCGCTATTTGCTCAACACACTTCCTCCATAGGGCGTTACACGCGTTCTAATATAAAGTATTTATTAATATGAGGTAGGAAGCAATCCACATATAAATAAAATACTAAAAAAACAGAACATAACTTGCTATTATTAATATGGAAAAATAAGCCTTGTATGACTCATCATAAGAATTTAATGCGTTGCTCTCCTAGAGCTTACAACCATTATTTAATAATTTAATATTCCATCACAACCATAAACTGCAAATGACTATAAAAAAATCTAAGTGCAATGCGTGCACTAGATCGAATCAGTGAAGTATGAAGAAACTTATGCCTGAATCTGTTCCATATCCATCTTCTCCTCTTCGGCAACTACGGCTGCGATCGCTGCTATGTCCAAAGAAGGGATGATGGGGGCTGCTACTGGGCTATCCACATCCATGAGTGCAACCAATGGCTGTGGATCCTCCATGCCTGCAATGGTGAGGTGTGCCTCATGCTGTTATTTGCCCCTTCTTCTTAGACTGGAATGCATCAATGACGTGTTGCAGCTCATGGCAAACTCGTGACCAATGCCCCCATGTGCCACATTTGTTGCATCCTTAGTCCTGCTGGCCATAGGGCTTGTCATCGCGCTTTTTTTGTTCGTCCTTTTTGGTTTGAGCATTTGGCTTGGCCTTGCGACCTATGACCTTACTCTTCCTGCCTCTTTCCATCGAGTGAGGCTTTCTCATCTTGCAGCTGCTAGCATTGGCTTTATGGCCGACATTGCTACTAGGTGGCTGTGAGATGTAGTCCTTTCTTAGAACATCATCTTGAGCTTCCGTAACTTGCATGATATCAATCAGTTTGGCATACTCTTTGTAGCCGTCTTGGCGATAGTTGCGTGCGGATTGCACCTCATTTGGGTGAAAGGTAGAGAGAGTTTTCTCGATCTTCTGCTCATCCGTGGTCACCTTACCACAGAGTTGAAGACTAGTACAAATTCCGTGCAATGCAGAATTGTACTTCCTCACGGTCTTGTAGTCAACAAAATATAGATGGTTCCATTCCTACTCTGCCCGAGGAAGAATGGTGCACTTCAGCTTCTCGAACTGCTTCTTCAATGTGGTCCATAAAGCTAGTGAGTTCTTCTTCGCTATATACTCATTCTTGAGCGTTAGGCAGAGATAGTGTCTGAGAAAATGAAGTGCCTGATCATTTTCCTCAGCAATTGGAGTGACATCCTTCGAGGTGCCAAATCCGATAGCAGCACGGAGATTCTTGGCCCCAAGTACGATCTTGACATCTAATGCCCAAGTCAAGTAATTCTGACCATGCTGGGCCAGCTCTTCGAACTCCTAGTTCGTAATGCCAGTCATCTGCATATTTATGCAAAGAGTTCATAAGATTACTGCTGGTAATTTGTATAAAATTGTTGCAAAAATTCTCATAATGTTCCCATATTTTTCTATGCATTTTCATGATTTACTGCTATTTTCAGTGATTAAAAGCAATATAAGCAATTACAGAAAATCAAAACAGTAAATACAATATATCAATTGCATAGAAATAATAATAACAGAGTAAAACATGCTTCAAAAGTTCAAAATGATTCAAAAATCGAATTCTCGAGGCCTTTTATCTTTGGAATATGAATTTTTAGTGAATTATGCAATTTTCGGGGCTAAACCGCTAAATTTCAATTCTGAGAAAATTTCCACACAATTTTCATAAAATCCGAGGGCCTTATTGCAAAATTGGGATTTTACTTTTCCCTTCCCTCTTTTTTTTTTCTTTTCAACCGGGCCATGTCCTCGTGGCCCATTCATCCTCTTTGGCCCAAAAGCGATGGCGAACCATCGAGAGGTGGTCGCTAGGGTTAAAACCCTAGCACTTTGAGCCTCGTGGCCAAAAGGTGCCTATCTTGACTCTGCTGAGAGCTCAGATGGGCGGAGCTTGGCAGTCTGGCGGGCAGTGTCGTGGCGCCGCCTCATGCAGAGGGCCGAGTGGGGGGCGGTCACGCAATATCTTGTGGCAGCGAAGGGCGCCTGCGGCGGCGGCGGCTTGGCGACGGACATCCACAATGGGCGACGCGGGCGCGTCGTGCGGGAGGCAGCGACCAGCCAGCGACGCAGCCGGTGGCGGTTCTTGGCGGCATGGTGGCGTAAAGGCGGCGGTGGGAACACGCGAGCGGCCCTTGCGGAGGCGGCTTCAGGACGGTAGGCCGTGACGCAGCAGCGACTCTAGGCCAGCGGCGCAGCTCCGTCAGCAGATTGGCGTGTGCGAGATGGGCGGGGCTAGTCAGCGAGCGAGCGGTGGCGCGACTCGGCCGGCGGTGGCGGCGCTGCCGCGTCTTGGTGGCGGTGGCGAGCATCGACGACGGCATGACCATACATTGTGCGTCGATCGGGTTTTTAGTGTTCATCCATGAAGTGCAATCAACAATCCCTCCTTTCAATTAATCATCTGATCGGTATTATGTCAGTGACTACAAGTCGGCTCGCGGAGATTAGATGAAATTTTCAATCTACAAACTACAGTGCAATCGTCATCTACTCTTTCATGCAACCCATCGATCGGCTTGGCTGGCGACTTCAAGTCGGCCCGCGGTAGATTAGAGTGAATTTGCACCGTAGGAAATAATCTAGAAAACCAAATTTGCGGAGTTAAAAGCAATATAGAAAAGACGATTTGATCTACGAGCGTCGTGGTTCGACGGTTACCTTTCGATCCGAGTAGAGTAGGTCTAGAGGTAGGCTGGAGTCGATCGTGCTGATAGCGTGTTGAGGAACCGTCACTAGCGAGTCCAGTCCGAGCAATCACCTCATAGACAGAACTCGATTCACACACAACAATGCAAGAATAAATAGTAGATTGAATATAGAGATGTGACGGTACTTCTTTCTTCTCTTTATTTCTTTTCTCAAAAGCACGTATAGATCTCATCCTATATATAATCTACAGATAGATGAAGAATCTATCGCGGGTCAGACACCTGCAAAGTCTGGATCAGGTTTCTTAACAATTGCAACCACCAAAAGGTCAAACCGTCGCCGTGTTGCAAGCCCAGGCGCCTCTGTCATGTCTAGCTCCTCGGGTGCTGCCCCACCCGGCAGGACCCAGTTGAAGTGGAACAGCAGCGCTGCGAGCGCGAGCTCGATATGCGCCAGCCCAAACGTCATGCCGGGGCAGATCCGCCGCCCTGCACCGAACGGTATGAACTCGAAGTCCGTCCCCTTGAAGTCCCTCCCGCCACGCTCGAACCTTTCCGGCATGAACTCGTCGGGCGCGTCCCAGTGAGCCGGATCCCTGCCGATCGCCCACGCGTTCACGATCACCGTGGCACCCACCGGCACGTCGAACCCGAGCACTCGGCATGGGCTGCCGCATTCGCGTGGAACCAGCAGCGTTGCCGGCGGGTGCAGCCGAAGCGCCTCCTTGACGACGAGCCTCAGGTAATGTAGGTTGGTTAGGCTGTCCTCTGTCACTTTCTCGTGGCCGGCAAGTGCGCGCCGGACCTCGTCTTGCGCCTTCTGCATGACTCTGGGGTTCCGCAAGAGCTCAGCCATCACCCAATTCAGCGTCGTCGCTGACGTCTCGCTGCCCGCGCCGAATATGTCCTATACATGGAAGAAATAAATAGGTACATATTTGCTGCGTCGTCGAGGTTTTGGGAATTGATCGCTGGGAAAGCGTACCAACATGACGGTTTTGATGTTCTCGGTGGTGAGTGGATACTGTGAGCCCACTTCCTTCTGAAGTCTCAGGAGCACGTCAACCAAGTCTTCGTCGTCGTCTTCGCCGGCGGCTCTCCTCTCCTGGTGCTCCTGGATGATGCTGTCCATGATCCGTCGCATGCGGCGGCGATAGCCCTCGATCCGGCCGGGAGCACGGCTGATGAGCATCGCGAGGCGCGACGATGGGAAGAGGTCCGGCAGGCTCATGCCGGGCATGATACTGAACAGGTCCTTAAGCATCCGCAGGTACTCGTCGCGGTCCTTTAATCTGCGGCTGCCAATGATGGCGCGCACGGTGGAGTCCGCGATGTACGTCGATATTTTCTCGGTCAGGTTCACCGGCCCTGTCGCTGACGACGACACGACGGAGCGGAGGAGGCGACCGAGCTCGTCCTCGCGGACGAGGCGGAAGGACTGGACTCGGCGGGAGCTGAGGAGCTCCTGGGTGCAGATCTTGCGGAGCTGCCGCCAGCCGTCGCCGTAGGGCGCGAAGATGAGGCCCTCGGCGCCCTGGAACCAGAGCCGCGACATGGGCCCGATGGGCCGCGACGCGAAGGCGACGTCGTGGGTTTTCATGATCTCGCGCGCGGCGTCCGGGGACGAGCCCACGACGGCCGTGACCTCACCGAACCGGAGCAGCATGAGAGGGCCGTGGCGGCGCGCCAGGTCGCGCATGGCGCGGTGCGGGAGCCCGCCCGCGAGGTGGTGCAGGTGGCCGATGATAGGCAGCGCCCACGGCCCCGGCGGGAGCCGCGCGGCGCAGGGATCACGTGGCGCCGAGCGTTTGGAGGTGAAGAAGAAGAAGAGGGGGACGGCAAGGAGAGGTATGAACAGAAAGAAGAGCGGCAGGTCGGCGGCCATGGCAGATTGGAGATATTAGCTCGGGTGGTACGAACGCGAGAGGAGTAGTATGAAGCTGTGTACGATCTGCTGTGCTGGGGTTTATGTCGGTGATTAGCTAGGAAGTTGATTAGCGCGGATATGTCTGGCGCGTCACACATTTTGTGTGCATCCGTGGTTCGTGCATCTCAAGTCAAAACACCACTTAAATGGTTGCGATTTTTTTTTTATAAAAGAGTTTAGGTTAGATTGTTCATCAGATGATCTAGAATCTTGCTAAACTCCAGTAGGTCTGAGCTCATCGTGTACTAGGACTAGGAGAGACAAAAATGGTGACTTATTAGTTAGAGTAAAGTCCATTACCGGTCCTTAAACTTTTTATGCTGTGTCATTCCGGTCCATAGGCTTTCAAAGTGTGTCATCCCGGTCCCTAAACGCTGTTTGGGTCTCAATTAGTCCTTAAACTTTTTATCTTTGTGTCATCCCGGTCCATAGACTTTCAAAGTGTGCCATTCTGTGTCTGCAAGAGGCTATGTTTGAGACCCAAACAGTGTTTAGGGACCGGGATGACACACTTTGAAAGTCTATGGACCGGGATGACACAGCATAAAAAGTTTAAGGACCGGTAATAGACTTTACTCTATTAGTTATTACCTCCTCAAGGCCAATACTAACGTCTATCATTTGATCACACAGGATCAGCGGCGGAGCCAAGGGCGGGCACCGGGCTTTAGCTCACTTGATTGAGGCGAAGATGGTCAAAACCTGCATTGTTCCATAGCAATCAAGGCCTGGGTTTTGGCTCCGCCGCTGGAGGCAGGAGATGATCAAAACCTGCATTGTTCCATAGCAATCCCTTGATGACCCATCGTGTGATTTACTACACTGCCATGGGTTTGCACCTCCCTGAATATATTCTTGTTTACATGAAAGCATGGTTGCAGTTACATCATATCAGGGAGCTGCTATTGATGAGGTCTTGCCCGGGCTTTCCTCCGCCGCTGGCTCCACCGCTGCACAGAATCAATGGTCCATACAACAGTAGGTGTACGCTAAAATTTTCCAGACTTTATGAATGGGGTGTTATTTTCCAATAAATTATTTGGAGTTTTTTTACAATTATTTCTTATGTTTGGGTTGCAAGGAACATACAAATATACTAGGGGAATTTCAGAATTTGCCCTCATGGGATAGATAGATTTCAGATTTTGCCTGACATGTGGGTCTAGGGTCCACATGTCATAGACACATAGGGGGGCAAATTCTGAAATCCATCTATTCACTAGGGCAAAATCTAAATTATTCCAATATACTATGCTACTACTCGGCCCAGGCAGTACACGCTAGCGGTGTCCCTGCAAGGACTTGGATCTTGTTGTTATATAATAGAGATTGTGTTGCTTACAACGAAACTCTCAACTCATAAATAATAGATAATAGATAGCAACACAAGAATATTGTCTTAGTCTTCTCTCTTTATTGATCTTTTACTTGTGTTTACAATGAGAGCCTCATGCCCTCTTTATATAGGACTCTTTATATAGGAGGAGGTGGTCTCTCTTTACCTTCGGTCTAACAATCGTTCTAACAGCCCATCATCACCTGGGCCATGAACTAATCTGCGTCAAGCCCCCTCCCCTTTTTTGGTTTGCCAAGTGTGTTTTAGTGCTTACATGTGCTGTAAACTAAGGGCTACAGTGCTACGATGTGTGAAATTAGTAAGAATGAAAGTGCTCGGTGCAACAAATAAGTGATCTTCAAAAGAGAGTAGCTTCGAATATAAATATCGTATTCCTTGTTTTGGCCAAATCGGTTGTGAAATGAGGGAAGACTATACTAAAACTTCTCCTAAATACTCAAAGATTTATATAACCAATACTAAAAATTTACCTTGATTCATGCGTAATCAACTGAAGCACTACTGAAATGTACTAAAATAATACTTAGTCTTGAAGTAACACCATGTAGAAAATTATAAAAGGATACAAATAACAACTGAAATTAGAGCCTAATGTTGCCAAAAAAACAGCAATAATGCTCCAGACTACAAGCCTTTTTCGCTTTGGACTTGTTGTCCGCAAGTCCTTTGGTGTATCCCTGTGTCACGTTCTCTCTGCATAAAACATGAACGGAGGCATAGCATCACAATTCAGAATCGGCACAATTAGTGCAGCCTCACGTAGCAGCAGGCAATCAGTTAGTTAAGGACTCGTTAGTTCATGAGCAACACGTTGTTGGTTTGGTTGTTTGGCCGAAGACAGCAGCAGCCATTAGATACAATGAATGGTGGATCTTGTGCACAGCTGCAAGCTGTGAGAGCTTCACCGGATCTCCCGAACGCGGATGGATGGGCGACATTTGGCGAGCTCAGCCATGGAAAACTTCGCCTAGATGGGCCGGCCCATCGACATGGTACGCACTTCTCCGACCTTTTCGCCCATTCGTGGCGTCCGATTCTCATTTCGGTGTGGCGTTGGATTCCCAAAAACGCCTACTTAGGCGATCTAGGGTTTGTCGCGAAAGAGAGTGAGGTGCGGTGTTTGGGGGCCGTGAGCTCAGATTATGAGGAGAATCCGAGATCCGCCGCCTCTGCAGCGTTTGTTTGTTGAGGTGGTGAAGGAAGGGGTGATGGATCGAGGGCGAGGTAGATATCCGCGTCACATTGGAGGGGGTGGATCTCGTCCTTGGATTGGGGGTAAGAGAAGTGCCCCTGAAGCATGGATAGAGGAAGATGATCTTCTCGCTGAGGAAGATCTACGCGCCAACCTGAGGAGAGATCAGGAACACCAGAGAAGGTTTCAGGAAAACACTCAGGGTGCTCCTTTGAGATCTGGTAAGTTTACTTCTTCTAATGTGGATAATAGACCTAGAGGGGATTTGTGGCATTCGGGGGTGATAGATCGGGATCATATTGATCAGAACAAGGGGAGACAGGAGGGTTTTTTCGATGGCAAAGATCAGCGCATTGATGGGGGTGGCTCTAGAGGGGTTCATTTCAAGGGTGATTCTAGAGGAGGTTCTGGGGTGAGAGGAGGTGTGATGCATTCTGATAAGGGTAGATCCACATCTAAATGGGAAGATACTGTGAATACAGGAAAGGGGGAAGAACATCAGAAAACTTTGGGTGAGATCGGTCCGAATACGGGGGTGTTGCGTGCTGAAGATAGAGGAACTTGTTTCAGATGCCTGTAATCTGGACATCACCAAGCCAGATGTACCAACCCGTTGGTTTGCTACAAATGCAAAAATAAAAGGCACGTGACTTCAAGTTGTCCTGAGGATAAAAAAACAACATGGTTTGAAACTCTTTGGTTATGGGAAACCTGGTCAGGGGTTCTATAGTGTGCAGTGCACGGATGCAACTCTCGAGCAACAAGCGACCATCGAATCATTCACATCAAAGAAGGGGTGGCCTCTATCCAAAAAATTGAAGCAGAACTTAAACATTTAATTCAAGATGACTGGGATTGGAAGGTAAGGAGGTTATCGAATTCAGAATATGTAGTTGTTTTTCCCTCGAAAGCTACTCTTGATACTTGGTCTAAGGTTCAGGGAGTGGAATTAGCCTTGCATTCTATTAAAGCTACTGTTGAGAAATCTAAACTTGATCCTGATGCTTCTTCTATTCTGGTTCCAATTTGGATTAAAGTTTTTGGTATACGTAATGTGGCTAAGACTTCTGAAGTGGTAAAAGATCTTGCTAGTACTGTTGGGGAACCGATTGAGGTGGATGATATAAGTCTGATGCGGATAGATCTGTTAGAGTGAAAGTGAACTGCAGAGACCACGACAAAGATTAATTGTTTTGTTGAAATTTTCTTTAATGTTGTGGGATATGAAATTCAATTTGAAGTGAAGGGGTGGGAGGAAAGAAAAGAAAGGGTCTTGATAAAGATGTAGATCATAAGCATCAGGACAAAAAGAAAGAAAATGAGAAAGATGAGGAAGAAGGGGATTCTAGTGGCAGTTCCCATAACTCTGAGTGGGAAAAGTTAGCTGCAAAGTTTGGGGAGATTCACATCAAACATCCGAACATAAAAGTGGGGAGATTCCTATAAACACAAATCTAAACAAAGAGGGTGTTACGATTACAAGGCTCTGTCGAGGTAAAGAGCTTGTGAAAGTCAATTTGGATAGTCGGGTCATTCTGTTCTACCCCTTGCCTCTGATTACCCTCCTAGTGAGGAGACTAAGTTGGTGGTCGTGAGGAAGACAAGAATCTTTGGGGATGATGAAATTTCAGGTAATTTTGAAAGGGAGAAGTCTGAAGAAGGTTTGGATTTGACTCAAGAAACATCTAAGGAGATTGTGGTGCATACAACTATGGGACCCACTTTATTGCCTTCGACTTTATGGCCCTGTCTTCAGATATCTTCCAAGAAAAGCAATTCTGATAGTTGTCAAGGGGAAAGGAACAATGAGTCTTGTCTAAACAAAGTGGAGCAGAACAAGGGGTCTGTAGATGATATCTCTGCTAAAGATAATTACTTTGTAGGAGAGGTTTCGATAGCAATTTGGATCTTGGTGAATCCTTGTCTAGTGGGGAGATCTTGAACATGTCTTGATAACAGATGATGAAAGTATAGCGAGGAATGGTGATGGCTAAAAAGAAAGGGGAAGCAAGGTTAAGGAACCTCAGATGGCTACTAGGAAGAGCAGTCGCATTCAAGATCAAGGCATTCCCATGCAAGAGAAGGCTACGAAATTAAAATCTATCCAGAATCTGGAAGCTCAAGGTACTTCTACTAACAATCCTTTTAACATTCTTAGTAATGCTTCTGTTCAGTATCTTGAATCTGTAGCTAGTTCTTGTGATATCATTTTGGGAGCTCATACATTATCTCCAAAGAGGTTATTTCTGCCATGCAAGCACAAGAAGTGGCTAGATATGCCATTGCTCAGGCTGAGTTACAAAAGGAGTGTAATATTGATCAACAAATGGAGGAGGATTCGATTGAAAACAATAGGGGTGTGGAAAACCAATCTGTTAAGATGGGTAGTGAATCAAAGGGTGTTAAGGGGTTCAGCATGAATAACAGACTGAGCAGTAGATTGAAGAAAGACAGGGGATCCTTGAGGAAAGTTAATCCATGAAATTTCTATTTTGGAATATTAGAGGTCTGGGAAAACCAGCTAGGAGAAGACAATTGAAAGAGATTATCATTAAAGAGAGGTTTGATATGGTAGGGATCCTAGAAACCATTAAGAAGGATTTTTCTGTAAGAGAACTCAAAGCTTTGGGTGGTCATGGGGATTTCCATTGGACTTGGACTGCGGCCATTGGGCATTCTGGAGGCATTTTGATGGGGGTGAGACAAGACCTTATTGATGTTGAAGGGAGTCAACAAGGAAGATTTTTTCTGAGTATGGTTCTGAGACATAAAATCAGTAACTTCAGATGGGAAGTCTTGACGGTATATGAGCCGACTAATCACAGGCTGAGTCAAGATTTTTTAAAGGAGTTACATGACAAATGTCAGGGGGTGACTCTTCCTTTAATTGTAGGGGGGGACTTCAATTTCATACGGGGTGCAGAGGAGAAAAATTCAGACAATGTCAACTTGGGTTTAATTAACAGCTTTAATGACTTTATTAATGCTAATCAGTTAATGGAGATTAAGAGATGGGGGTGTTCGTTTCACTTGGACTAACAAACAATCTTGTCCTATTTTGGTGGAGCTTGACAGAATTTTAGTCTCTACAAGTTAGGCGGCTCGTTTTCCTTTGTACAGGGCCACTAGTTTAACTAGAATATGTTATGATCATTGTCCAATCATGTTGGACTCAGGGGAGAATACTGTTAAGAGGTCAGGGAGGTTCTTCTTTGACAAAAGTTGGATGGATCAGGAGAATTTTCATACTAAGGTGGCTGAGAGATGGAAAAAGTTTGACAACAAGTTGACAGATCAAATGTATTCTATTGACTGCTGGAATGGGGGTTTAGCTTTTCTTAGACAATTTCTTAGAGGATGGGGTGTCAATGTGAAGAGTAAATATAGTAAGGATAAGAGGTGCATCTTAGACCTTTTAAATAATTTGGATTTGAAGGCGTAAGCGGGGTTTAAGTGAGGATGAATGGCTAGCCAGATACAAGGCTGAATCAGACATGGAAAAATTGTATGCAATCGAGGAGAGATACTGGCAGCAGAGAGGCAATGCAAAGTGGACTGCTCAAGGGGATGCTAACACCAGTTATTTCCACAACTGTGTTAATGGTCGAAAGAGGAAAAATTATATTTCCAGTCTGGAGTCTGAAGAGGGTACTTTAACAGAAGAAAAGGATATCACAAATCACATTTACCAGTTTTATAAAGTTTTGTTTGGTCATGATAACAATATTGGGGTGAAGATTGCTCATAGCCATTGGCAGGAGGCTGATAAGATTGCTGCAGTAATGGATGACAGTTTGCTGGTTGAATTTTCAGAAGAGGAAGTTTAGAATACTATTAAAAGCTTTAGTGGAGAGACTGCTCCTGGACCAGATGGCTTTCCAGTTTGCTTTTATAAATCCTTTTGGGGGATCATTAAACCTTATTTTATGAAAATGGTGAGAGATTTCTTTGAAGGGAAGCTGGACTTAAAGAGATTGAACTATGGGGTGATCACTTTGATTCCCAAGATAAAGGATGCCAACATGATCAGACAGTTTAGACCTATCTGTTTACTGAATGTAAGCTTTAAAATCATTACTAAAATGCTGGCTGTGAGGTTGGGTAATGTGGCTAATAAGATCATAAGAGAGAGTCAGACGACTTTTATTAAAGGTTGTTACATTCTTGATGGGGTGGTGTCTTTGCATGAAATTCTCCACGAGATGAGAGTGTCTAGGGAGAAGGGCATTATCCTTAAACTGGATTTTGAGAAAGCTTACGATAAGATTAATTGGGGGTTTATGGAAGATGTGTTGCAAGGGAGGGGCTTTGATAGAACTTGGATTAATCGGGTTATGAGTTCAATTAAGGGGGGGGGGGTAAAGTGAGTATCAATGTTAATGGGTGTGCTGGCCATTATTTCTCTACTCAAAGAGGGTTAAGGCAAGGAGATCCCCTCTCTCCCCTTATGTTTAATCTTGCAGCTGATGTTTTAGCTTCTTTGATAGCTAAAGCTCAACAGAGACATTTGATTAAAGGGGTGGTCTCAAATCTGTCCCTAGGGGTGTCCTATTACTGCAGTATGCTGATGACACCGTTCTTATGATTGAATGTAACGATGATTATATCCTGAATCTCAAGTTTCAGCTGTATTGTTTTGAATAGATGTCAGGTCTTAAGATAAACTACCACAAAAGTGAAGTGTATGTTATTGGGGTGGACATCCTGGAAGCACAGAGGGTGTCAAAGATGTTTAATTACAAGTTAGGGCAGTTTCCCCTTACCTACCTAGGGGTATCCATTGGAGACAGGATAATAAGGGAGAAGGTCACTGGCAAGATCATTAGCAAAGTGGAAAACAGATTGGACAATCGAAAACGTAACCTTCTATCTTCAGGAGGCAGGTTGATTATGGTTAATAGTTGCTTGAGCGGTATTCCTACTTACACTATGGGGTTTTATAGGCTTAATGGGAGGTGCATGAGAGAATGGACACTATTAGGTCTAAATTTTTTTGGAGAGGAATTAGTGATCGATTCAAATATCATATGGTCAACTGGAAAATGGTTTGCAGACCTAAAGACTATGGAGGCTTGGGGGTGATAAATACCAAGCTTTTTAATGACTGTCTCTTATGTAAATGGTTCTGGAAAATGAATCAGGGGACTGATGATCTGTGGTTCAGAATCCTGAATGCTAAGTACTTTCATGGGGGGATTTGAATGATGCTAATCCTATTATTGGTTCTCAATTCTAGAAAGGTATCAACAAGGTGAAACATCTGTTTCTTAGTGGGGTGAAATATAAAGTAAGGAATGGAAAATCTATTAACTTTTGGCTAGATGTTTGGATTGAAACTTGCCCTTTTAAGATTTGGTTTGAAAATCTTTTCATAATCTGTGGTAATCCCTCTATCAAAGTGGATGAGTGCTGTATTAATGGGACCTGGAAGATTGGTTTTGTAAGAAATTTTGGGACTAGGGAAAAAGAGCAATGGGAGGAGCTGAAAATTGTCCTAAATGGGTTGGTTCTTACAAATAACAGTGACAAAATGGAGTAGTGCTTGGATAAGCATGGGCAATTTTCAGTCAAAACCCTGTACATACATCTTGCTTTTGGGGGGTGTCATTAACTGGAAATTGCAAAAGGTTTGGACTAGCAAAATTCCCCTAAAAGTTAAGATTTTTCTTTGGCAATTATATCTGAATAAGATTCCAACTACTGATCAGCTCAAATTGAGAGGCTGGAAGGGAGACATCAACTGCAGGTTGTGTGGGGTTGCTGAGGATGCTAACCATGTAATCTTTAGATGTGTTTTGGCCAATTTTGCTTGATGTAGTTTGAAAGAGGTGTTCCATTGGGATAGATGTCCTGATTCTTTAGATGATCTCCATACTGGGTGGCTTGATGATTGGGGTGCTAATGAGTATAATCTTGGATTATTTAGTTTTGCAGTCATGGCGTGGATCCTTTGGAAAATCCGAAACAAATGAGCTATTGAGAAAAGCTATCCTAATCAACCAATCGAAGTCTTGTTCAAGTTCCTGTATTGTTTGCAGCAATGGCGCATCCTCATCAAAGGAGCTGACTGCTTGAAGACGGACAAAATGCTGAAGAACATTGAAGACCGGATGAATCGTTTTGTGGCTCAAAGTATTGCTTGATCAGTTGGTAGATGTTGCTTGACTGGATGAATCGTTTTGTTGCTCAAAGTATTACTTGATTAGTGTGTAGATTTTGCTTGATGGATAGCTCTGGCTGACACTGCCTTAGATGGTGATATGTTAGTTTGTTCTAACGATCTTTTGGCCTTTCTGGTTTTGTCTATGTTTAGTTAGTTGGTAACCCCAACTCAGTGTGTTTCTTGGTCTTTTGTAAAACGCTTGATTAGCTTTATGAAAAGCTAGGCTTTTGCCTGTTTTGTAAAAAAAAAAGAGCTGCAAGCTGTGACTTAGCTTCATGAAGCCAGAGGATCCGAGTCCGCCCCGGCAAATCTACGCGGGGCCGGCAGCCAGATGCAAACCACAGAGCAATTCCCGTACGTTTACGGTAGATTCCACTATGCTTGTGCTGTTGTGCACGGGCTAGAACCTGCACGGCCGCACAGCGTCGAACAAAAAAATTAGCCGTAGCCCACCAGATTGCCTGTGCGGCTCGGGCGAGGTCGAGGAAGCATTACACGCGTGCGGCGCTGCACTGCCCCATCCGGCCAGGCTTTTTTTTTTTTGGTAGGAAAATAAGAATTGTGCGGAGATTAGTCCACCCAACAGACGACTGGCTGACACGAAAGCGACCGAGCAGCAGGAGTGGGGTGTGGGGACGGCCCGACCTAGGTGCGCGGCCCAATCAGTCGTGCTTATCATCCGAAATTAGATGGACGCGCGCGGCCTAGTCGCCCGGCCGCCGAGGACGAGATTGCCGGATGGGCTGGTCATGGTGATCTGCGTAGCACGGATGCATTGCTGCCTACTATTTTGCGCGCGCGGTCGACGCCACGGGCAGCCGAGACGGTCGAACCGCACAAGCGGGGTGCCAGCAGCCCAGCAGTGCCAGGGGCAGGGAGAACGAGCGGCAGGAGCGGCATAATCAACAAGTTGCAAACGGGGAATTTTGAAGCACATACGGCACAATTTAGTCTATCAGTTCCTGGCATTTATTTGAACACGACCCAACAGCCAGATCCCAATGCCTGCCACACTGTAGCACACAGTCTCGATCTGCCAATGACTTACGTAACGCCGGGACCGGAACACAAGTATGTTTTCACTCTTTGGGCACCGGGACACGAGGGACTGCGAGCAGCAAGAGGTCAGACCGCCGCTGCGTCGTGATCCCAAACGCCTCCGTCATGTCCAACTCCACGGCCGGCATCCCGCCGGGCAACACCCAATCGAAGTGGTACAGCAGCGCTGCGAGAGCGAGCTCGACGTGCGCCAGCCCGAACGCCATGCCGGGGCATATCCGCCGCCCGGCACCGAACGGTATGAGCTCGAAGTCCATCCCTTGAAGTCTCTCCCGTTGTTTTCAAACCTCTCCGGTTTGAACTCGTCGGGTTCGTCCCAGTGCGCTGGGTCCCTGCCTATCGCCCACGCGTTCACGATCACCATTGCCCCCTCCGGCAAGTCGAAGCCGAGAACCTGGCATGGGCTCCCGCATCTGCGTGGCAGTAGCAGTGGTGCCGGCGGGTGCAGCCGGAGCGTCTCCTTGATGACTAACCGCAGGTAGTGTAGATTTGTTAGGCCGGCCTCCGTCACCTTGTCCTGGCCGGCGAGCGCTTGCCGGACCTCGCCTTGCGCCTTCTGCATGACTCTCGGGTTCCGCATCAGCTCGGCCATCGCCCACTGCAGCGTCGTTGCCGACGTCTCGCTGCCCGCGCCAAACACGTCCTAATTAAGAACGAAGTTAAGAAACAAAAAGGCTAATTAATTAACGATTTTGTAAGTTTGTAACACGGAGGTTTCGCAGATGAATCGGATCACAAGGAGAGCTTACCAGCATGACGGCCTTGATGTTTTCTGTGGTGAGTGGATACTGGGAGTCCACTTCCTTTTGGAGTCTCAAGAGCACGTCGAGCAAGTCTTCATCTTTGTCTTCGCCGGCGGCTCTGCTCTCCCGGTGCTCCTGGACGATGGTGTCCATGAACTGTTTCATGCCGCGGCTATGGCGCTCAATCCGGCCGGGGACGCGGCTGATGAGAAACAAGAGACGCGAGGAGGGGAAGAGGTCGGGAAGGGTCATCCCGGGCACGAGCTTGAGCCCCTCCTGCAGATTCCGCAGGTACGTGTCCCGTTGCTTGAACCGGCTGCCGATGATGGAGCGCACCGTGGAGTCCGCGACGTACGCCGATATCCTCTCGGTCAGGTTCACCGGCGAGGAGGACGAGGAGGCCTCCACGACGGAGCGGAGGAGGCTGCCGATCTCGTCCTCGCGGACAGGGCGGAAGGAATGGACGCGGCGGGAGCTGAGGAGCTCCAGAGTGCAGATCTTGCGGAGCTGCCGCCACCCGTCGCCGTAGGGCGCGAAGATGATGCCCTCGGCGCCCTGGTACGCCAGCTGCTGCATGTGGCTCAGCGGCCTCGACGCGAAGGAGGCGGCGTGGGTCTTCATGATCTCGCGCGCGGCGTCCGGGGACGAGGCGACCACGGCGTCGAGCTCGCCAAGGCGGAGCATCATGAGCGGGCCGTGGCGCTGCGCGAGGTCGCGCAGGGCGCGGTGCGGGAGGGCGCCGGCGAGGTGGTGCAGGTGGCCGATGACCGGCAGCGCCCACGGCCCCGGCGGGAGCCGCGCGGCGCCGGGGCCACCAGGCGCCGAGCGCCTGGACTTGAAGAAGAGGAGCGGGATGGCAAGGAGAAGTACGAGAATCAAGTAGAGCGGGAGATCGGCGGCCATGGCAGCTTGGATCTTGCTCGGATTCAAGGAATGCTCGACTTTTTGAGGTGCTTACGATGTACTTGGATTTTATCTTCTCCCACAGTGAATGGCCAAACCTAGCTAGAGTTAGATAATAAGGAAAATTTGACACATGGCCCTAAAAAACACGACGTATTAAGATACGCTACTTAGAATTTTAAATTTGGATATATGCTACACTAAAATTTATTGGCTTTGATATATGCCGCTTAAGGACAATTTTGCCCCTCGCTCTTCTCCTCCCCCCCCCTCCTTCTTTCCTAATCACCGCTAGCTTGCAGCTTGTGACGCCTCCCAACCAGTGCTCGAAGCTCACTCATGGCGGCGGCGCCCACGCCCACGGTTTCCCTCCTCCCCTTGAAATGCGTGTCCCGAGAAATGGCCGCCAAGAAGTGTGCCACGGGATGCGAGCTCTGCGTGTGTCGCCGCACTACGCCGACGACTTCGGCGTTCTCTGTCTGTCTGCGCGACGTCAAGGTGCACGGTGCCAACTTCTCGCCTCTAGGCACCTCCACCGTCGCCTCGGCGTGGACAACGACGCTTCGGTCCGAGTCGACTCGTCGTCGGCGTCGAGTTCTGCATGTCGATCGCCGACAACACGACATCCACAGCCGGTTGCAGCAGCTCGGCGGGAGGGACACAAGCTGCGATGGGCGGTAGCAGAGGTGGTCCTCAAGGGCTAGGCCAAGCGGATGGGATTCACGCCGGGGGCGACTGGCCGCATGCGGCGCACAGACTCGGCGTGGTGAAGAATCTAGACATGTCATTATGAGTTAATGGAGTATTTTGGTGATTAATTACAAATCTATATATGAGACTAACACTTCTATTGATATACTTATTGTGTAGTCTTATTTGGATGAAAAGGTGAAAATCATGGAGGTATGCACTTGACATCATATTCTCATATATATTGCATTCCTTGGATCCAAAATATAGATTGAAGTCCACTAAAAGTCTAACTTGAATATGTGCACACATTTAGGAAGAGTTCACTCTATGTTTTGTGGTTTCATTAGTATTGATCCATATTTCTTTATCCACATATATGGAGGATCTCTACTTTGAAACATATCCTTTTAAGTATATAAAACTTGTGTAGTTCATATATACTCATATTGCTTTATATTCAATTATTTACAATTGTGTTGTGTGACTAATATGTGTGCTAAGATGTTTTCAAGGCTTAGTCCGGAGTTTGAATGATGACATGATAAGGAAATGCAAAGATGATAAAAGATCGACATGGCTCAAGACAAATGAGTCAAGCATTGCATTTCGAAAAGCTTCTGGAAAAATTTCAGTGGAAATCGGTATGACCACATTTGATAAGCGGTACTATCGATGTGCGGTAGTACCTGGTTTTATTTGGCGGTACGTTTTTTCTAGAGAGCTTGTTTTTAGAAGGTCTTCTTGAAATCCCAAAATCGGTATGACCGTAAGTGAGAAGCGGTACTACCGTAGGTCGGTAGTACCGATACTTATATGGCGGTACTACTGCAGGTCGGTGGTCCGATCGGGTGGTCCGAGCGTGTGGTCCGAATGTTTTTAAGTGTTTTTGATTCTGTTTAAAATTGGAACAACCGCATTTGAACTGCGGTACTACCAGAGTGTGGTAATACTGAGTTTTACACAGTGGTACATTATTTCCAAAGAAGGTGTTTTTCTGTGTTTCTCGAACCTCTGGAAATCGGTAGTACCGCATCTGAGAAACGGTACTACCGGAGAGCGGTATTACTGGATTCTAGTTGGTTGTAATACCGCATCTGACAGTAATGGCTATATTTTGGTAATTAATGATAATCACATTGTGGGACTAACATTTTCTATGAGTTGGATGAATAGATTATGTTCCATGATGATGGAGACTTTGGATGGTATCATGAGTTGATTGTCATCAAGTCAAGGTTCCAGAAAAGGATGCATTATGTGCTGATGCATATCAAGATCTTGAAGATGAGATGATTATGAGTTGATTATCAAGTCAAGAGAAGACCCATCATGTGTTGATGGAGGTCATGTGAAGGGTGCATTATGAGTTGATGCATATCAAGACAATAACCCGGGCTTGAAGCGAAGATGTGCGTCATCAAACTTCAAGAGGATGCTCAAGGCAAATGTATGACTAGTTAGGGCTAAGGATGTGTTCCTAGTCTTTTACCGGTTTTGGTGTTTGGTTGGAAGACCGAATTGCTAGTATAGGTTTGCCGTACTGTTAAGAGGGGTCTTGTCTAGTAGCTTGAGTCTCATCATGTGTTGACAACTCAATCTTGCTTGCTCTAGCTCTCCGTGGCATGATGCTACTATTTGCGAATGTGTTTTGCAAATAGCCGAGGCTCATGCATTTAATCCTTGTAGCATGTGACTATACTTTGCAATTGTATTTTGCAAATAGTTGAAGTCCATGCACCCACTCCTTGTGGCATGATCTAAGTTTGCAAATGTGTTTTGTAAATTGTTGGGATTCATGCATTTTCTCTTGGCATGGTCTAAGATTGCATGTTGCTATTTCTTTAGACTTAGACCATGGCAGTGGCTCTTTGGAGTTGTGCTTTTTGATTTTATCAAATATGTTTAAGATCAATCAAATAGGTGGGTTGTGCAGCCCTCTAAATAAGCTTCTCATAGAGTCCAAAATCACTCAATTCTGACATCAGAGTCAAAAGTTATGATATTTTTTTCGAGTGTCGTCTGTGCTGAAATTGGACTGCGGTAATGCCGCCCGAGAAGAGTGGTACTACCGCCGAGCGGTAGTGCCGGCCCCTGTGAGTGCGGTAGTACCGTACCAAACTTTTAACGGCTAGTTTTTGAGAATTTAATGCACCCGTTCCGACCGTTGAACAGTAAAATCGGTAGTACCGGGTCTTCAACGGCAGTACAACCGCAAATCCAGATTTTTGGGGATTTCTGCTTCCAACGGCTAGTTTTTGTGTGTGGGCTATAAATACCTACCTTAGCCGGTTGAGCGACAACCTTTGGCATCCTATTTCACTCACTTGAATTGGTGTGAGCTTCTCCTCTCAATTGTGCATGTGTTGCACCTTGTGAGCAAGGAGAAATGTCTTTAGTTGCATGTGTTGCATCTAGAGGTGGATTTCGTATCCACTTGAGCTTGTGCATTCATTGCATGTGGTGAGAGTCAAGCAAGGGGCTTATCTTATTACTCTTGGCGTTTGCCGACACCTAGACGGCGTGGAGGCGTCGTGGTCCGATGATCTTCTCAAGAAGCTTGTGAAAAGACCCGACATGTTGTGAAGGTTGGAGCTCACCTACCCGGAGCGGGAAAGAGCTACCACTAGTGGAATTGAGGTGTTTGGCTTAATTCATGGAGCCAGACCAATTAGTTTGGAGTTACCTCAACGTGGATTAGGGGAGACCGGCAAGTCTCCGAACACCACGGTAAAATGTACTTGTGTTATTGTGGTTTGCTCTCTTATGTTTTACTTTGTGCAATTTACATTCCTTGTATTAAATTGCTTACTTGTCTTTATATGTTTGCTATCATTATCAATAGTCTAACATTGTTCGTGCACTTAGTAAAGACTAGTTGATTAAGGTTTTAATTGAACAAAAGCAAATTGATTTATAATTCCGCATAAAACTCGGTTTTAGCCAAAAGATTTTAAAAACCGCATGTTCACCCCCCTCATTTATTAGACTTAACCGTCTAGAGAGTAAAAAAATGACGACTAGTGATATAGTGTACCTTGGTGAGACATCTCTATTTGATGGCACAAATTATGATATTTTAAAAATCTGCATGTCTTGTTATTTTAAGGCCATGAGCCCTAAAATTTGGCGGATTGTAGATGTGGGCTTTTCGCCTCCATTGGATCCTCTTGCTTCAACAAATGAGGAAGAGAAATGCTTACATCTCGACGCTCAAACAATTAACACTTTATTTAATGCTTTGAGTGTAGAGGTGTTTAATGAAGTATGCAATCTTAATAACGCTCATGAGATGTGGACCCATCTTCAAGATCATTTTGAAATGTCCACCTCCACTAATGATGATTGCATACAAGAATGGATGTCAGAATGCTCAACCTCTAGCTCTGACAATGAAAAATCCACAACCTCCTCCACATCACCTCATTGCTTTATGGCCAAAGGTAATAAGAAGGTAAATGATGATGGTGAACCTTCATATGATGAGTTGATGGATATATTAGAAGAGTTTAATGAATATCTTGGGAAAGAGAAGATGAGATTCAAGGTTTAAAAAAAAGAGCATATCTCTCTTTAAAATAATTATGATATATGCTAAAAGAAGAACATGAATCTCTCATTCTCTAGGAAGTCACTAGCTCTAAGGTGGATATGAGCATTACATATAATTTACTATATGATATGCCATGTATAGATCCTAGCTCTTGTATTTTATCTAAGGTTAGCATATCCACCTCTCGTGATGATTTGCTTGATATGCTTTGTTGCTCTAAAATAGATACTTCTATTTCCTCTATGCCTTGTGATACTAATCTTATAGAGGAGAACAAAGAGCTCAAGCCCCAAGTCACAAAATTGGAAATTGACTTGGAAAGAAGCTTCAAAGGAAAGGCTACTCTCGATGAGATATTGAGCAAACAAAGATTCTTGCAAGATAAGAGTGGAATTAGCTTCACTCTAAAGAAAAAAAATAGCAAGACAAGGCACAATGCAAGACACACGAATAATATCAAGTGCTTTGATTATCATGAGATGAGTCACTTTGCCTCGGTGTGCCCAAACAAGATGAATGACAAGTAAATATCATCAAAGAAGAGGCAAGCCGGCAATAAGCAAGACAAGAAGACAAATGATGGAAGAAAATGTCAAACTTGCTACAATTGTGAGGAGAAGGGACGTTTTAGTAAGGATTGTCCCAAAGGTATCTCTCCTAAACCTATTATTTATAATAATAATTATTTGGTTAGGAAGGATAAGAATGGCTATGTGTTTGCTAGAATTGTTAGTTCATCTAAGATTATTGCTAAGGCCATTTGGGTGCTCAAATCTCTTGTGACTAACATTCAAGGACCCAACCGAGTTTAGATACCACAAAGTGCTTAAATGACAAATAGGTACTTGGAGAGGCATTGGAGGTTTGGCTCACACATGAAGAGGCGGACTCCACCATATGCAAAATTGGAGCCAAGTTTAAGGATGATCATTTCATATCAATAACTAATGCTATCTTGGTAACAAGTATTTACATTGAAGTATCTAGCCCCTAACCTTGTGTAGGTTGCATTGCGTTCATGAAAATCCTTTCAAAAAAAATTGCGTTCTTGCTCTTGTCCAAAAAATTTCTTATTGAAATCTTGAGCAAGATGGTAGTGGCATATTAAGGGGGAGTGCTAAATCATAATCATGTATACCACATCCCTAAGTGTGCCCAAATTGATTAAGTGCTAGTATTGATTTTAAAAATTGAGCCATTTAGCCAAAAGTCAAAATTTTGAAATTATTAGTGTCGGTGTTTTAGAGTCGATCTTACGTAATGATTGTTTGATTTGGGGGGTCTCCAAAACTCAAATCACACAGAGAGAATGACACATGGATTTTTATACAGGTTCAGGCTTTCTCTGGAGAGAATAACAACCCTACTCTTGTGTGGATATATTGAATATGCTGGTTACAGATCAAGAGAAAGACTCGAGTGTAATGTCTCCTGCTCCTGATTGCACTCTCCCCCTGCCGTCTGATGATTCCACCCTTTATATAGTGCTCGAAGTAGGCGGTGTTTCTCCAGTTCAAAGGGCGCCTCAACGCTTCAGATGATGGAACCGTTACAGGAGATTATTGCCGCAGTAGTAACGTTCCCACATCGCCAGACGATTATCATCAGGACAGAGAGATTAATCATGCAGTTATTCCAAAGAATAACAATGTAATTAACTACTCATATCATTAAATATGGCGTAGAAGTTTTCCTGATCGACCAGGTCCACATGTCTGTAAGCCCCATCGATTAGGGACTGGTCATAGAAGACCTTACAACCAGGTGATGATTGTAGTAAAGCTTACGACCACAGACTGATCGTAGGAGGACTTACGATCAGGGGATAGTCGTAGAAAGCTTACGACTAGGGAATGGTCATAGAAGAGCTTACGACCATGAGGTAGTCGTAGAATGACTTATGACTATAGGGTGGTCGTAGAAGAACTTACGACCTCCAGATTCTCCCTTACATACCATAAAGGGGAATACTCAAGAACCAGTATGATGCCTCTTATTATCCATAATGAGAATTACAGATAAATAATTAAATGGGGATTATTAGATCCTCGTCAATTAGTATATATTTTGAAAAACTAGTAGAAAAATGTACACAAATGTTTTCCAAAGGGTTTGGCTCAAGAAAAACCTATTTTAAGAGAAAATGAGTTTCTAGCCAAAATTCTAGATTATAGTATCTTATTTTTGATATAAACTAGATTTTCGTGTAAAATCTATTCTAAAATAAATTTGAAAATCACCCCAAAATGCATATCCTAGAGTTGACTATTCTAAACCTTTTTGGTACTCAAAAGATTCCCAAAAGGCCAACCTAGCAAAAGTTATTTGATTTCGAAACTCATCCAAAATACTATTTTGACCTAAGTGGTCACAATCTAGCTCTTAAGTGAGTTTGCCAATTGAGCCAAAATTATTAACATATATTGGCTCATGAGGGCATTTCAAACTCATACATACGAATGAATGCTAAAAAAATACCCTCACAAGCTTATTTTTGCAATCTTGAATAAACTTATTAAACATGAGCTTATTTTGAAAAATAAAAGTATAATTTGTTAAAAACTATCTTCAAAAGAGTTTTGACTTTGGCATATAGTTGGAAATGCTCCAAAAGTGGTTTATATTTCTTTGTGAAAATTTCTGGAGCAAATTACAACATGATATCTAACTTCTCAAAATTTCAATCCTTGACGTGCATTCTGTTGCACCCCAGTACGACCGCATCAACTCAATGGTACGACCGGTTCCCAACGGTCTGACCAGACCTAGAGAGACTTGCCTGATTTGTCCAAATTGTTGATTTCCAATTTCGTTAGGCATTCTCTTTGATCCCCAAAGCCAAGTTGATCCTTGTTATCTTTGCTAGCTACCCTCAAGTATTTTCTTAACTCCATATGCCATTTTGATCGTATTGTAATGTTTATCATAAAAGTGGTATTCTCTCTAAAAGTGGTAGCGCCTTTGATCATCTTGACCTCAGCATGAGATTCATCTTTGTCTTTACAAGTGATATCATCTTTCTCATTCAAGTGGTATCTAATTTCCTTCTTTGCCGAGCAAAATCTTTTCTTGACCAAGCTCTCTCCAATATGTGATATCTCCTAAAGTGATATCTCTTACAAGTGGAAAACAAGTGGTATCCCCCACTAATGGTATCTCCTGGATTTGGTCACTACCAAATGATTGTATAATCTCAAGTGGAAATTATTGAAGATCTCTCAAACAATATGAAGTGGCTTACAAGTGAACTACATGTCATTATCCAAGTTGAATCTAAAATTGTTGTTCACAAGTGGATTTCAATCATTCAAGAGAAGATCAAGTACCCAAATCAACTTTGTGTTTACAAGGGATATTAGTTGTGCATACAAATGATATCAAGTTTCTACAAATAGAATCAATTATTCTTACAAAGTGGTATCAAATGCCATCATAAGTGGTATCAATTTCAAAGTGATGTATGCTCTTCATGGAAAAGACACAAGAACCACAAAAGGTTAAAAGCACCTATTATAGAGAAAAGAAGAAATATTTGTTATCTAAGTTTTCGGTGCTTGATGACAAAGAGAAAGAGAAAGTTACAATTGTAATATATTTAGTCTTTAGAGACATAGGGAGAGAGAAATGCAATTGGAGCTTGCATAAGCTTAAAAGGGGAGAGATGACAAAGGAGAAGATGACAAGATGGAAAAGAATATTTTGTGTGTCAAAGGAGAAGAAAGAATTGTCAAGAGGAACCTTTGTGTAGGGGGAGTTTTTCTTTATGAAAAACTTATTAAATATTTTGGGCTTACTTAAAAGGGGTAAAGTATTAATATTGGGAAAGCTATTTTACCTATTTGCCCAAAATGATTTAGGGATCTTGTGAATGCATGTTTTTCATTCTCATTTGCTTCATTTGGTATTTTTGGAGTGAATTTGTCAATGATATGCAAGTTTAGCCTTTTAAAGAGCATCTTTGGTCAAAAGTCAAAAATCTTGCTTAAAGGATCAAATTTGTGAAAAACTAGATAAAAGTACTTACATATATATTTTAAATGTTTTCTAATGTTTTTGAAGTAAAAATTCCTATTTTAGAAAATAAATATCAAATTTGGCCCTAAAAGGATCTTGTATGATCTTGTTTTCGAATTAAATGATATTTTTCTATAAATCAAAATCTATTGAGTTTTTGAAAAAGCTGTCAATACTAAAATCATAGGGTTGGTCATTTCAAACATTTCTCTAGTTCAAAGTTTTTACAAAAGACCAACCGTTGAAAATTTATATCTATTTGAAGTTCACCGAAAAACTAGTTTTGACCCAAAGTGACCTATTCTTGCATATAGTGAGTTTAGCTATTTGAGTCAGATTGCTTTGTGTATCTTGGCTTGAAATAGTATTTATAACTCATAAAAATCCATGAAAGTGAAAAACTCTATGAAATTCAAATTAGTTTGCATTTTGAACCTTCAATGCAAAATCGTTTTCTTTATGTGCCTACAAAGCGCATTTTGCCTTATCTTTTGAAAGAAAACTCCATTTATAAAAAAAATTTTGGAGAATTTTTTTTTATGAAATCCAATGTTCATTTTTGGAAATTTACAAAGTATTTGGACTCCATATGAAAATGTTTTGACTTTTCTACTTGTGGAGCAAAAATCATGCCTTCCAAGCTCAATTTGGCATATCTTTTGAATGGAGACTCCTTTTTTTTCAAAAATTCTTCATGAAAGTGTTTTTAGGAGTCCAAAGTTTATTTTGCCAAATTTCAAAGTATTTCAACTTGATTTGAAAAAAGTTTTGACCTTTTCTCACTTTAATCAAATCTTTGAAAATTCATTCTATGTTTTGTGGTTTCATTAGTATTGATCCATATTTCTTTATCCATATATATTGGAGATCTCTACTTTGAAACATATCCTTTTGAGTATATAAAACTTGTATAGTTGATATATACTCATATTGCTTTATATTCAATTATTTGCAATTGTGTTGTGGGACTAATGCGTGTGCTAAGATGTTTTCAAGGTTTAGTCCTGGAATTTGAATGATGACATGTAAAGGAAATACAAAGATGATAAAAAATCGACATGGCTCAAGACAAAGGAGTCATGCATTGCATTTTGAAAAGCTTCTGGAAGAATTTCAGTGGAAATCGGTATGACCGCATTTGGTAAGTGGTACTACCGATGTGCGGTAGTACCGGGTTTTATTTGGCGGTACATTTTTTTTTTCTAAAGAGCTTGTTTTTAGAAGGTTTTCTTGAAATCCCAAAATCAGTATGACCGCAAGTGAGAAGCGGTACTACCACAGGTCGGTAGTACCGATACTTATATGGCAGTACTACTGCAGGTCGATGGTCCAATCGGGTGGTTCGAATGTTTTTAAGTGTTTTTTATTCTCTTTAAAAATCAGAACAACCGCATTTGAACTGCGGTACTACCGGAGTGTGGTAATACTGAGTTTTACACGGCGGTACGTTATTTCCAGAGAAAGTGTTTTCTGTGTTTCTCGAACCTCTAGAAATTGGTAGTACCGCATCTAAGAAATGGTACGACCGGAGAGCGGTATTACTGGATTCTAGTTGGCTGTAATACCGCATCTGGCAGTAATGGCTATATTTAGGTAATTAATGATAATCACATTATGGGACTAATATTTTCTATGAGTTGGATGAATAGGTTATGTTCCATGATGATAGAGACTTTGGATGGCATCATGAGTTGATTGTCATCAAGTCAAGGTTCCAAAAAAGGATGCATCATGTGGTGATGCACATCAAGATCTTGAAGATGAGATAATCATGAGTTGATCATCAAGTCAAGAGAAGACCCATCATGTGTTGATAGAGGTCACGTGAATGATGCATCATTGGTTCATGCATATCAAGACAATAACCCGGACTTGAATTGAAGATCTGCGTCATCAAACTTCAAGAAGATGCTCAAGGGAAATGTATGACTAACTAGGGCTAAGGATGTGTTCCTAGTCTTTGACTAGTCTTGGTGTTTGATTAGAAGACCGGATTGCTAGTATAGGTTTGCCGTACTATTAAGAGGGGTCTTGTCTAGTAGCTTGAGTTTCATCATGTGTTGATAGCTCAATATTGCTTGCTCTAGCTCTTCGTGGCATGATGCTACTATTTGCGAATGTGTATTGCAAATAGCCGAGGTTTATGCATTTAATCCTTGTAGCATGTGACTATATTTTGCAAATGTGTTTTGCAAATGGTTGAAGTCCATGTACCTACTCCTTGTGGTATGATCTAAGTTTGCAAATGTGTTTTGCAAATTGTTGGGATTCATGCATTTTCCCTTGGCATGGTCTAAGATTGCTTGTTGCTAGTTCTTTGGACTTAGCTCATGGTAGTGGCTCTTTGGAGTTGTGCCTTTTGATTTGATCAAATATGTTTGAGATCAATCATATAGGTGGGTTGTGTATCCCTCTGAATAAGCTTTCCCTAGAGTCTAAGATCACTCAATTCCGACATCGAGTCAAAAGTTATGATCTTTTTTTCGAGCGTTGTCTGTGAAATTGATCATGTAATATCTGCCGAGAAGAGTGGTACTATCGCTGAGCGGTTGTACCAGCCCCTGTGAGTGTGGTAGTACCGCACCAAACTTTCAACAGCTAGTTTTTGAGAATTTAATGCACCCGTTCTGACCGTTGAACAGTAAAATCGGTAGTATCAGGCCATCAACGGCAGTACTACCACAAATCCTGATTTTTGGGGATTTCTGCTTCCAACGACTAGTTTTTATGTTTATGTGTGAGCTATAAATACCCACCTTGACCGGTTGAGAGACAACCTTTAGCATCCCATTTCACTCACTTGAGCTAGTGTGAGCTTCTTTTCTCAATTGTGCATGTGTTGCACCTTGTGAGCAAGGAGAAAGGTCTCTAGTAGCATGTGTTGCATCGAGACATCGATTTCTTATCCACTTGAGCTTGTGGATTCGTTGCACATGGTGAGGGTCAAGCAAGAGGTTTGGCTTATTACTCTTGGTGTTTGCCGACACCTCGGCGGCATGGAAGCATCGTGGTCCGATGATCTTCTCAAGAAGATTGTGAGAAGGCCCGGCGTGTTGTGAAAGTTGGAGCTCACCTACCCGAAGCGGGAAAGAGCTACCACTAGTGGAATTAAGGTGTTTGGCTTGATTCGTGGAGCTGGTCCAATTAGTTTGGGCTTACCACAACGTGGATTAGGGGAGACCGGCAATTCTCCGAACACCGCGGTAAAACGTCCTTGTGTTATTGTGGTTTGCTCTCTTGTGTTTTACTTTGTGCAATTTACATTCCTCGTATTAAATTGCTTACATGTCTTTGTATGTTTGCTATCATTATCAATAGTCTAATATTGTTTGTGCACTTAGTAAAGACTAGTTGATTTAGCTTTTAATTGAGCAAAACCGAATTGATTTATAATTCTGCATAAAACTCGGTTTTAGTCAAAAGATTTTAAAAACTGCATATTCATCCCCTCTAGTCGGCCTCTTCGATCTTCTGACTAGGTCGGCGCCATCATGTGGCCGGATGTGGTCGGGAAAGAAGAAAAGGAGAGGAAGAAGAAGAGCGAGGGGCAAAATTGTCCTTGAGTGGCATATATCAAAGCCAACCAGATTCAGAGTGGCATATATCCAAATCCAAGATTTTGAGTGGCATATCTCGAAACATCGTGTTTTTTTAGTGGCATATATCAAAATTTTCCAAGATAATAGTTCTCTCCTCTTTTGGCAACCATGAAAACGATTGTTTTGTTGCTAATGATATAACTACTACGTCGAGAGGGAATTTTTAGTGCAAATAGCGCGTCGCGATGTTTTAATCTGAAGTAGTCCGTTACTGCGAAATTACAATCGACCCTCGTCCGCACGGTCACCAGCTAGATGCGATGTCCACGTGACATGTCGCCTCGTCCGGCCGGTCACTGGCCGGACACCCCTCCACGTCGCCTCGTTCGGCCGGTCATGGGCCGGATGCCTCCACGTTGCCCTCGTTCGGCCAGTCACGAGCCGGACGACGCATAGCAACCATAATTAATTAGCAACTATAATTAATTATCAATCATAATTAGCAGCCCAAATTAATTAGCAACTATAATTAATTATCAATCGTAATTAGCAACCCAAATTAATTAGCAACTGTAATTAATTAGCAACCGTAATTAATTATCAACTGTAATTAGCAGCTCAAATTAATTAGCAACTGTAGTTAATTAGCAAACGTAATTAGCACAAAAATTTAGCCACGTTCGACCCGTGGCCAGTCGGACCCAAATTAGCCCTAAAACAATTGGTGAGCAGTGAGCACTTGAGAGTTTGGTGATGAAGTATTATTTTTCTGGTTCTTGTGGCTCTATCTTAACTGATCTAGTGGGTCATAGAATAGGATCTACTGTAAGTTATGCAAATAGACATGAAAACATAATGTCGCAAAAATTAACCTGGATTAGTCGTGTGAGATGTTCGCAAATTAAATAGTTAGCAATCGCAAATTACATTAAATCTGGATTAGCTACGTCATTGTGGCTCACATATCCCACGGGACATGCTCGATGCAAAACAATTTGCATCCCTTTGAGACTTGAGGGAGGCTAGGCTTTAGACGGGCCGAGGCGCAGACGCAGCGAGTATAGAGCAGTGGCTCAGACGAGTAAGCCATATTGTATCCCGTATACCCCCAATCAAATAGGATAATCTTTGCTAATTTATCAGTTTAATGTGGATGATATTCTTTAACACTGTATTGTACCATATTTTAGATTATATATTAATTAATCTATCTCTATCTATCTTTACTCTTTATCTCGAGGTGGAGAAGGAGGCTACATGACTATTTAATTTGCGGTTGCTATCTATTTAATGTAATCTGCGGTTGCCAGCTATTTATTGTAATTTGCAATTGCTAACTATTTAATTTTCTAACATCTCACACGGCTAATCTAGATTAATTTTTTGCGACATTATGTTTTCATGTCTATTTGCATAACTTGCAGCAGTTCCTATTATATGACCCACTGAATCAGTTATGACAGAGCCAGAAGAACCAGAAAAAATACTTCATCACCAAACTCTCAAGTGCTCACTGCTCACCAATTTTTTGCGAGCTAATTTGGGTCTGGCTGGCCACAGGTCGGACGCGGCTAAATTTCTGCACTAATTACATTTGCTAAATAATTATGGTTGCTAATTAATTTAGGCTTCTAATTACGGTTGCTAATTAATTTGGGCTGCTAATTACTGAGAGATAATTAGTTACAGATTGCTAATTACATTTGCTAATTAATTAAGGTTGCTAATTAATTTGGGCTGCTAATTACGGTTGGCAATTACGGTTGCTATGCATCGTCCGGCCCGTGACTGGCCAGACGAGGGTGACGTGGAGGCGTCCGGCCGATGACCATGCGGACGAGGGGTCAGATTTGCAATTTCGTTGCGACAGGCTCTACTTCCGTAATAAAACATCGTAAACGTGCTATTTGCGCCAAAAATTCCGTCGAGAGTGAGCACTTTTTTTTACGCCTCACCCCACGTGGTCTGACCACCACCATACAAACATCATCTCATTCTTTCGTTCCTATCTCTCAAAGCGGTTTGGCAGTTCCATGACATTTCTCTCACAGGTTCCAACCCAAACCATCACTACCTATGCTCCTCGCCAGCGGCCAGAGATTGCACCTGTGTCCCCTCCCCCCTCTATCCATTGATTAGAGCTCGCCGCCACTCGTGCTCGACGAGGCCATCCGCCGCAACTGGAGCTCGAGCGAAGGTCTCCCCTTGCAAGGAGTGACTGGAGCTCGTCGGATCTGGCGAGGCTGAGGCTGAAGGAGGTAGGGAGGCCGATGGTGAGTGGATGATTGGCGGCAAGGCTACGTTGTGGGGTAGAGGCGGGGCATCAGGTCATTTGCGTCACGGTGGAGTGGTGGTGGCGAAGGGTGGAGTCAGAACGAGGAACAGAGAGCAGATGAGTGGGGGCGGCGCATGGCGAGTCCACGACGACATTCGGGAGCCTGAGGTCGAGCGTGTCACTGCCACCATCGACGATGACACATATGAGTCAAGTTTATGCTGCAACTACAGTCTATTGTTGCAAAAGGTGATCTAAGATGATTTGGTTTCTCAAATGTTGCCGAAAGATGTATTTGTTGCAATTGCGTTTTTTATTTGTTGCAATGTCTCTTCTCAAATGTTGCCGCAAGAGGAATTTTTGTTGCAATTTTGTTTTTGATTTGTTGCACAGAAGTAATTTTTTGGTGCAGCACAATGTGTATTTGTTGCAGTATTTGTAATAGAGTATATTTGTTGCATCGGATGGTGGTTTGTTGCAGATTTACTAAAATTTATTGTGCCTCATCAAATTTATTGTGCCAGATCGGATGACTGAGATCAGACTTTTTAAGTCAGATCCGAAGACGAAGATAAGCGTTCGATGCGATACGATCCGACCGCGGTGATCGCCCCTTGTTTTGTAGAATTTTTTATTAATTAATCCTTTTTTAAATTTTATTTTAAAGTTAACCCCCGACGCACTTTATTTCTAATTCTGACCTCTTTGGTCACGCCACCACCCATGTCGTGACAAAACAACGCTGTCACGTCAGCCTGTCGACGATCTAATCGCCGATCTTATGAAAATAGAAGGAGGAAAATGACGTAGAGTATCCTCGAAGAGAATGGGGGCTGCTCTTTATTTATATGAACTGGGTTTACAAGACCTGACTAGGGACTATCTCCAATTACACTGAATGTACTGAATACTACTACTTCGGCTTCTGTGTTGCCTTCTGTTGTTTGCTGTTGCGTATATGTCCCTCCTCGTCTTCTGCTCTTCACCATTTAAATAACTCCCGAAGAGACGGCAGTTACCCCTGGAGAAGACGTCCCTGATGAAACGTTACAACTGGTCGGAGGTTCAAGGTAGTTAACAATGTGCTAACTGCCTTGCGGTTAAGTATTTGTGAGACATTTAACCACAAGGTGGTTTATCGTCAGAGTCTTGTATGTCATCGTAAGTTATGGAACGTTTAGCACGTGTTTCATTCATCATACGGTTATTGGTACCTGTTCATAGCATTTCCGAGCGGCCACTTGGTCGGAACCTAGTCCGACCAGGATACCCATCGTGTAACCTCTGGAATCCTTACGACCAGTGAGGTCGCTAGCTTTTATGGGTTACGGCCATGGAGACGTATGGTCTTTCTATGTATTTAAATTAATACATAGAGGTTTCAATTCTCGTCAGCTAGCCCCCGAACTTTAAATGAACAGGTCGTGTGAACGCCTTCCCCCGATGAATTTATATCGGGCAGACCACCATTTAATGTCGTGACATCCGAGGTGATTTTGTGTTCATTTTAAAGTTCAGAACTTGCCTTGGGAACCGAAGAACTTCTCATCGTTGGGCAAAAAGAAGCTTTTGCCGCTTAGACTTTATGGATAAACTCCAATCGTAATTCGAAAAACTCGAGGCTATAAAATCCCCATCGCTAGACCTTTTGGATTCTTTATGCTGCCAGATCTCCTTTTCTGATCTCTTTCATCCGCATAAAAATCTTCTTCCTTCTTTTCTTGTTCTTCCGACCACAAAATCTCCTGCGAAGTTCTGCTCATCCTCAAGAATTTTCATCATGCTCGAGCAAATCTCAAAGTGGTTGCCGTCGGAGTTGAGCAAGAAAAGCTTGAAGCTTTGGAGAAAATCAAGATGCTTCCGGACAGAGCTTGATCGATGGAGATCGCTTTTCGAGAATATGTCCCAAGTCGCGAAGATGAGGAAATTCCTGTTTTCCTCGCCTACATCGAATGTGGGCTGAGATTGCCGGTACACAAATTCCTTCTCCGTGTTCTTGAATTCTATGGAGTGGAATTAGTGAATTTGGCCCCAAATTCCATCGCCAACATCAGTATCTTCACATATTTGTGTGAAGCATACCTGGGATTGCCTCCAAGTTTGAGGCTCTTCAGTTATTTTTACCGAATGGTGATGGGGAGATCTACGGAGACTCCCGGGGAATGTACATTGCGCCTTCACGACGGAAGGCCGATGAGTACATTCATATGTACTCAAAATCCTTGTAGTCGTCATGGAAGAAGAACTGGTTCTATATGACTTCTGACGACTGACGCCTCTATTTCACGGATGAGAGCAACGGAAAATCCCAAATGGAGAAAGACCGTGGAGAAGACAGGAGTGGTCGGGCGATGGGTGGATGCCATCTACGACCTATGAGTCAAGGGCTTGACCTCTTGGCGTGTGGTGAGGGATTTCACCAAACGCCAAATAAGCCCATTAAAGCTTCGGACTCACTCCCTGATCTGGTCCATTGGTCGTGATGAAGCTATCTCAGGAGGTGGTAAGTTGTGAGACCCCGATTTATTAGGCTCATAATACTTGGTCATCCAATTGACCCTAGTATTATCAACTAAATAAACCGTGCCTCGAGATATATGTACTCCCCAAGAATGCAAGACACACAACTCATTACAAAAGAATGCATCAATTCCATTCAAACACATAGAATGTAACAAGCAACAAACCGAAGTTAGTATAAATAAGGGATAGTTATTACAAAAGAGAGGCCGACCGCCAAACAACAAGTCTACCAAGATACAATGAAGCAAAAGGGTCATAAAGATGGCTATAACGAAAGCCAACCAAAGGTGCCTTCACCCACAAGGCAATCGACGGACCGCCAAGCTAGTCGCTTTCCCAACCCATGCACATCTCGCAAAAGTAGAGCCCTTTGGACCCTACCTCCTCTGCAACAAAGTTATTATAACACAAATGAGTACAAAAATGTACTCGCAAGACTGACGTGTAATATAACAGAACTATAGTTTAACTACATGCAAGCTTTATTTAAGTGGATGAGGCTTTGGACTTATTTTAGTATAAAGCAAGTTTTCATTTGCAATATTTAAATAGATTCCAAAGCAAGGTTGCAATTCATTTTTCATTTGCAAGAAACAACGAGACAAGTAACAATTGATAGATAACATCAACAATCCTGGAAGTGGCTAACCCATTAGCCACCACAATAGCATGAACATCCATTCATACCAACCCATCAAGTTTTAATTTAAATGTTGTAGTCTAGTTCTTGCACGACCTTACCAAGCATGTCCATAACCTAGGATGAGGCTATTCAATAGTTTTAACCTGCGAGGTGTACCAATGTACCCACACGCCGACCGCCTTTTCGCCACATGATTTAGCACACTTCCTTTGGTATGCCTAAGACGGCTAAGTCCTCTGAGACATTTTCAATGGATGATGCTAATTAAGAGTCAAGAACTCCACGGGATAAGGACACACTAGGCGCCCTAACCTATGCCTGCTAATGCTCCTCTCCCACACCACACATACACATTTAAAACCACCCACCGACCAGCTCATAATTAACACCTCCCAAAGTACTTAGTCAAGAGAGGTCCCATATCCCCCTCGTGTGGTTAGCACGCAAGAGCGCTTGGCTTAGTGACACAAGTAACTCGGTCCTTGGGGACTTAGGCACCATTCTGATCACACCCAAAATATCACACCAACATCCATTGTGCCCAAGTCAATAACAGTTTTGTTTTCATTTTGGTTTTATTTGTTTACAAAGTAACAAGCCACAAGAAGGACAAAATGGAATAAAGATTTTAGTGTGATCAAGGTCATCGACATAATATCGACAACCGCCCATTTCTACCGTTATCTAAGCATTGCTAATCATTATCAACGTAATCTACTAAGCGATAAGAGTCCATCCAGCGAACTCTAAATCGTAGCAAGATAATCCTAGGCTTAGTAGTAGAGAATGAACATTTACCTACAGAATATGCATCTATAGGATTACTAGCTTACATTTTAACACAAAGTAGCATGCATACATATAAGTGAAACAACGTATTAAGCTTTAAAGTAATGGACAATAAATGGATATGATCAAACTGCTTACCTTGCTGATTTTGCTCAATATATTGCTGAGGGTCACTCACGGGTTCAAAGTACTAAATGGGCACCCAACGAAAATGCGAAAAGAAACGATAAGAACGATTTAAAACCACAAGACAGCATAGCAAACCAACTCCAAATGCTCTGAAATTTCTACAGAAGCAAGAGGATGATTTTAGGAATTTAGCAACAAGAACCAATGGATTTAGATTCTCAATGCAAAAGTTATGAGCAAAACAAATCTGCTCAGCCCAAAAAAATACCAAACTGTCACTATTCACTAATTTAATTAAGAGGCAACATTTTCTAGAAAGGTGGTGATACTGAGATTTTTACTGTAAAACCAGCACCTCATGAGGTGAATAACACAATTGAGTTCACCTCATTTAGAGCTATATTGCACTTTCTATAATTTTTCAAAAACAAGAGCTTGAACAAAATTATAATGCACAAGAAAGTTTTCTGAAAATAGTGACATGCCTAAATCCTATTCTAACATTTAGAGCATTAACAGAGGAAACCAACAAAGTTGGATTCACTCAAAAATAATCTACAGATCAATAATTATGCATTTTACAAGTTAAAGGAATTTCTAGTATAACATTTAAAGCTAGTTTCGAAATCTATTTGTAAAACCATGTTAGTGTTCCTAGAAAGAGCACTTCGCACATGTCATTTCTTAGGCACTTCTCTTGTCTCTTGGTCATCTAGGAAGTAGTCTTCATTGCACAATCCATCATTGAAAATATGTGGTCATTGCTAGTTGTCAGTAGTCGATTTTGTGGATGGTCTCCACTCTTAAGGATTTTGGGTTAACTTTTGCTAGTGTTCCTCTCTTACGTGACAACACTTCGCTATTAACATTGCTAAAACCCAAGGCAACATTCTAGGACCAAACACATAGACATTCGCTATCACTTTCTGAGAGACCACGTTGAGAAGGGCGATATTGTGCTGCATTTTGTGGAGTCCGAGGCTCAGTTAGCTGATATCCTCACCAAGCCTTTAGACCCAACAAGGTTTGCCACCTTGAGGAGTGAGTTAGGGGTAATTTATCCCTATGGGTTGGTTTGAGGGGGAGTTGGATCTTTTCTGATCTTTCCTTTTTCATTTGATCTTTTAGGTTCTTGAGCTTTTCTTGCATCTCATTGTATCATATTGCATTCATATGAAAAATCCAAAAAGATGCATTGTAATATAAGCTTTTCTGCTTATCTTTTAAAATTGATGAAGCTTTGCTTATTACCCTTTGGAGCTTTAGTATTTCAAATTCTTGCTCAATGCCATGTCTAGTTCTTTGACTTGCTAGAATTATCATGCTTTCACATGTGTAGCTAAGTCTTTGTTGTATGAGCTGGAACTTGAAAAACAACTTTGAACTAAGAAATTAGCAATTTATGAATTGTTTAGCCGCCATGCTTAATTAGTGCTCCTTTTATGACATTGGCCTGTCAAAATTGCTTCGTTAGCTCTTGAATCTAGCTTTGATCATTACTTGAGCTTCTTACATTTCTTGAGAATCTAAAACCGCTCTTGTGCAAAATAAAAATGATCTCTTTTGTGCGAAAGAACTGATCTCACCAATTCTTTCTCATGAGACTGGTTGCCATGGTACTAGGCATGAACTCAGGGGGAGTTTTGGATGACCTAGACCACTCTCTTAAGCTTTTGTTGCTTGGGATGGTCGAGTGAGGCTTGAGATCTAGCACAATGCTAAAAATGCAAATTGTCAAATTGGTTGAAGCTTAGGAAGAGATTGTGGATGGCTCCTAGTCCGGATCTTCTTTACTAAGATAGACCTTTTATCAACTTGAATATTCATTGCAATTGAAAAACAGCTTGAAAATGGGCATTTGAGAAAATTGAGCAAAATGATTCAATTCAGGACCTTTTGTCTCTTAATGTGGTCATGGTTAGCTTTTTGGATCTCACGCGACATTTTGACATGGCCAAGATCATTTTAGGATCACTATTGATGAACTT
>JAYEVD010000513.1:0-97892 GCA_036346405.1 Phyllostachys edulis | reverse complement strand
TGCCCACTTGTCACCGAGAAAGAAATCACCGTAAAATGCATTTGACAGCACATGAGCAACTAGAATGCACTCCATGCCCATTTACCAATTCGCAAGACTTTATGCCGATGGTGTATCAATTGAATGACATCGATGGTGGTCAAATGATCGGACCCACTATAGTGACATCAAGTGGTTGTAGTGGAATCAAATGGCTTATATAGATAGTAAATCAATATAATGACATCATACGGCGTATGGGATCAAACTATCTAGTACATTGTAGTTTTAATTAAGGTTTGTCACAATCGCAATTTAGTCATACAATCTTATGATTATATCCATTATAGGTTGACTAGACCAATCCGATTCTAGGTAGAGTCTTAATTTGGTAGAATCTTAATATTGGTGGGTTATATGATCGAGCTACTTAGATTGACATCGATGGTGCAGATGGAATCGCATAACTTAGAGGGACATCATATGGTGGTTTAAAGTGATTAGATCGATTAGAGCTTACATCATATGATGGTGGTGGATTGATGACTTTGTAGATGGAGAATCAATATAATGACATCATATGGTGCGTATGGGATCAAACCGTCCAATACACTATAGTTTCAATCAAGGTTTGTTAGATCTCGATTCTAGTCATACAATCTACAAATCATAATAGGATGACGACAAAAACCTATTGACGATCGAGTCACGATCTACTTAAATAAACAGAGAAAATGGCAAAGAGTTCTTGAGAGAGAGTGAGACCGCTTCTTTATTGCTATGAAACCGATATTACAGGTGCCTTCGGACAAGGCAAAGGACTAATCCTAATTACACCGAGCGAGTGCTTGCTTTGCTATTGAATCTAATGCCGATTATAATGCTTCAACTGATGGAATGCGATTGAATCTCATCCTCCTTTTCTACCATTTGCGCCTTTAAGTAGTCGATTAATGTGGTGGCAACTATTTTGAAGAGACGGTCGTTGAAGTGTCGCGACCGGGTCGAGCGAGACAACACCGTAAAGTATCAACCGCTTGATTCGCTGAGTGACACTCAACCATATGGTAGTTGTTGTCGTTGTCTTAGGACCATGAAACGTCATAAGGGTATGGAGCAAATATGGCATGTGTTCCATTCATCACATGGTAAGGAATATGTTTGGAGTTAAATCCAGATACTACCATTGTTTCTATTAGCAACACTGCTCGGGGACTAGGTATGGACCTCATTCGACCAGTGGTACCATTATGTAACCTCTCGAATCTTACGACCCTGGAGGTCATTAGACTTAAGGGTTACCACCAAAAAGACATACAATCTTTTTATTATGTATTAACGTAATACATAGAGATTTTAATCCTCGCCACCAGCCCCTAACTTTAAATGAATTGGTCATATGAACACTTTCTCTCGACGGTTGTATCAAACAAACCTCATTTAATCCCGTGATATACAATATGGTCTCTGATTCACTTTAAAGTTGAGAAACCGCTTTGGGAACTAAGAGTTTTTCCGTCTGCTGGAGAAAAGGTTGTGTATGTTGGACCTTGGTAACTCTCGATTGCGCTATGAATCGCGGCTATAAAATCCCTATTGCGCTAGCCTTTAGGGTTTTTACGCTCCAGATTTTCTTCAACCCCTTTCATCTTCTTATGAAGAATCTCTTCCGACCTCCTCGCTTTTCTCCACCCAAAATCTTCTCCCACCATCGTTTTAAACCCAAGCATGTTGGACACAATCACCAAATGGTTGGTTTTAGATCCGAGTAGGAAGAAACTCAAGGCTCGAGGAGATCGATGCTCCCAGATAAGAATATGATCAAGTGGAGGTCGGTAGTCGAGAACACTTTCCGAGCCGCGAGGAAGGAGAAATCCCTATTTTCTCGCCACAAGTGAGTGCGCTCAAAGTTGTTTACCACAAATTACTCTCCCGTCCCGAGTACTATGGGGTTGAGTTGGTGAACTTGGCCCCTAACTCCATCGCCAATATCAAGATCTTCGCCTATCTATGCGAGGCATACCTAGGATTTGACCGAATTCAAGGTCTTCAAGTATTTTTACCAGATAGCTAAGTCTAGGAAGTCTGGGGTCGGATTCGGGAGTGTTCACCGACCTTCACGACAGAAGGTCCGATGAGTACATCCATATACTCAAAATCTTCATGGTCGCTATGGAAGAAGAACTGATTCTACAAGACGGTCACAAAGGACGACGGCCTCTATTTTATCGATAAGAGTACGAGCGAGAATATAAAGTGGAGGTCAACCGTGGAGAAGACAGAGATGGTCGAAAGATGGATTCAAGCCATCCAAGACTCAAGAGGAAGGGTTTGACTTCTTGGCACATGGTGAGGGATTTCACCATGCTACCTAATTAGTCCTCAAGCTTCGAGAACATTCCATGTCAGGTATATTGGTTGTGACAAAGCAATCAATGACTCAAAGGAAGGTAAATCTTGAAAACTCCGATCAAGATGGCCTACTTAGTTGATTATCTTATAACCTTGATATCTCTTTGTCTTTTTAAGTCCTTTCCTCTAATGAAGTCGAGAGCGGATCAAAATGATCTCCGCCGTGGAGCCTCGATATCAAGTCTCAGATTCTTGGTTATTTTGGCCATTGTCTCTCAAGAAGAGAGACTAAGAAGACTCAAGGTAAATAACCACTTTTTCCTCGCCTTTATATATCCTCCGATCAGATATGATTTTGCTCAAATATGTAAGCTGGCGGATGAAGATTATCAAATCTAGCAAGGATTCTACTTCTACCGCCGCCCAATCGATTCTCGCCAGAGACCACACAAGACGATGGTCTCCTAGAGGTAAAAAGAGCATTTGTAGAAAGGAATATATATAATTTAGAAGAAATTGTATCGCCTCGATTAAACTTGAGTTGTAATTCAGACGGAGAGAAAAAGATCCATTGACCTAAGCTACGGAGGTTGTTGGCCCTGTATGCATCGCTCACAACCCGATAGTTGCTACCAAAGCAATTGTCCCGAAACCAATGAAGACACAATTTCCGACTCACTGTCGTGACCTCAACCAACGGTTGAGGATATCACTTCCAACCAGAGGTCGGAAGATGTCATGGTGCAACCAACCCTACTAGTTCAAAACCAATTAAATCGGTTGACAAGAAAAGGGAGGCTTATGCCACAGATTTCGCTTCAAATAAGAATTCAAGGTCAAGACAAAGAAGAAGACCTGTATGCATACATGAAAGAGAATTATGTAAATACATACCTTTAATGCTTCGATGTCATTGAGATCTTGAATTTCCTTTCTTGCATTTTCAAAGGTCCCTAGTGTTTTGGCCACCTTCACTGCAGCACTCTCAAGAAAAGGTTCCGGAAAATTGGAACACACTCTGGCCGCATGCTGAAAATTGGAACCTCCTCGAGAGGTCTTTAAACCCTTTTTAAAGATGCTAAATCTTGTCATCAACACATACCCCTTTTTTTGGTAAACAAACACGCTTATCACAAAAATATCTTCAATTGTTCCTTAGGACGATGATCAAACACCGGCCATATGTATATTTCCTAGGACGATGATCAACAAATTTCATCGCCCATGCGCTTCTCAAGTATTTCATCAAATATTTGCCATTAAGAGCTTTATGCAACCTATCTCCTCTAAATTTTGCACTATATATGAATTTCCAGGACAATCTCTACAACTTTATATGGACCTTCCCAATTCGGAGACCACTTCCCAAACTTATTATCCTTGTGTCCAATAGGCAAAATCTTCTTCCAAACTAAGTCTCCTATCCTCAAACGATTTTTCCTTCACTTTCTTATTGTAGGCCTTGGCTACCCTTATTTTATCTTTCTCAATTTCTCTCAAAGCTTTTAATCTCTCATCTCGCAACTTTATCTACTCGCCCATCATCGATTATGATAAACTTCACCGATAATTCATTTTGCCTCGCCAAATTTAGAAGCATTCAAATATACCTCAACAGCAAAAAAATTTCCCGCCCATACACTAATTCAAACGGTGTTACCTTCGTAGCACTATGTTTAGATATACGATAAGCCCATAATGCTTCAGATAGCACCTCATGCCACCTCTTAGGATGTTCCTCTATCTTTTTCTTGATAAGCCTAATTAAAGTTTTATTACTTGACTCGGCCTGACCATTGGCCTGAGCATAATAAGGCGAGGAATTAAGGAGTGATTCGGCAAACTCTTGTACTTGGTGAGACACAAAAGATGAACCTTGATCAGTAGTCAAAGTTTGTGGTATACCGAATCTATAAATGATATGCTCCAAAATAAAACTAATTACCTCTTTATGAGTCATATTTCTAAGAGGAATGTACCATTCACTTGGTGAAATAATCAAGAGCTACTAAAACAAAACGATGACCTTTAGAAGATGCAGGTGTATTTGGTCGATGAAATCTAAACCCTATCCACTAATCAGCATGGTTTAATTATAGGATGCAACATAGCAAAAGCGCCAATTGCACATCACCAAATTTTTGGCGTGACTCACACCCTTTGTAATATCTAAAATGCTTTCTAACATAGTCGGCCAAGAGAAACCAACTCTTCTCAACAACCATTTTATTTTATGAGCCGATCGATGTGTACCACATATACCTTCATGCACTGATTGATCTGAACCTAAGCATTTTAAAAGTAACCCATCTATGGTTCGGCGATACAATTCTCCATCAAGCAATGTATATTTTAATGCTTGTCGTCAAGCTTTCTATCAACAGATCGACCAGTGGTTTGTCAAATAACTAATTAGGGCCTTCTCCACTATTAGGCTCCGCAACACCGATGTTTCCAAAATATCCGAACCACCAACATGTTGTTCACCATGCGCATCAGAGCAACTTCTAACATCGGTTTTTCTATCATGAACAATTTACCCTTTTAACTTGATAACCAAAAGCTTGTTGTGCTAGGTCATTTGCTCTAACATTCTCTTCTCTAGATATATGACTAATAGTGAAATCATTCAGAGTTGCTATGATATCCAAGCATCTTTCCAAATAGCTATTTAGTGATCCATCAAAGCATTGATACACCTTAGAAATCTGCACCACCAACAGTGAATCACCAAATGCCTCTACATTCTTCACACCCATGGACTCTAAAATTTGCAATCCTAACAGGAGAGCTTCATACTCGGCCTGATTGTTGGTACAAAAGTATTATAAACGAACTGATGCTTCAAAAGTGACATCTCTAGGTGAAACCAACACCTTGTCCCTCTTACAAACCGAGCCATCAAAATATAATTTCCATGGGCGAGAGACACATAATTAACCAAATTCTATGTCACTATCAATCATATGATCCACAATGAAATCACTATAATTTGGCCTTTCATAGACTTCAAAGATTCATAAGCCAAATCATATTCTATTAATGCATAAGCCCATTTTCCAATCCTACCACTAAAATTGGTTGTTGCAAGATGTACTTAATGACATCGGTTTGACAGTAATAACACAAGTGCTAGACAACAAATAATGCCTCAACTTGGAACAAGCATAATACAAGGATGAACATAATTTCTCAACAAATGCATACATTGTCTCAAATTCCCTAGCAGCGCCTACTCAAGTAAGTAACATATTCCTTGTCATTCATTACTTGTGTCAAAACAAAGACCGATGACATTTTCTTGTGCAAAGAACATAAAACTGAAATGGCATTCCACCTTTGGGCGCCCTAACACGAGAGGTGTAGACAAATACCCTTTAATGTCTTCAAAAGCTTGTTGTTGTTCTCGCTTCAAGTAAATTCGGCTCTTTCTTTTAACCAAGTATGGGAGTAAATGCTTAATTTTACCGTAAAAATTAGATATAAATCTCTCAAATAATTTACCTTGCCTAGAAACTTTTGCATATCCCTTTTATATTGTGGCGCTTTCACTTTCTTTTATAGCTTCTATCTTGGGGGGTCTATTTCTATGCCTCTCTCGATGTATTATAAATCCTAAGAACTTGACACCGATACACCAAAAGCACATTTGAGTGGGTTCATTTTCAAACCATACCGACGATCCGCTCAAAGGCTAGACATAAATCCGCTAAGTGATGATCCATACTATCCGATTTAACTACTATATCATCAATGTATACCTCTAGGACAATACCAAGTAGATCATGAAAATTAAATTCATAGCTCTTTGATAAGTAGCCCCATCATTCTTTAAACGAAAAGTCATCACAACCCAATCAAACAAACCAACAAAATCGAACATCGAAAAGTCGCTTTTAGACATGTCTTCTTCGCCATAAAAATCTGATTGTAACCAAAGATTACCATCTAGGAAACTAATTATTCTATGTCCCAAGCATCATTAATTAACATGTCGGCTATAGGCATAGGATATTCATCTTTAGGTGTGGCTTTATTTAAATCCCTAAAATCAATGCACACTCTCAACTTACAAGTGTTCTTCTTCTCAACCGACAATGTTAGAAACCCATTCAAAGATATCTACATGGTCTAATAAAACCAAAGCCTTCAATAGACTATATATTTCTTCCTTGATCCGATCATATATATTAGGATTAAACCTTCTAGGTGGTTGCTTATAAGGCCTAAAACCAGACTTAATAGGCAACCGATGCTCAACTAGCTCTCGCTAAGTCCCCGCATCTCATGATACTCCCAAGCAAAGCAATCAACATATTCTTTAAGCAACTCTACCACTTTGTCCTTATATTCAAGAGGCATATTCTTGTTTACAAATGTCGCCTAGGAGTAGTTCCATTGCCTATGTCAACCTCCTCCAATGGGTTAGCCGACGAGAAACCTTGCCCTAACTTTTCTACTTCGTCAAAATCATCAATAGCCTCACAAATATCGTTCTTACTTGACCGATATTGCTCAGACAACGCCGCAACCATTGTAAGCTATTTTTTTATTCATTTATAACACCACATTGCTAAGCCAAGTCAAGAAGCCTACTGCATAAACACGCGTACAAAACCATCTTTGGTAACACCGAGATAATCATAACTAGAAAGGTCTAAACCCGTTAAACATTGAACATTACCATGATGCCAATCACCAAGCATCGCCAAAGCAATATAAGCCGATGTATTTGTTTGAACCACTTCTACGCCATCATCGATCCATTGTATTAAAATCGATGCAATGTAGAAGGTATGTAGTGATTTGCATGTATCCAAATACACCCAATAAAATGTTATAATTACCTTGCACGCACGATCCACAAAGAAAGTCAGAGGTAAAGTCTTGCTCCCAACAAGAAGCTCCATGGATATAACGCCTTTGGCCTCCGAGACTCACCAGAAACCATTAAGCATCAAATTGGTCTTCATGAGCTCGCCGTCCTCTTGCCCCAATTTCTTGAAAACCCAATATGGCATCAAGTTCACAAGAGTCTCCCACCATCAACCAACATCCTAGAAATCGGCCTTCCATTGATATGTCCTCTAACATATAATGGTCTCAAGTGTCGGCCGATTCTTCAAAGCTTCAAAGATAGCTTCTTTAGGTCCAAGACATAATTGAGCAACATTCTCACTAGCAATCAAACTCCGCAGTAATGTAAATACTATATTGATATACATACCTTGATGAGGTGGAGGTCATTTTTAATCATTGGAGACCCTTCATGATCTAGCAAATCATCTTCATCATCATCATTTACTTGAGTTGGTATGTCAATTGACTTCACCCTCCATTCTTTTCTGACAGGACCATAGGCTTTACCTCATTAATATTTCATCTCTCAATTTTTCTCGCTTAGCCTCCTTAATTTCTTGCATTCACAAATTACCAGAATCCTCCTCTTTTGAGAATGAGAAAGCCCAGAGGACACCAATGAGGCATGACTTTGTTCCAGCAAAGAAGGACATTTTCTCCCTAATTTTCCATCGCTGTGCTTCAAAACCATCATGCAATGCAATTTGTTCTACCGGTATCAGAGTCATATTGTAGCCAAACAAGTGTCCGCGTGTCAGAGCTATGGTATTATTCATGACTATCTGTACATGCTACCGCCGCACCGAATGCGGGTCGCCGCCGTTATATGTTTCCTAATGCTGATTTTTGAAACAACAAAGGTCGGTTGTTCTTGCTCCTCTCCTCGCTTGATATTTGGCCCTCAAGGTTTTGAATTCATATCTCGTTCTTCACCCAAATGATTACCACCTTTGACATGATACACTTTCTTTACCACTTTATTATTTCTCCCATTGTAAGACCGATTTTTGATCAAAACTACCGTCATTTAGGACGTGACAATCTATCAAACACGGTCTTCTAGGTGTTGTCCACCCCGGATGGAATGGTCCTAAAGGAAATGGTGGTGGCATCCATGGACCATACCAACCCCATGACGGACAAGGAGGAAAACCAACTGGAGGAGGACCCCATGGATGGGCATTGGTGGCCCAAAAGGAGGATAAGGTGTCGTTGCATGGAAATCTTCTCGACGATGACTCCGACCATCAAACTCATGTTTTATAGGTGATCTAGGCCGCTTGAAATTATTTAGCCATTAGTTGCTTTTGCGGCCGCCTTACCATCTTCATATTTGGCCGTAAGCTCTTGAATGTAGGTTTCAAATTTTCAATTTTTTAATGGTTTTGCTTTTTCCTTTGTTAATCTTCCAATGATCAACTTCGGCCCTTTGGTTTGATCATCTTTGACTTAACAACCTGCATAACTTCATAATTTGATGTCTTTATGCCCCCGTGTCTACCACCACATTGTTTCCTTTTGTAGATCCAAATTTTGAAATGGCCGAATAAGCACTTTCTTGTTCTTAAAATCAATCGATTGACAGGAAGGATTATGATCTAGTGCATTTTTGGACCTTCAGAAATTTCAATCGCCCCTCATTAATGGCCGATTGAACTCGCCGATGAAAAAATATTACAATATTAGTGGCATGAGAATAAGAATTGTGCCACTTACAATATGCACGCCTTTTCAACTCCTCAGCGCCGGTATAACATGATTGTCGTGCAACTTGATCTGCTTTTTCTTGCAAAGAAATAATCAAAATTCTATCACGCTTAGCAACATCAAAGGTGTATTTAATTTCTCTTGCCGATTTTTTGTGAAACCGCTTATAAGTTGAACAAGCTTAATGGTTTAGACTTTGAAGACCAAGCCCATTCGACCACACAAACATCAATATCATCATCGCCTCAATTTTCGTGACTCATACTCAAGCATGTGAACATTAGGACGATCTACTTTTATTTTGTCACTTGACCTCCAAAATTCCTAGATTCTTTAACCCGACTTTCTTGTGCCGAGCTTTTGTAACACTTGGCTAACATCTAGGAAATCATGGTTTTCTAGCTTCTCCTCAAGTGAGAAAGTAAACCCAATAAACTAAATCACCTAGGTCCTTATCGAAATTATTAGCTTAAAACATCGGTTTCTTATCTCTAAACCTCCTAATGTAATCAGAATGTGTTCATTGTGCTTTTGTTTAACCGATGTTAAATGTGACAATCCTAACTCAAGGTCACCAAGATAAAAATATTCATGAAACTTTTGCTCCAATCGGGACCATGTGTGAACCTAATTGGGTGCAAGTGAAGTATATCAATTGAATGCAAAGCATGATAGAGACAAAGGAAATAACCTTAACGTTAGAGCATCAATAGCACTAGCTTCACCACATTGCACAATAAATTGGCCTATATGTTCTAATGTGGATCTATTGTCATCTCCAAAGAATTTAACAAACTCAGAACTCTAAACCCCCAGGATATTGCACAAGATCATAAATATCGTGGTATGGCTTTTGATATGAATGTGATCTTCCTTTAGGCTCTACCCTAAATGTCTCTAAACATACTAGCCACTTGTTCTCTAATATTTTCCCGATCCAACATGTGTATCGCCATAGGCCGAGTAGGCGGCCATCGACCAGCTTGTTGTGGCCTAAAAAGCATTAAGTTGTGGTGTGTCATATCAGATAGTTTGGTTCGTTGTGTATATGACATATTGTTAAACCGACCGGCCGGTATTGGACCATAAGCAATGCCCGAACCTTGAGGAGGTATGGGAGGTGCACTATATGCTACAAGACGGGTGCAGAGGTGTTTGCAAATTCGCTGAATTTCTCCCATAGCGTAAATTGCCAAAGACTAGACACACCCGAATTGACCACAAGAGTATCTCGTGATATGATAGAGGCACAAGGGCCATGGATCCGTGCATAGCAAGATTATGGGATGAATATCGTGATCACCGCAACTAACCCATTAGTTCGCTATGTATATGCTACATCGCACACTCATGGGATAACTCGATGGTGTATTTGTCACGATGTGTCGACAAGCAAGGAATTATGTCAAGTAATCGCCATCATTGTTAACACCGTAAGCATGGGGCAAAACAAAGTGTTTTATTTTTTCTCACTTTGCGCTTCAAGACTTATAGCCTTAAGATGACTAGATAGCAACCTATCCATAGTAGCACATATTTGTCGATCAATCATTAAAGCAATTTGCTCTTCAGAAAGAGATGCAAGATTACAAGAGGGGTCGCTTGTGTTTAATGTAAACAGATGGCAATTCACCCTCCTTTTTGATAATACCTTGCCTTGTTTTCTCGAAACATGTAACATCAATTTGTCAAATTCCGCTTATGTTGTTCGTGACTTCGGCGCATACTCTTCGCAGATCCTCGCGCGGGAGTGATGATGTTTTTGGCATCAACAAGGATCCATCCTGGCCATGCTTGCAGAGATTACTCCTCGCTTGGTTCAAACAAAGGCAATACTTCTTCCGCTTTTGCTCAGGAACAGTTCGATCAGAACTTATAGCCAAATTGATCCTCCCCAAGGAGTCGCCAATTGTGTTGTGGCGAAAAACAGTATCAAGACACAACACGCATTTATCACGGCAAGAATGAGGTGCTCCGATCACGCCACTAACGCTGCAGCCGCCTAGGCGAGCTAGTCGTGGCGCAGCCGGGCGGTGTTTGCACGAAGTTGATCTTGCGATCTTGCCGACGGGAAGCAAAAGGGATTGGAAAGGCACGAGACTATGAGGACTACTTAATAAAAGTAGATGCGATTGGTATTTGATCGATTGGTTGATATCTTTTACAATAGGCCTCAACCCTTTAAAGGGCTAAGGTGTCTCAAATCTCCGAAGAGCCTAGAACTCTTAATCCGATCAAGATATGATTCGTTACATAACGCCCAAACCTTCTATTCTTGACATACTTTTCCTAATTTAAATACGCAAGTTTTCCATATAAAAATTCTTTACGTAAGGTCTTGAAGAAATCCTCGCCGGAGATCCGCCAGAGGTCCCGAGAACAACTCAAACGAAATGCGTAGTTCCGCCAAGTAACGCCGACGATCGTGAATGCGGTAATACCAAGACTAAACAAGTCGGTCATACCGCCCCAATAGTAGTTGGTTGTCTTGAAGTCTTCGCGAAATTTGAATGAATCACTTCAGATACCGCCGCAAAACTTCCGGATTTCCTTTGCGCGTAATACCGCTTCACATCGCGGAACTACCGCTTCCACTAAAAGTTTCCAAAGCTTCAGAGTTACACGCCTTGCCACGGATGGCCCAGATTGAAATGGCCAATCGAACGCTTCACAAGCCCTTTGCTTTTGAACGGTCCGAACGCTCACCGCTTAAGCCGTTAGATTTCAATCGACGCTTATAAATCCTTTACGCTCAATGGTTCAACGCTCACAATGATTTGGACCATTCGATCTCAATCGGACGCCATCAAGAATCCATCTCAGATCAAGGACCTACTAGAGTACTTTTGCATATGCGCGTAGTACCGCCAAAGAAGAGATCCAAGAAAATGGTATTACCGCCATTAAACATGCGGTATTACCTTTTGAGCATAGTACCGCTTCATATTATGGAACTACCGCTACATCAAATGCTTCAAAAGACCTCAAAACTCATGTTTTGCTATTGACGGTCCAGATTGAAATGACCAATCGAACGCTTCATTAAGTCTCTTTACGCTCGGACGTCCAACGCTCACCGCTTTTGAGCCGTTGATTTCAATCGACGCTTATACGCCCCTTTACGCCGGACGGTCCGAACGCTCACGATGATCCGACCGCCCTTTTTAATCGGACGTCATCAAGAATCTACTCGATCAAACGCCTTATGTAGTACCACCGCGATTATTGCAATAATACCGCTTAGAGGTAGTATCACAAGATTATTGCGAGAGTACCACCGAGAGGTAGTTCCACAGATTATTGCGTAGTACCGCCGAGAGGTAGTTCCGCTTATCTTGCCGGTACTACCGATTTGGCTATTACTTGCTTAAAACTATGACTTCAACAAAACCAAATGCGATCCAAATAGCATGCGATATATCATAGAACACATCGGTCGCATCTGCTGAAAATCGAACCTCCCGAGAGGTCTTTAAACCCTTTTAAATTTGCTAAATCTTGTCATCAATACTTCCTATTTGGGAGAAAGTTTGTTGCGATTAGCCTAGCTCAATTTTTCTCGAGAACTAGATCACCTACAAACTAGGTCATGAGGTTGCACTCACGATCGCGATACCTTCGCATGGCTTGTTGATAAACCGCCGATCGTATGAGGGCTTGGTTTCGTTGTTCCTAAGGACATTGATATCGCCGAAGTCGTTTTTTCTTGATTGTTTTCATTAAAACAATCAGCCGAAAGCAGAGCCTATTTTTAGTTATGGAGGAAGCATGGTTTAGCGCCGTAAACGAGAAAAATGGTGTTTCACCGGCCGCATGACCGGTCGTGGTTCGAATGGCCCATAATACGTATGAAGTTCTTGAACCCACGCCTCGACCGCTTTGTTAATCGGTTGAACACTCATGCTGCTTTCACCCTTGCATTATGATATCATTAGCTCGCCGATCGCTTCCATTGTTATGTGGATGAGTGATAGAAATAAATGTATCTTGATACCTAGATCCTGCGCAATTCCTTAAAATTTCCACTAGAGAACTAGGTACCGTTATCTCGTTATTATTCGACCGGGTATACCAAATCGCAGTGATCATATTTTTTGTGAGGAACCTCTAGCAGCTTTTAGTTGTTATTTTAACAACGGATCGATTTCTATCCATTTTGTAAATGTGTCAATCATGACGAAAAAGAATTCAAGCCCCGGTGCTCTTGGGAAAGGTCCTAGAATGTTTAGTCCACAAAGTTGCAAAATGCCAAGAAAGAAATATGGTTTGCAAAGCTTGTGCAGCATCGATGTACTTATTGACTATGAAATTGATATTGTACGACTTTGTCACGAGCTCTTTTGCATCATGAAGGACAATTGCACAAGAGTATCCTTGCCTCAAGGCTTTACCGACCAAAGTTGTTCTCAGAGGAATGATATGTTCCACATACCTCCATGAATGCCTGACAAAGAACTTAATGTCATCCGCTTGAGATATACATCTCATCAACACCGTGAGATCCCTCGCTTATAAAGGGTACTTTCGATCGAGTGTATGATTTGGCTTTTCGAGCTATAACATTAGCCTCTACATCATCTTCGTGAATAATGTCATGCTAAAGATAATTATAGATTGACATCATTCAATCTCTACCGATCATGCTTGATGACCTCCTATGGAGCATCCATGTTCACAGGATCGATTTGTACGACCTCTAGTGGAACATCTATGTCCTTGGAATGCTCGACCACCGAGGGTGAATCGAGTTGCTCGAGAAAAACTCCAGACGGGACAGGTGACCTTGTGGAGGCTATCCATGTCAACTAGTCTGCCGGAAATTTTTTCTTTTTAGGAATATATTGATCCGAAACCAAGAAGTGCTTTTCGAAGTTTCAGAATTTCGCCAGATAAGATGACATCTTCGCATTTGAGCATTGATACTCTTTCCCGACTTGATTCCCTACTAGTTGAGAATTGCCTTTCACTAGTAATCTGCGAATCCTGAGCGCTCTAGTTGCTCAGAGTCCTACCAGTAAACTTTCGTATTCTGCCACATTGTTTGTTGTAGGAAAGTTTAGTAATGACGATTTTATGTGTTCTCCAAGAGGGATATGAGGACAACTCCGCCCACCGAGCCTTTGAGCATCAAGGAACCGTCAGTACATTGTCCACTAGTCGTGGTGTTCGGCCCCTGCCCTTAGGTGGGTTTAGGGTTTGTCCACTCTGAATGAATTCTCGCTATTGCCTAGGACTTGATTGTTGTTCATGAGATGAAATAGATGTCAAATGTCCCAAGCTCGGCCGCCCATTTTGCTATTCTTTCAGATGATTCCCTGTTTCCAAGAACTTGACCTAGGAGATATCCTCATTAGTACAACCACTTCGTGGGCCTTAATGTAATGCCTTAGTTTCCTTAAAGCCATAAGGAGACCATAGAGCAACTTTTGTACCGAGATATCATTCCTTCCGGTCCATGCAAGACTTCGCCACGTAATATAACGGGTCGCTGAACGCCATGTTCTATGACCAAGACACCATCGATCGCTTGTGGCGCTATGTACCACGAATCGCAAATGTTTCTCCCGATCTTGGAGATTCTAGGATCGGGGTACTTGTAAGGTACTTTTTAAGCTCTTCAAAGGCGCTGTTTGCCTCTTTAGTCTACTCAAACTTCCATGTTTCAAAAAGTTTGAAGAAAGGGAGTCCTTCTCACCTAACTGCGGCTATGAAATGACTTAGCACCGCCATACAACCTAGTTAGTTTTAGACTTCATTTTTTTGTTGGAGGGCGATCTCGATCGATGGTCGTAATCTTCGCCGGGCTTGCTTCAATCCCTCCAACCAAACTAGGATCCAAGAAGCTTCCGTAAAAACTCCAAATACAAACTTTCTATATTCAACTTAAGGTTATACATTCTAAGTTATTGAAAGTCTCGTAGGTCGAAAATATGGTCGCCAAATATGGATGTTTTTCACAACCAAGTCATCAACATAGACTTCTATATTTCGACTCCATCGAGGATTGCGTGTTTTTGCATCAACCTTTGAAAAGTTGCACGAGCGCTTTTGACACCAAATGACATCTTAACATAGCAAAGGAGTGCTATATGGAATGATGAAGGAAGTTTTCTTCATCACCTTTACTCATATTAATATGGTGGTACCCAGAGTACGATCTAAAAACTTAACAACTCACACCGGAAGTAGAGTCTACAAGTTGATCAATGCGTCAAGGGGAAAGTCATCCTTCTGACAAGCTTTATTAAGATATGTGAAGTCAATACACATTCGCCATTTTCCACCGCTTAACCATTACAGGTTGGTGAGCCACTGGTGGTCGACTTCAGAATAAATTCAGCCTTGAGGAGCTTGTCGATCTCCGATCGATTGTCTCCTTTCGATCAAAAAGTAAACGCTTTAGCTTTTGCTTGACCATTTTTGCCAGCCGAGAACTATCCTATGCTCGACATTCCCCTAGGGACTCCGGCATGTCGGACGCCAGTAAATACGCCCCGATTTGCTCAAAGGAAGGAGACGAGCGACTCTTCCTATTTAGGGTCGAAGTCCCGCTTCAACCAAGACTTTTGGGTAGACGATTAGCGCTTAACCCGTATAGTGTGTTTGTGCTTTCCAAATGAGCGCCTTTGTCAAGTGGTATCTTCTTGGTCCGGCTCGAAGGTTTTGGCACCATCTTTGGCCTCGAAAGTGCTTGACCTGCATAGTAGGCGGATTAGTTTCTCGCTTAAGCTCATCGACCGCTTCTAAAGAATTACGATCGCATGCATAAGCCATTTTTCGATCTCCTCGAACCGTGATGACTTATTTCGGTCCTAGCATTTTTAAACTCTAATAACTGTAATACGTGGCTATTAGGAATTTTGCTAAAGCTGGACGACCGAGGATTCCATTGTATGCGGTTTCGAAATCTACCGCATCAAATAGAACTTTTTCTGTTCGAAAGTTGTCGTCTTCCTAACGAATCGATAGTGACAAAGCTATCCCATCGCTTTGCGATAGAACTAGAAACTATGTCGTGAAGGCATATTTTATGGGTTTTACCTTAGACTTGGGAATCTACATCTCTTCCAATGCTCCCGTGAATAAAATATTTAAAGAGTTACCTCCATCTATTAAGACTTGATTAACTTTACAATTGTTAATAGTAGGTTCAACTACGATAGGAAACCTAGTCGGTCGAGTCGATGTGATGGAGTAGTCTTCATTGTCAAGGACATTACGCTTCCTCACCACCTAGATGGCTTGACGGTGATCGGAGACTGCAAGGTTCACCTTCCGCTCCACGGCCTTCATATGATGTCTTGACTCGCATTTAGGAGGATCCACCAAAAATCATATTGATCAGATATCATGCTCCCCGGTACTCCATCTCTTCATCGCTATCTTTGTCCTTCTTGGAGCTTGGTTCTCCCAGTTCTAATATGAAGGGAAGTGATCTTTACCTAAGTAGTAATCCTCCTATTTCTTTTTCCATGCTCTGCGGGCAGAGATCATGCCCTATCGCCTCGTGAAGGACACCACTTCTTATTTTTCTTGTAATCATCTGTCAAGCTTTTGCCTTGTTCCTACTAAAAAGTCTTTTCTTGCCCTTGGTAAAATTTTTTAGAATTGCAAGGATTTCTTTGTTATCGTGCTTATGATTCTTCTTATTCTTAAGAGACTTTTTGCTTTTCTCTCTCTTGCTTCTCCAGCCCCGACCGATTTGTATCTTTTGATCAATAGCTTCACACCATTTGACCTCTTTACTAGCTAGCTACATACTTGTTCACCATGTCGAAAAGTTCGACGGTCATTTGTGGAGGATTTATTGCAATATCCTCCGTGAACTAGCGATTTCAAATTTCTTTTAAAAGCCCGATGATAGAAGACTCGCACTCGGGATAGAGTTTTGAATCGATCAATCTCTTGATGTATTGTCAAGAATTTCATTGGTTTTCGCTTCATCCGATGAAGATCATCTCTTCCCGACCTGGCCAGACGCCCCTTGAAAGTTGGCGATCGAGTATCGCAGAGTCGCTCCCAAGTGTAGATAGATCCGACTGTAGGTTGAGGAACCACGCACTGTATTGCATCTCTTCAAGGACCGTGCAAGTAATTTACCATCACGTTATCATTACCACCAGCAGCCTTGATGGCATGTAGTATAAATTTGAAGAAATTCTAATAGGTTCCGAAGTTTCGCTGAACTTCTATGTTGGTTGGTCAAAACTTGTCCTACCAACTAACAAATTTTTGAGACTCGCCAAAATGTTCAGAACTCAGAATGAAGTCGCCTTTCTCCTAAAAAGGAGCCGAATTAAAGTTAGTTGGGGATCAGCCTCATATTTGCATACCTAGGATCCGTGTCCCAATTTAGTCGTGGATGTTATGATAACGCTTTTGATCACTTGCTTGGTTCGGGATGATGTGAGATCGCTCGAACTAAGTGGTTGTTCCTTCTTGACGGGGAGGAGGATCGCCTGGAAGAGCCGCCTTTCCTCGTGATTTCCTCGTTGGAACCAATGAGGGGTCTGGTGTCGATCGGTCCTCCGCCGACCATGTTGTCCCTACCGAGAGAGGAGAGCTGGGACGGTCATCATGTGACTTTGCAAGTTTTTTTTCTCCCTGATATTTCTATACCGCATGGTTTGTTGGAGGATTTCACATCTAACCCGCAAGTTGAGCATAACTCGGAGTTCCCGCTAAAACAGATCCGGATTGTTCATAATATCTTGACTCAAGTGTGTTTTGTATTGTTACCAAGGTCATGGAAGATTCCCGCTTGTAGTGGGCGCCGATGAGTTGAGTTTTTCCTCAACCTTCCTGGCTGGTCTCTGCCTCGACCCTTACTCGAGCGGGGTAGGAACAGTGAATTAATTGATGCACATCCACCAGCCTCGCTTGCCTCCTAGAGTTCGTGGCTTGAGCGCCTGCACCATTTCCACCAAAGAAGTGGCCGAAGTTAACCTGCGGAGGATCGTGCATGGCATCCGGACCGTATCTCCGACATGCTAACTTCGTGGTGCCACCAGATCTTCCGATGAGCTCCCATTGTAGATAAGGGGAGACTTCCAGAGCTTCAAGAAGGAGCCTCCACGATGGGGAGCTGTTGGAGATTACAAACTTTGGTGGGCTTTTGTGGTGGACTCAACCGATCCGACGGATTGTCGATCAGATGTCAACTTCACCATGCCCACTTGGCCTACGATCGGTGATAACTTTATTGATACCCTTACCAGATTTCAGCTTGGCCCCGCATCACGAGGGAGTCGCTGCATATACTAGTTGCTATGACACTATCGAGAGTACATGGACTCTTTGATTGCAGCTACCGGGCTTCCGCTGTCAGATTTGCCGGGTCGACGACTAGGCTTGTAGAGGCATTCTGACATTCTCGAAATGGTTAGAATGAGTGGTTCATCCGGGAGCCGCCATTATTGGTGGCGTGAATCCTCATCTATCCGGCCGATTTCTCTAATCTCTACTTAATGGCGAGTCATGGAGGAGGAGGATGATGATATTCTGCTTTTTCCAAGGCGCAGATGCATGCATCCATGTTGAGGTTGGAGTAGTCTCGCTGTGTCGAACTCAACCAGCTTTTCCTCATCCCAAGTATTTGCCATGTTCGCATGAGCGATGATAGGACAAAGGAAGTGGATGAGGAATGCTTGAGTGAAGTAATCTTCAAGAACTCAACGCCTTCTTCCCCAATTTAATGGCGTTACCATCGACGATCGAGTCACCGATCTTACGTAAATAAACAGAGAAAATGGCAAATAGTTCTTGGGAGAGAATGAGACTACTCTTTATTGCTATGAACTCGAGATTACAGGGTGCCTTCGACAAGGCAAAGGACTAATCCTAATTACATTGAGCATAGTGCTTGCTTTGCTATTGAATCTAATCCAGATTATAATGCTTCAATCTAATGGAATGCGATTGAATCTCATCCTCCTTTCTCGCCTTTTATGTCTTCTTTAAGTAGTCGACGGAAGTGGTGGCAAGCATTTTTGAAGAGACGCCTATTGGAAGTGTCGTGATCGGTCGGAGCAAGGCAATGTTGGTAAAGTATCAACCGCTTATGTTGAGTGTCTCTGGAGACACTCAACCGTATGGTGGTTGTTGTCGTTGTCTTAGGACCATAAAACGCTATGCGGTATGGAGCAAATATGACATATGTTCCATTCATCACACGGTAAGGAATATGCTAGAGTTAAATCCAGATGCCGCTCATTGCTTTTACGAGTAGTCACCGACGGAGACTAGGTATAGGGCCTCATTCACTGTGGCACCCATTATGTAACCTCTCGAACTTATTTACCCTGAGGTCGTTAGCCTTAGGGTTACGTACCACTAAGACATATGGTTTTTTCTTATGTATTAAAGTAATACATAGAGATTTTAATCCTCATCAAAACCGATTCTAGGTATAGTCTTAATTTGGTAAAATCTTAATATTGGTGAGTTATATGATCATGTTGCTTAGATTGACATCGATGGTGAAGTGATCGATTGATTAGAGCAACATTTTCGCATTTATCCTACCAGATTCTACCGATAAAGGTCGGTTATGTGATCGAACTACTTAGGGCGTGTACAATGGTATAGACAATTGCTGTCTATAACAACTATCCATGTCACTTATAGACAGCACTAAAGACAGCTCATACAATAGTATAGACGGTCGTCCGCCTTTTTAGTTGTCTTTATAGAACACGCTATCTTTTAATGCTTTTCTTGTTTCTTGTGCTATAGTCGATTATAGGATTGTAGACAAGATCTTTCTCTTCATTCTTTTTCATCCACGCCAAAAAAAATCCTATATGGCAATGGTTATGATTTAACGACATGCTCTTATTGTACATGCCTTAGAGGGACATCGGATGGTGGTAGAGTGGTCAGACTGATTAGAGTGACATCATATGGTGGTGTTGGGACTGGATGACTTATGTAGATGGTGAATTAATAGAATGGCATCAGCCGCCGGTGAAGATGGTATCAAAGTTCTCACCATCGTCGATAATATTGGTGGGTACTGTAAAGAAGCACCTTTGATATTATCCTGTAAAGAAACTCCTTTGATATTATCTAGGCAGGAGTAAAGAAGCTCCTTCTTCGACAATATCTTAAGCATGAGTGACGAGTCAATGAAGTCGAGCGACGTGGGTAGAGTTAATAAGGGTAGTTAGGAACCGAAAAGTGGCATGTAGTCTCTTGTCTAGACTAAGGATAATATTATACAAGGAGCTTGTGGAATTTGATTTGTTTTTTTAGGTGCTTTGATTTTAGGGAGGTGAAAAGGGAGATATAAAGGGAGACATACCATCACTCACCAACTACTCTTTTTTAAGTAGCGGAGATATTTGAAAATAAAGTTATATTTGCTACAACTCTAGTCTTAGAGTATATTTGAAAAAAAACAATTGTATTTGTATTCGATCAGATTTTGTACATACTTTAATATGTGATCACACCTGGAAAAATATATACATATACTCAAATTTTTTAAGAGAAATACACGTATTCAAATAATTGTGTGTGTTGTCCATAGGCAAGAAAACGATCAATACGTGAATTGCAGCTAAAAGTGCATGAGTAGCATTCAGCTGAGCCCATGGGCTGGCAGACCAGGAAGGAGACGCCCGCATTCGCTGATGACGCGGACGCGGCCGAGCGGACTCTGCGCATACTCTCAATTTCTACTCTATCTACAAGAGTTTCTACAAAGCTATGGGCCTGTTTAGTTTTGTACCCTAAATTGCCGAGTTAAATTCTACGGTATAAATAGAGGGAAGTTTAGGTGAGGGCAGAGGGGCCACGTCGGTATTTTTTCTCTCGTTCGTGCGGTGCTGGATTGAACTCTTTTTGCGCCGTTCATCGCTCGTCTGGTTTGCTCCAACGCGCGCCTGCTTCTTCGGTCTTCGTAGAGAGAGGCTTCGTTTGTCATCCTCATCCCTCCATTCCATCCAGTCCTCCCAGCAGGTGGATAACGACTCGGCTCGCTCGGCTCAAATTAATTTAGCTCACCAAGCTTAACGAGCAGAATCACCAAACTCGGCTCGGCTCGGCCTGCAAGAACCTCGAACTCGGCTGCTATGCTCAAGAAAGTTAAAAGGTCACAGCTTGGAGCTCAGGCTCAAGCTCACTAAAAGGAAAATCGGCCTAATAAATTTTTAGAGAGTCAAGAGATCACAGCTTGGCGCTTGAGCCTCACCGAACCGCCTAAGGGTTGCTGGTTGGGTTGGCCTCGGTCTCTGCACTATCGCTCAACTGCAAGGTTGATTTTTAACTAGCTAAATAAGCTTAACGAGCAACTCGCGAGCCAGCTTGAACTCGGCTCATTTAGAAAACGAGCTAAATTATCGGCTCGGCTCGGCTTGTTAAGAGACCGAGTTCAATATAAGGCCTTAATAATCCGAATTGGCTCGGAGTTTCAAACTTTTTTTTCACCCTTACCTCCCGATTTCTTCCGCTGCCGCTCCTCCCCTTCCCTTCCCTTCCCTTTCCCATCTCCACCCCCATCCCCGAGATTTTTACTGTTTTGACCCTATAGCAATTTTTTTTTTCAAAAGTAGCCTCCGCTCGCCATCATTTACAAGTTTGGCCCCAAAACAGAGGCACGATCAAGCGTCCACAAGGGGCGGCAGGGACTCCGCCGGCCTCGGGCGCAGCAGGACTGCCCGACCTGGCGCGGGGCAGTCACTCCGCCTCGGCGCAGGCGCGCGTGGCCTCCCCCCGCACATTTTTTTCCCTCCTCGCCACTTGCCTGCAGAAAAATTTGTCTCTGGCCGCTACTGCCTTTGCACCGAAAGAAGTTTTGACGATACGCTTTTTCCTATTTGCTTTTCTTTACATCGCCGCCGTTGTCTTTCACATCGCTCTTTTCACAACCTTCACAACCAGCCCTATATAAACGCCTACGTCGATCGACGAGCTCGTTAAACGCAGCGCTGCTTTTGATTAGTGAGGTAAGTTCGTGGTTAATTTTTTGCTTATTGCATTTTGTACCGCTAAGTCGCATTTAGATTTTGCTAATCGTTAGTTTTTGTCTATTTGCAAAGAATGGCACGCATTACACGCACTATACCACCCCTACTTGAAGCGGCATGGGATGGCAAGCATCGCCACCACGCTTGGATCGATGGCGATGGGCCGCCAAGTCCGTGACACGGGACCGAGGGAGACCTGCCACCGGACGAGCGGTATGTTCCGAGACTTCGCAATGCGGGTCGATTATGCTCGCCGCGATGTCAACACGGGCAAAACTTAATTGATGCCTCTTCTTTCCGCCTTGGTTGATCGCTGGCGGTACGGAGACCCACACGCTCCACTTCCGCGGGGAGATGACGGTGACACCGCAAGATGTCGGCTTTATTACCGCCTTCCGCTAGGTCCGCAGCTTGTTCCTCCGAGGTCGCCGGACCGAAGGCGCGCTTCCATCATCGCTTTCGCCACCTTATCCTCGAGAGGTCAAAGGGCATTCCACACGGCTGGTCGCGATAATTCATGCATTGCCCAATTGACGAACGGAGGAGGTGGTTCGATGCCACCTTATTGCATATTTGTTGTTTATATTCGGTGGATCATGTTCCCTAGCACGCAGGGGACATGGTGTACCCGAGTTATATTCACCTTTATGGAGTCTATCGTGGACGCCGACGATGAGGACGTGCCGCAAGACAGCTTGGGGTTCACCAGATCAGGCGCGACGCATCATGTTCGCAGGCGACGCCAGCTGCAGCACGGAACGGAGCCCGTGTTTCTCGGTTTGCTACACGTTGTTACAGCTGTGGTCGGGGAGCACTTCGGCCGGACGGTCAGTTGTTCACGCCCCGCCCACCCTTACCCGCACACACAACATTTCTATGGTGAGGTGGAGGCGAGGAGGAGGATCCGTGGAAGGCCCGACCATGGGATCCCGGCGGATCGTGGCGATTAGGGTGGTCTAGGGAGAGAGGCGTCAGATATACCCCGAGTTCCACAATGAATTCGAGACCTCGCACTTAACGCGACATAGTATGGGCTCTTGATCGGATCTCGCGCGCAGGCACGGCCGCCCGACTACCGAGCTTGCTATGCCACCGTGATGCGGCGATCGAGGACAACTTGTCATTTGGTGTTCTCCCACATGGTTGAGCCGCATAACCCACAACGGGTGATGAGGCGCTCGAGCCGCACCAGAGATCCCCCGCCTGGGGCGACCGCTTGCAAGGCGAGTCATTTGTAAGTACATTGCATTACTTAATAATGTTGTAGATCCTTTAGACATACGCTATGCCTACCATAAGTTATTTATTTTGTTCCACCCGCAGTGACGAAGAAGGGTCGCAAGAGCGATGATCGGCTTCGCACGCAGCAGCCTGTGGGTAGATGCATGGCGACGGCCACCGATTCCATTTTGCAGAGGCACAACCTTACGATGTGGACTTACGACACGCATTTGGAGTGGTACGTCACGAACACGCGACGAGATTGACAGCGCCTCGCCGACATGCGTGATCCTAGCCACGCCTAACGCTGACTTAGGGATGGACCCGCATGCAAAGACGCCAGACGATTCGCACGTTGAGCATGTAGTAGATTAACCACCTCCAAATAGGGTTAACTAACAAAATTTTGTGTGTTCTCAGAACCATGCAGTCGACCGCTTGAATATCGCTATCGAGCGCCCGCCGAACTCGAAAGGGTACGGACAACACAAAGGAGCGCGCCTTTACGGCCTTGAAGACGGTTATTGATGATGTCAAGGTGTCGTTCGAACATGAGTCTGCGGAAGGCCCAGCGATGTCGACTCGAGGCATCGGACGGAGCGCCGTCGCGTAGCACTCGCCTCCATCTTCCCGTCCGAAGCGAAGTCGACCTGGCCAACAAGAAGAAGATGGGCGGCGGATCGTCCGCTAGCGGTTGCACGCCAGGACTCTCTACGCCGCCGCCGTCATCTCGGAGGGACCTTTACGCCGATGCCGCCCTCGCCTCGGAGGGATCAGACGCCTGTCTCGCCGCTCGCCATCACAGAGGCACGAAGAGGACATTCGAGAGCACGGACGCGCAACCCGAACCGCAAGCGGATGTTATCCTGCATTCTCCTTGCAGCCCACACTGCTGGACAATTTCCAATGGGCGATACGGCGCCATGGTATGAGTCCTGCACACAATGTACCTGCGGGCGTTCACCTGCAAGGCTAACTGCACCACGAGCAATTCACCCACCCATCCCGCACCACGAGCAATTCACCCACCATTCCGCAACCAGAGCCGAAGTTGGTGCCCTCCACGGATCCTACTACGGATCCTAATGCTTGGGTCACAGACTTGTTGTCAACGCCAGCTTCTACATGTGATGCCCTCAGATATCGCCGACACGGCGGTTGAGGAGCTCTCGATGACTCATGGCAGAACCCACGGCCACCGATAGGTTGACGCTTCCACAGAATGCATTCGCTTGAGACCTTTGGGAGGAACACTGCATGAAGGCGAGACAGGTACTATGCCCGACAAAGAGAGGAGGAGCAAAGTGAGCAAGAGTAGCATTAGTAGTCTATTGTATGTTGTAAGTTGTGCTTCATTAAGTGATTTGTAATCCAAGCAGAGTGTGCTAATTGGAATGTAATTGGACTCTTGTACTTCGTTATCTATGCCAAGAGAACAATTTTATTCTCATTCATCAAGGATCGCGATGCATAGATAACGAGTGAACATTACAATCTCATTACACACCGACGCTCTACTTGGCAAGAACAAGATACAAAAGAAGAAAGACCGCAAAAGTAACTAACTTAAGTAACTTGTGAAGCAATTTCAACTCTTTCCATCCTCGTCATGAAGTGTTTGAAGCCTTTTTCTTCACTTTGCATGGGTTGATCGAACGCCGAGGCATTGCACCTAATTGTAGTAACATCATGGGAGTCTTGCATTGGTTCATCTGGACGCCGAGGCATCAAGATTTAATTGCAAAGAACACCACGGAGTCTTCTTGCAAGGCAAAGAATTTGCATTGCAATATCTTGAAGCACTGGGCAGCCACGACCCATTGCCAAAATCGACATGTTGTGTTCTACAAAAGAATTGAAGTTTCAAATGAAAGTAAGAAAACCCGATATGTACAACGCATTCATTCGTCTTTGAGTTTGCGAAGTTACCAAAGATTTGAACACTTCATGAAAACTCGGACGGATTCATTGGCGTGATGAGAGGTAAACACATTAGCCGGATCCTCGCAACGAGGGCAAAGCAACCGCTCGTAGAGTGATTGTAATTCTCTGCTCACTCAATATTCGATGAGGCCAAGACATCTTGTTTTACAAAGGCAGAAAGGAGAAGAGGAAGAGAAGAGGAGGTCAATGGCGCCAAAGCATCCATATATAGCGTTAGAGCACGAAGGGGCCACTCATGAAAGGAGGACGTGACTGCCAGTGGTGGAAAGCGTGAAGTGAGCACTATCTCGAAAGCCGGCGTGACCACTCTCTGAAAGGTGAAGTGACAACTCTCTGGAAAGCAGGACGCGACTACTTTCTGCAAAGCACGACGTAACCCAAACGAAGCGGTAATAGTAACTCGAAGCGGTACAGGTTACAACGCAAATCATTACAACACTCACATCACTACAACACTGACATGACTCAAATACACCGGATAGCTTACAGATACTAAGTGGCGCCGGAGGAAGAAGGTCTACTCGGGCAGTTCCTGAATGAGTGCCCACGAGTCTTACATAGCCTACACCTTATTGGTGTTGGCCGATCTCCACGTTGGCTCGCATCCATGTCGTTGCGGATGCGCCTTGACTGACGCCTCCCACGGCCTGGATGCCGTAGTGCTTCATTCGGTGACCACTTCACCGCTTCCCGCCATAGGTCCTCAGAGTGGCTTTCCACCGTGAGGAGTTGAACTCCCTGCTCCAAGTATCATACAGTGTCGTATGTCGAGTACTCCGACATGTACATGCTAGAAGATTGGTGAAATACAAAGACATGCAAAGATATACGTGGGAGCAAGGCTTGTGTAAGTAGCTTGAGGCTTGTTGCAGGTGCAAACTGCCACATCGCCTATGGTACAAACATGCTTCCGGTCACCTCTCATGTGGCCGCGAACGTACTTGTCCCGCAAGCGGATCTCGAACTTCCTTCTCACGCCATCCATTGTGATAGCTACATGGGATCGGGCCTTCGTAATTTTCTTCTCCATGTAGGCAAGGGTAACCTCCGAGTATCGCTTCCTTCGTCCAAATGTCGCTGGCCATCATTGCCCGATTCTTTAAGTAACCGATCGTGACGGTTCCATGTCTCGCCTACAACAATGTGATGGGAGGGCACGGACCCTTTCAACACACCGCTGTAGACCCTGACATGTTGGTTGTCATGATGCCGCATCGAGCACCATAGGTGTCGTGAAGAAGGACCATTTCTCATAGTCGGGGCATGCTCGCCATCCACTCAAATAACTCACTTTGCGGTGCGCTCGCCGAACCTCCACTTGCACGCTGGGTTTCGACCTCAAGTTCCCGCCACACTCACATCGAACTTGCGCTCGTTCTCAGAGGCGAGCTTCTTGAACTTCTTCATGAGGTCTTTGCTCCTAAGCGCAGTGTGGAAATTGGCGCTAGATGCGCATGCACCAACGCAGCGCATGTCGCTCCATTGAACGGTGCCCTAGTACCGGCTCGCATGGTGCGCAACGCGACAACAACCCCAAGATGACGGCCGTTATGACACACACATTCGGCCGATCCTTACAACATGTTGCTTTATGTTGGCTAGAAACCATAGCCAATCGCGGTGTTCTCATTCTCCACAATTGCAAAGGCAATCGGGAGCAATTGGTCGCTGCCATCACGCAATAGCGTGAGAATGGTGCCCTTGTATTTCAAGAAGGAAAGTACCGCCCATACTCGGGACGGACGACAGTGGTGGAAGCCTCGACCGCCGCCAAAAGCCCGTAAGACTCGATCAAGGATTAGGGAATTTGGGTTGTTGGACCTGCCGAGCCTATCGCCCCTATTGACGATGTCCCTGATTAGCATCCGCAATTTGCTTCAAAGATTCGGGGACTAGGTCGACGCCTTGTAGGTACCGCACAACCCTTCAAGGACCTTTAAGCCGCTCGCCCGGACCTTCAGTAGCTAACGACATACCCTATTGTATTAGCTACGTTAGCCATGAGAACCTTTGGCGAAATGGTCAAATCGGCGATAACCGCATGGCTTACAATGCTCGCGATGTAGGCCGAGGTTACATTCTTATGCGTTTGCAATGGCTCTGAAGCTCACATGTGTGATCCGTCACGATCAGGATACGGAAGGCCGCCTCGCCTCTGGAATCTCTCACCGACGGACTTTGCTGTGGCAAGAGGTAAGAACGCACTTAACTATGTAAGTGTCGGGATTAGACCCGCATATAATGCATTTACATATATTAGTTAGTACAACGTCTTCAGATGGTTGAAGATACATCAAACAAAGTTCAAACTCACCAGACACTCGGTAAGTCCGACCGTCTTCACCGCTAAACTCACGATAGCTTGCTCGGCGGCACCTTTGTGTGGGAAATGTTGCCCCACGCTGTGGTGTCCAGATCGAAGGCCCACGACGACTCGTGCTCTGGCCGTAACAAGGAAGAGGCCGCTGGCAATCCAACCGACTTGGAACATAGTCCGTGTCACGAAACAATGCCACCGACGATCCCGCCTCATCATCGGCCGTCCTCGCCGGATTGCGAGTCAAAGTCGCCCTCATCTTCGGTGGCGGTTCTCGACATGCCATCGATAATCTCGTGACAATCAACACGAGCATCCCGCCATCTATCCACACCTTCATTTGGTTGGAAAGTACCGTAATCTCCATCAACTGGAGCATCTCGCGTGAACGACGCTCGGGCGCCTCGAGACCTCTCCCATCGCTATTAAACCAAAGAGGGGACAAGAGCGCCGCTGCTCTTGAACGCGCGCCCCAGAGGATTGAGCAGATAAACAAAATTGACGTACACCATGGGTCGCCCATAGATCGGAGCGTGAGGATTGCTAACGATCTCCATGTACTCGCCCACATGCCATCGCTGTCACCTTCACGCCCCACAACATCTGCCTGTTGTAGGGACCATGGTGGCGATGACCGCCTTATTACTATCTTGTTCCTAGCGACGTGGCTATCAAACAATCGCCAATGCACCGTCAGAGCTCCAAAGAAATCGACGCGTGCGGGTTGGGAACGTTACTAAAGCGCTACCGGCGGTGGACAAATCAACTCCGTCGACCCAAGACGCGACGTTACCATGGAACACGACAAGGTTCCATTTCGACATAAAATAAGACAATATTTCAACCAACACACAACATAAGAACCATACGTGCGTTCTGTTGAAATGAACTTACCGCTCTGACGCTACCAACTCTTGAACCTCGGACACTAAGATCGCAAATTCAAACATGCATCGCATTAGTAACGACTAACGAATTCTGCATAAAGGACATAGAAAAATGTTAGGTACGGAGAGGGAGGCACCTCACAAAGAGGAGAGATTCTCGAGAGGAACGACGAGCGAGTGTGTGGCCGCGCTTAAATAGCCGAAACCTTCGGAGACGAACGTGGCGTGAGGGCAGTCCCTACCGGTGGCGGAGGGCAGGTCATGCATCAGCGCTGGCGGAGGGACAAGACCACACTGGGCAGCTTTCCACAAAGACAAGACCACAAGCTTTGCGAAGTGATAAGACCAAAGGGGACAGCTTTGCGCAGTGATAAGGACGTCTGGGGGAGGTCCTGAGGGAGGTCCTCGAGGAGGTCCTCGAGGTGGTCCCGAGGTGGTCGTGGAAGAGGTCGTGAGGAGGTCCCGGAGGAGGTCCCGAGGGAGGTCCTTGGGGAGGTCCTAGAGGAGGTCCTGACGGAGGTCCTTGAAGAGGTCCTTGGGGAGGTCCCGAGGGAGGTCCCAAGGAGGTCCCCGAGGGAGGTCTGAGGGAGGTCCTCGAGGAGGTCCTCGAGGACGGTCTGGGAGGTGGTCTGGAAGAGGTCGTGAGGGAGGTCCCCGAGGAGGTCCCGAGGGAGGTCCTAGAGGGAGGTCATCGAGGAGGTCCTCGAGGACGCCCTGGAGGTGGTCCCGAAGAGGTCGTGAGGGAGGTCCCCGGAGGAGGTCCCGAGGAGGTCCTAGAGGGAGGTCCCAGAGGAGGTCCCGAGGGAGGTCCCGAGAGGGAGGTCCTAGAGGAGGTCCCCGAGGGAGGTCCTTGAGGAGGTCCCGAGGGAGGTCCTTGGGGGAGGTCCTAGAGGAGGTCCCGAGGGAGGTCCTTGGGGAGGTCCCCGAGGAGGTCCCCCAGAGGAGGTCCTAGGGAGGTCCTAGGGAGGTCCTAGGGGAGGTCCCGAGGGGAGGTCCCCGAGGAGGTCGTGGAAGAGGTCCAGAGGTCCCGGAGGAGGTGCCGAGGAGGTTGTGGAGGAGGTCTTAAGGGAGGTCGTGAGGAGGTCCCAAGGTCCCGGGAGGAGGTCTTGGAGGAGGTTAGGAGGTCTTGGAAGAGGTTGTAAGGAGGTCCCGAGGAGGTCTGAGGAGGTCCCCGAGGAGGTCCTAGGGGAGGTCCCGGAGGAGGTCCTCGAAGAGGTCTTAGAGGAGGTCTGAGGAGGTCTGAGGGGAGGTCCTAGAGGAGGTCTGAGGAGGTCCTTGGGGGAGGTCCCCGAGGGAGGTCCTAAGGAGGTCCTAGGGGAGGTCCTAGGGGAGGTCTGAGGAGGTCCTGGAGGAGGTCCTAAGGGGGGTCCTGAGGGGGGTCCTGGAGGAGGTCCCCGAGGGAGGTCCTGAGGGAGGTCGTGGAAGAGGTCCAGAGGTCCCGGAGGAGGTCCGAGGAGGTCGTGGAGGAGGTCTTAAGGAGGTCGTGAGGAGGTCCTAAGGTCCCGGAGGAGGTCTTGGAGGAGGTTCAGGAGGTCTTGGAAGAGGTTGTAAGGAGGTCCCGCAGGAGGTCCCGAGGAGGTCTCCGGAGGAGGTCCTCGAAGAGGTCCTAGGGGAGGTCCCGGACGTGGTCCCAAGGAGGTTCTGGAGGTCTTGGAAGAGGTCGTAAGGAGGTCCCCAGACGAGGTCTCCGAGGAGGTCCTACACGGGCAGCTTTGCCCAAAGGATAAGACCAAAAGGAGACAAATTTTTCCGCAAAGATAAGACCAAAGGAGACAGCTTTATGCTAAAGACAACACCACACGGGGTAGCTTTTGCGCAGATGATAAGACCAAAAGGAGACAAATTTGCGTGAGTGACAAGACCACACCTGCAAGCTTTGCGCAAATGATAAGACCAAAAGGAGACAAACTTTCCGCAGTTGATAAGACCAAAGGAGACATCTTTGCGCAAAGGACAAGACCACACCTGCAAGCTTTGCGCATGATAAGACCAAAAGGAGACAAATTTAAGCAAAGGAGATGAAAGACCAAAAGGAGACAAGACCAAAGCATAAAGGAGTTGAAGAGACCACACGGGCCACTTTTGCCCGGGATAAGACCAAAGGCATAAAGTAGACAAATTTTTTGCGCAAAGGACAAGACCACACGGCAGCTTTTGCCGGATTAGACCAAAGGCATAAAGGAGACAAATTTTGCAAAGGACAAGAAATTAACCACACCATGCCAACCATAGGGCTTATAAAAGGGGTTAAACCAAACCTAACACTACACAACACTACACAATAGATACCCAACTATGGACTCTTCGCAAACTTCTACGCGAGGTCATTGAAGAAGCAAAATTGGCTTAAGCGAAGAGGAAACACCACAATACCCAGATAAATCAATGAAAGATGCTCCAAGACCACCACGCTTTCCGATCCCGCAATGTGTGTGTGGCGAACCAACAGAGATCATTCATCCACACACCCACCACCGCAGCCTGGGCAAGATTACACGTCGCGGGCACCACCTCGTAAGCATTTCTTTCGCGCAAGATTGATTTTCGTCAACGCTGACTTCCGAAAGTTTTAACTTCATCCCCATGAAATGGCAGCGGAGATGCGTTGCCACTTCTTCCAAAGGATCGACGGTCCCGAGATGTACGACAGGCATTCATCCAAAGCAGGTATATCTTTCGAACTACTCGGTGCGGGCCGAGAACTTCGTCTGTGGAAACCTTACGCATCGGACCTGTTGAGGACGCACCAAGGAGCCCAAGAGTCGCCTTGCGTAATCCATGTAGACGACGTGAGTTATGAAGAATTTACATCCTTTTCGCTTTTCACTTACATCATACAATCACAGACATGGACGACTTGACATACCGCCCCACGTGACAGATCCGCGACAAGGGCAAGGAAAGGCTCATGCGGCCGAGCCGCCGCCACATAAGCTTTCCGGTCGCCGGGCGTATTCAGATTCACGACGTGAGTTACTGAAGAATTTACATCATTCTACGATTTTCACTATAGGGCGCACTAACATCATGGAATCGCAGGACATGGACGACTTCGACATACCAGCCCGACGTGGGCAGTCCCGCGACAAGGGCAAGGGAAAGGCTCATGCGGCTGAGCCCGGCCGGCACAGTGTATCCGGTCGTCCGGGCGTAATCCGTATCGACGACGTGAGTTATGAAGAATTTACATCATTCTTCCGATTTCCACTATACGATGAACTTACATCGTGAAATCGCAGGACATGGACGACTTCGACATACCAGCCCGACGTGGACACTCCCGCGACAAGGGGAAGGGGAAGGGGAAGGCCAGCGAGGAGTTCAATGCCGAGCTAGCAAGGAAGGGAAAATGGCCCCGGTCCACGCAGAGAGTCGATCATTACGTAGTAGTCTCCGTCCCTACCCCATGTATTTTACTATCCCTAAAGGCATGTGTACTTATATGGTCCTGATGCTTGTGTCGCAGATGTATCGTAGTAGTAGCGAGGATGACTAAAGCAATTAAGCCGGACCATCATGCCATGTCACTCGTGAAACGTGCTTCTCATTCAAGATACTCTAATGTAGTTCTTGTTCCGTGTCTCCGCTAAGCATATATTGCAAGTATGTCTTCATCGAGGAGACACTCCGTATTTTCGGACATCTTCATCATCACAACGACCGTTCCCAACCCCTCCAATCACATTCTGTATAAGCTTCATAAAGTACCTCATCGACTGTCTGTCTATATACATGTATACGCTCAGACGATTTCATCGTGGAGACACTCCAATAGTCCTGATACCTTTTTATATATATGCGCTCAAACTATGACGAAACCCTGATTTCGGATAAAAAAAACCCTACTCCTTGCCCTTATTTCTTAATGAAATTTTTTTATAAATCTCAGTGCCGATATTCATTTTCAATCAAATATAATGGAATTTCGTTTTTTTTTACAAAATATAATGAAATAATATTTTAACGGACGACGAGAAAAAATGAAGAAATGAATCTCAGTGCCGATATTCATTTTCAATCAAATATAATGGAATTTCGTTTTTTTTACAAAATATAATGAAATAATATTTTAACTAGACTGACGAGAAAAAAATGAAGAAGAAATGCGAGGGACTGCGCCGCGCCCAGGCGGGGTGACTGACGCGCCCGGGTCCGGGTGTCCTCGCTGCGGCAGGCGAGGTCCCCTACCGCCCCAGGTGGACGCTGATCGATGCCTGTATTTTGGGGCCAAACTTGTAAATTATGGCGATCGGAGGCTACTTTTGAAAAAAAATTTCCTCTGAGGGCCAAAAGCAAAAAAATTTCCAAAATAAATAGCAGTCCCAAAAATTACAATTGCCGCCAAGATGAACTGGTCTCAAGCGGCGTCGGCTACCTATCGCCATTTGAGCTGGCGGCGATTACTGTCGCCCGGTTTAAATGACGACAGTAGCTAAAACCTAAACTAGTTGGTCTGCTTGTGATTTTTATAAATTTTCAACGGTACAAAATCATTAGACTCATAATAACATTTTGTGATCGTCATATGTTGTTCTAGTCTTGGTGAATTTCTAAAGAATTTTTGCGAGGACGATTAAAATATCAATGATTAAGTAAGTAGGAATGTAAGTGATATTGCGATCGTCGAGAATTCATCTGTGATGGAGAACTTTGGAGAAATGACCTCTTGCCATTACTTACTCATGTACATGCCTTTGCATATTACGTAACGAAACAAATGTGAATTTGTCATTACTATCAAAACTACGACAAATCATACTGATATTATATAACATTCAGTAAAACGTCATAACACTTAGTTTATATCAAACTACGACAAATCACACCGATATTACATAACATTCAAAGAAAACGTCATAACACTTAGTTTTTCCAAATCAAAATGATAAATTAAAACATTGGCAATAACATATTACAACTGTCAGGTGCTTTCGGTGTCGTGACCTCAACATCCCCATGTGGATTGCCTCGAGTCGAGGCGACGGATGAGGTCCCCGCGGTGACGTCCGGAGTGCCGATGTCTCCTTCGTCCTGAGGATTTCTTGTGTGGCATTTCTGGAAGGTGTACCTAGACTCCCTACAAATGGAGCACTTCTTCGTACGACGTCCGGTTTCTGCTTCGTCCATGTCGTTCCTGATGCGCCGTACCTGTCACCGGCCAATCTTTCCCTTGAACTTATTAATGTTCGCGGCCCAGATAAGTTGCTCCCAGGTCAGATGGCCAGTGAAATAGCCAACCACGGTGTAACCATACATCTCTCCACTCGAGGTTTGCATCACCGCCTCCTTAGTGAAATAGTCAGAGAGGTACTGGCCGGGATGTTGCCCCACCGTCGAACATACGACCATGACATGGGAACAGGGCCTATGCAGAAGAAGGGGCATGTTGCAAGTGCATATGCAACTACCGCGGCGTAGTGTGCACTCGTGGGTGACCCTCTCGTGGTTCATCCCGCACCGTCCTTTATCCCTACACATTATCTCGAAGCGAAACTCCCTTGTGCCCATCTTGAATGCCCGGTGCATTTCACTCTTCTTGCTCTTCTCCTCCATGTACTTGGTGACCATGACGGAGTAGAGTACTCTGTCATTTGTCATGGCGAGCGACGCGGTGTTGCTTCTGTCAATAAAGTAGTTTGTCGTACCGTGGAGAATTGCCTCCACAATACCAACCAAAGAGAGGCACCTTGCGCCGCGTATGACCTAGTTGTACACCTCGGCTAGATTGGTTGTCATGACACCATATCGAGCACCACCCTTGTCATATAGCAGTAACCACTTCTCCTTAGGCTCGTGCTCAATCCAGTCCGAGAAGCATTTCACCTGCGCCCCCGTCCTCCTCATCAATCTGGGAGCATATGTGGGTAGCTGTGGCAATGCTTCGGGGGCCTGGTCAGCGCTTGGGGCAGCCCTTTTCGTTACCTCCCTTCTGTGCGTCTTGGTCCGCTCATCCAGAATCTTCCAGAGTGTTTCGAACTTTTGCTGCTGGTTTTGGTTGCCCAGTCGCTTGAACAGGTTCATCAAGTTCTTATTGCAGAACTGTTTGTAGAAGTTTGCACTCAAGTGCCTCAAACACCACCTGCTCTGCAGATCTGCCCACGGAAGTGGTACGTTCTCGCCTTGTTATAGCTAAGTTATTGCACTCAGTAGGCCCACATGCCGATCATGTATGAGGCATATGTTTGGACGGCCCTATACAACAGAAATCCTCAAATTTTTCTGGAACCATAACCAGCTGTCCGTGTTCTCGCTTTCAACGAAAACGAATGCCATGGGAAGAACTTGATTGTTCCCGTCCATCGCTATTGCAGTTAGTATCTGGCCCTCGTACCTTCTAGTTAGGAATTTGCCATCGATGCACAAGATAGGACGACAGTGCTAAAATGCATTGATGCATAGACCAAAGGCGAAGAATGATCGCTGCAGTATCTTCTTATTGGCCCATTTTCGATGTGTGGCATCTTGAATGTCGACATGAGTGCCGGGATTCCTGTCTTATATGACTCGGAGTAGCTTGGGGAGGTTGTGGTAGGAGTCCTCGAATGTACCGAATCCTAATTTCAATGCTTTCTGTTTTGCCCTCCATACCTTGGCATAGTTGATTGTGTATTGGAACCTTGCCTTGATTGTTCGAATGATGGACCGTGTCTCAAAATTTAGATTATTCACGATCTCACCGTACATGAGGTTGGTGATGAAGCCTGGTGACAGGTTCCTGTGAGACTGCACTGACTTAGCGACGACACATGTGTGAGGGACGACTATAGAGCACTTCCAGTAGGTGTCCCACTTAGGCTGATATGCCTGCACTCGCTAAGGGCATCCCTCTATGTCGCACTTCACGTCGTAGGTCTTGGGGTAGACTTGACGACTCTGAATGTACGCCGCACCGACAAGACCCAGAATTTGACCGCGTCGTACACGGCCTCCTTGCATTTGAACATAGCTCTTTGCCTAACCTCGCTCTAGTCGTACCCTCACAGCACACGGGAGCCTTTGTTGACGATGAGGTTGTCGAACTGGTATGTGTTCTACTCAGATGGAATCGCTTGCTGGTCCACATCATCCTCGTCATCGGAACCTTCATCTTCTGACAATGCCATGTAGTCCCGGTCTTCGAGATGCATCCTTTGCACTACGACTTCCACCTTCTCACCCTCATCAATAAGACCACTAGCTTGTCTGATTGAAGGAGCTACTTCCGCAGGGTCTTCATCAACAGCATCAGCAACTCCGGAGCTTCAGCCATTGTGTGCACCGCGCTGTGGCTAGAGTCCCCGACTTCTTCTTCGGCGTTAATACCCCCTTCTTGTTCAGCTACGGATGGAGTGGGCTTGGCATATGCCTGGGTCAAAAGGACCAAATTTCACCCTCCCTCCCTCACCATGCGTACATATGACTGTCATGAATTTGTTCCCTTCAGCTGCACTAACTCCCAATATGTGGGCTATGCTGTCTGGGGGGCAAGGCAACTCAAATTCAGATCGTACACATCATGATTCACTTAGAATGTGTGGAACAACCACCGTATCACATCGCCTCCTGTACGCTGGTCTAGTCTTGCTAGGGGCACGGTCGCTGATTGGAAATAATGCAAATCAATCCCCTCGGGACCCTCCATAATAGTCCCCTGACCGTAGTAAATTTTGAAATTGGCAACGTCGGACATATTTGACGCACTGCACCATAAAGAACATTTCCACGATTAACCACATATCTAAAATTAGACTACCCACTGAAACGTTTATGTAAAACATATTGAACTACATAACCGTACATCTAAAACCATGTAATCCATTCGGTTAAAAATTACCTGATAGGTGAGCAACTGGACAGGCAACGCTTCGCTATCTTCTCTCCTTCCCTCTACTCCTCTCTCTTCCCTCCTCTTTTTTTTTTGAATAAAAGTGAGTCATGTGTCGAATTTTAGGGTTTGAAATGTTTTATAGGGTCACGCTTCCCTGTCACCATTTAAACTGGCGAATACTACCTGTCGCCATTTGGATTGGCGACAACTATCTGTCGCTATTTCAACTGGCGACAGCCACCTATCACCATTTCAACTAGTGATAGGGAGATGTTGCTAGTTGAACTAACGACATGACACTAAACCCTAGACTGGTTGGTGTGTTTGTGATTTTCGTAGATTATGAACGATACAAATATGTTAGACTCGCAATAACATTGTGTGATCATCGTATGTTGTTGTACTGCGGTAAATTTATGAAGAATTTTGTGAGGACGATTGAGGTATTAATGATTCGTAAGTAGGAAGGTAAGTTATATTGCGTTGCTGTAGGATCAAGGATAACCGACTAGAGGGGGATGAATAGGAGGTTTTTAAACTTTTTAACAATTTAACAATTTAGCCAATTGATAACTTAGTCTAACAAGTTATACTTCTAGCTAAGCAAATCAATCACAATAATAAGCTAGAAATATAAATACGGAAAGTAAAGACTAGAGATAACCACAAAGACATGACGATGTTTTTCCTGTGGTATCGAAGACTTGCCGGTCTTCACTAGTCCACGCTTGAGGAAGCTTGACGCCTCAAGCCGCCCACTAATTAAGCCTTCCTCAAATCACTATGGTTGTTCTTCCTCCGCCCGAGATGGTGAACACCGAACCACTTACAAGTTTGCACCGGCCTCTTCACAATCTTCTTTGAAGAGATCATCGCTTCACCACTAACCGCCTAGGAGTGCAACAACACTCCAAGAGTAATAGACCAAGGTCTTTGTTGATTACACTTCAAGTGCAAATGGATCAACTAGGAGTATGAATGCACTTGAATGTATCTCAACAATCTCACAATGAATGCACAAGAGTGTTTTTGAGTGTTGAGTGAATGCAAGGGTTCTCAAGGCTCTATAAATGTCAAATGGGCACTAGCACCTTGACTTGAGCGGTTGGGGGGTATTTAAAGCCCCACCAACAATTATGACCGTTGGAGACGAAACCCAGCAACTCAGGCAAAATCGAAACAATCGCAGTACAACTTATAGACGACCAGCACTTCGACCGAAACACTGATCAACGGCTAGAACGATTACTCTAAAAAGAAATACTAGGCGTTGGACACCCAATCGGAACGATCGCGAGTAAGCGCGCAGACGTCCGACGGTGCCTCGGTCAGACTTGCTTTCTCTGAAAGCAGACGACCGTCAGAGGGTTTCGCTAATTGCTAAAGATTTGCGATGGTTCGGAATTATTGTACCGCCATATAAAATCGGAATGATCAGGCGTTGCACGACCGTTCCCCAAGCGCGGAACGTCCGATTTCGAGATTGAGTTTTAGAGCGGTTTACACTTGTTACATTTTTATTGAACCGCCTCACAAATATCGGAACGATCGCACAACGGTACGACCGTTAGGCATGAGCGGTACGACAGATTTCCATGAGAGAATCTGAGGCAATTTGCAACGCTTCTGGTTTTATTGAACCGCCAACTAAAATGCGGAATGACCGCGATGCGGTACGACCGTTCAAGGACCCGGTCGTTTTGCTTGAACACTTAATTGGTTGTTCCCTTCCAAATACGGTACTACCGCCAAGTAAAGTCCGGTCATACCGCACCAAGCGGTACGACCGCAAGTATAACTGCGGTACTACCGATTTTGGGCAGAAGCACTTAGAACTTTTCAAATTAAATTTCAAGTTTAGATTCAAATGCATGCATGATCCTAAATTGATCCATATGGCACAAGAATATGCTATCAAGCTACTAGCCATGATCCCTCTTAATAGTACGGTGTTTATCCTATAATTTGGTCTTCCATCCAAAACTCCTAGACCGGTAAAATAGAAAAAGGAACCTAGACTATTTATACCTTGTCTTTGAGCCAAAAGATCTTCATGTAGTCCATTTGCATGCCACTTTGCATCAACACGTTCACCGATGGGATATAACCTTGTAAATACTCAATAAACATGTTAATCCCATATTCACATATTGTCATTAATTACCAAAACAATTTTTAGGGGCCTAGATGCTTTCAATCTCCCCCTTTTTGGTAATTGATGACAACACTAATAATATGTGAGAAAGATTGGTTTGAATGTACCATAATTGTATATTCTTTTGATGGCTTAACAATAAAACAATTCTTGCAATGAGCACAAATGAATGTATGAGAATTATTTTATTGTTAAGTCTAGTTTAAAGAAAGCTCCCCCTAAACATGTGCATATTAAGATAGAACATTTTGTAGAAATTTTGAGAAATTTGGGCGGAGTTTCTTTAACACATTTGAACTTAAGAAAATGCAATAGTAAGATATGACAATAATTGAGATTGCATTTAAGATAATAACATGACACCATCCACAAGTTCAACATGAAATTAAACTATTACAAGCACATATAAGTTTAACATTACATAATAAGTCCCACATATATAAGTCCATATATAAAGTAGCAAAAACTTGCGCTTGCTCCCCCTAAAGTTATGTTTTCTATATCTTTTCACTTCTCTCCCCCTTTGGCATCAAGGTACCAAAAACAACTCAAACAATGGGATCCTGAGGAGGAGGGACGACGTCCTAGGGAGCTGGGTCCTGTGCTGGAGTAGGAGCGGGAACTGGAGCAGGATCCTGAGAGTCTGGGGCCGGAGGAGCGGAGTCAAGAGAAGCGGTGACCTGCTCTGGAGGAGGAGCTGAAGACTGATCCTGAGGAACTGAAACAACAGTCTTTGGATCCAAGATGCCGACTCAGAGCCGGGCTGGGTCCGAGTCAATACTGCGGTGGTGGGTCCGAGGAGCAACAGAGCCGGAGGTAACCAAGATCCCGAGGTGCAGGTGCTACAGCTGGAGCTAGAGGAGGTACAGGAGGCACAGAGGATGTCCTAGAAATAGGAGGACGTCGAGAGAAGCGCTGAGGAGTCTTCAAAATCCCCTCTAAGTCAGCCATGCTTCCATCGCTGACCATTCTCATATGAGTCTCATCGAAGAAATCATTCTCGAGTCTGCTCCATCTCAAGTAATCGCCTCGAGTCTCACTCAAAATCAGCTTGTTCACCTTGATTTCTTGTAAAGAGCTAAGAATAAGTCCGATTCTCAAGAATCAGTGCAAGAGTGCTATCAAGAAGAGCATCACCAGCGATAGCGAGAGCAGTGAGCCTCACCCAAGCATCATCCTCAGCACTATCACGTCGTGGAGGAAGACCGTCTCGAGGCCTGTAGGACTTGTGAACAGTTCCCAATCCACCACGATAGTCCATTTTCTATGTGATCCATGCCATGATACATGGAGCATAATAAATCCTTTTAATTCTGTCGTTCTTAGAGGAGACTATGCCTTGAAGTATCACATTCACAACATCAAATTTGATTCCCCTCATAATATTATCAATAATATTCCAGGCGTGACCATGAATTGCATCAAAGTTGCCACTTTTGGGGTAGAAGGTGTGGTTGATAATCTTGCTGATCATGCTAGGAATTGGTCTCAGTCCAGTGATTGTGCCTAACTTGTTTTTGACAGAAGGATCATAGTAATCAGACCAAGCAGGACACAATAAAGTAGGCCTCTCAAAGACTTTATCCCAAGTTCCGTACTGAACCCTCAAAACTTGCTCGAACTCTTCCTTAGTGCTCTCCACATACTTAGAGGCTGATATCCATCCGATAGAATTCAGTCGAGAGACATGTACTGTGGCATAGAACTGTCTGATAAGCTTGTCGTCATAGTTCTGTTTCAGTGCAACAAGGTCATGAAGACCTACTTGAAGAAAAAGCTAATAAATACTACTGTAATTGTCCAAAGAATTTAAGTGAGTCCACTTGATCCACTTATGATCTGCAAACTTTCTGTTAGGACCATATAGCTGCTCAAATACTTGCTCCTGGAAAACAGTGTGAAAACCGTGGTGTACATCGGTCGATCTTAAGAGGTATTGATTTACATGCCTTTTGATGGCATAATCATCTGCTGACAGGAGGCGTAAATCAATAGGAGATGCTGGAGGATCTCCTAAATTATCAAAAGTATCTTATGGAGAGTCGGGCTCAGATTGAGTCTCATCATCAGAGATATAGTCCTTACTTGCTTCTGTCTCAGATTCTGGTGCTGGCCCTTTTCCTCTACCATGCACGACCTTCTGACGAACGGAACGTGATTGCCGCACGGAGTTGACCGACGCCGATTTATGAGGTGATTGAGTAGGAGCGGCAGAGGATTGAGGAGACGACTGTCCTCAAGGGGGTCCATGAGATTTCCTTGTCGCAACCCTCATCCTAGGCATCTTTAGAAACAGAGAGTAGGTTACAAGATATTCAAAGGAAAGATTGGAATTGAATTAGTTGAAAAAGAATTGACATTTCATTTTTACGTCAGACAATCGGACGTCTCATTGTTTATTGGCGATGCGACGATCGCCTTCGCGGTCGCATCAGCTCAAGAACGGCCGTTTGATTTTCTGACCGAGTTCTAGGGTTGTCGAATCTAGATATTTGGTGGTTTTTCATGGATTGAATCCATGAATCGATCTTAACCATCTTAAGACACCAAATAACATCTTTTGCCCAATTAGAACTACAGAAAATCATCACATTTTCAATAAACCCTAAAGAGGGATATCCTAGGGTTCCAAAGAGATAAAACTTGAATCAAATGAAGTTTTACCTTCGGATTTGAGGAGGCGAACCCTAGAGAGACTAACAACACGAAGGAATCAAGAAATTCAGAAGGAATTTGCAGATTTTGAGAGTTGGTTTGAGAGGGCTCTGGCGAGAGAGAGAGAGAGAGGCAAGAGAATGGGGGCGGAAGAACCGTCTTTGGAGAGTTAGAGCCAAGAAACGTGAATCACTGGGAGTTACGTTTCTTCACAAACTGTCATGATCGCATCGATCAAAAGCCGCTTATTGTTCCGCACTTCCGGTCATACCGCTACTATAACGCCGGTCGTACCGTGTGTATAACGCTGGTTGTACCGATTATCCTGGGACTTCCTGGATTTTCTAGGAATCTTAGATTATTTTGCAAATGATCCCTAGTTTTGCACTCAAATAAATATCATTAAGGATCATTATGCATAGAATAGACTATTGTCTATATAGGAACATAATTTTTATGATCATAGCTATTCTTGATAAAGATTTGAAAAAATATTTTCATAAAATACTCAAATAATATCAAATAAAACACATAACATGAGGCAAGAGTTCAAACAATATTTGAATAATCTATGATATTTAACTCATTCCTCAATTTGCAAAAGCGGCCTTCATCTAATGGCTTGGTGAAAATATCCGCTAATTGGTCCTCGGTTCTTATGTGGCTAATTTCAATGTCTCCCTTGCTCACATGATCTCTCAAGAAATGGTGACGGATATCTATATGCTTGGTTCTTGAGTGTTGAACAGGTTATTAGTAATTTTCACTAAGACTATCATTGTCACACAAAAGAGGTATTTTATCAATTTTAATTCCATAATCCATCAATGTTTGCCTCATCCATAGCAATTGAGCACAACAACTTCCAGCATGAAACATATTTGGCTTCAAGTGGATAAAGCTACGGAGTTTTGTTTCTTGGATGACCATGAAACTAAGGATCTTCCTAAGAATTGACAACTACCCGAGGTGCTTTTTTCTATCCACTTTGCAACCCGCATAATCGAATCCGAATATCCAATTAAATCAAATTTAGCACCTTTAGGATACCAAAGGCCAATGCTAGAGGAATGCTTTAAATATCTTAGTATTCTTTTAACGGCCATTAAATGACACTCTTTTGGAGTCGCTTGAAAACGTGCACACATGCAAATACTAAACATGATATCGGGCCTAGATGCGGTAAGATAAAGCAAGCTACCAATCATAGACCTATAAAGCTTTAAATCTACTGGTTTACCTCCCTCATTTGGATCAAGATGACCATTTGTAGCCATGGAAGTCTTGATGGGCTTTGAATCTTCTATGCCAAATCTTTTAAGTAAATCCTTCACGTACTTGGTTTGACTTATGAAAGTCCCATCTTTGAATTGCTTGATTTGAAGTCCAAGGAAATAGCTTAATTCTCCAATCATGGATATTTCAAATTCCCTAGACATCATATCACCAAATTCCTCGCAAAAATCTTGGTTAGTAGACCCAAAAATAATAGTAGCGGTATGACCGGGGTGCGGAACGACCGACGGCTTTTGGTCGGTACGACCGCGACAGTTTGTGAAGGAAACTTAACTTCCAGCGGTTACGTTTCTTCGGCTCTAACCTCTCCAGCACGGTTCTTCTGCCCCCATTCTCTTCGCCTCTCTCTCTCTCGCCCGAGCCCTCTCAAACCAACTCTCAAAATCTGCAAATTTCTTCTGAATTTCTTGATTCCTTCATGTTGTATAGTGCACCCTCTTGTGAGAACCTTCTCGGGATACTTGGGATGCTCCCCCCCTTTTTTTTTGCTGTGGTACTACCGTTCGGTGAGGTCCGGTAGTACCGCCTACGTCCGAGCGCCGGTACTACCGCACTAGGGAGCAGTAGTACCGCCCAGGGTACCCCGAGAGGTGATCTGCCAGGACCTCCCAGGAGATCCCAAGACCTCCTGGAGGTCTTGACCTTTATGTACTGAGTTAGTCCCATGATCAGTCCTGCTAACTCGCACAGAGACACATTGGTGTGATCAAATCCATACCACAATAAGCTAAAGGAAAACCAAAAGGCAAATTATCGAATATTGTTAAAGAACAAACGGTCAAGCTTCTTACAAGAGCCGCAAGGGCTTAAAACACAAGAACTTTGCAACAGGAAAACAAAAGCACCAACGCATGGTCCAACCGATCAGCCCACCGGCTATCGAGTGGAGGACGTCCCATAGGTCGCATGGCCTTCCAAAGACCTCTTCTTCACTGAGCCTTGGGCTCCCTGGAACTTCCTTGAGCTGCTGATTTAAACAGAGGGCAAAAGCCATGAGTACTTTGAATGTACTCAGCAAGCCGTGGGGAGTGTATGCAAATATACTTATGCAAGGTTTGCCAAAAGAGAGCTGTATGGTTAGTTGCAAAAAGCAGTATTTGACCACAAGTAATATAAGTAGATTGAAATGCTTATGTTAAAACAATAATACATAAATACATTTGTTTCAAAGGAGGTTGTGAGTACCCACTCACTCCCAAAACCCACTCTGGAGCACCCACTCCAAAGTTCCAAAGACCAACCGTGGGAGGTCTGGTCACACCCATGACTAGAACCCCAGCCACGACCACCCTGGAGCACCCACTCTAGAGTTCCCAACCAGCCCCTGGACCTCATCTCGAGCCAACCATGACCCTCTAAAGCCGGCCAAGGTCTCTTCGAGGCAAAACCACAGTCTCTCGCAGAAGCGCCTAGGGACACAAATTCACAAAGCTACCCCTTGCACCATCTTCATCGGGCATGTCCATAACCAAGGACTTGGCTATTCAATAGATTTTAAACTCGCAGAGGTGTACAACTTACCCACAATCCACGATCTCTAGCGGGGCGGGTCCGGAAAGACCCTTGCTCACTCAAGGTGAGCAGCCTAGAGAGCGCAAGGCCTTTACAAAGTTTTGAATCGGCTTGAGCTGCCCGCTAAGGTTTCGTGATTCCCCCCCTTTGGTCTAGAAGTCCGCAGGGCTAAGGGGTGCCCCCTCTTGCACCAACGAATCAACACGCTCATCCAAAACAGCCCAAGCCATCTCATTGCTAATTATTCGCCTGCACCACCCCCATAAAGTGATCTTGTGGTTGCACTGATTGGCCCAGATCAACAGAACACAAAGTTAAGTCCTTAATTGTGCTCAGGCAAGACTTCCACAATCCCATGTGCAAAGCACCCACTACTCACTCCCGACCTTCTTGCCCGAGCAAAACAATTTGGGTTCCACTCGGCCATTGGACCACCCAGTCCTAGCACAACAAGTTTTTAAGGTGATCTCGCACCACAATCAACACAACTTAGGCATCCTGCCATAGTCATTAAAGGGTAATCGACCACGATTCCATAGATCATTAGTCAAGTTTATTAATTGATGAAGCAAGATTCACAAGGCCCACTTGGTTCTACAAAGAAGACTAAGCATTAAGCTTATCGGTCCCATGTTGGCAATAACAAGAGATACCAACTAAAATATCCATCCTAAGGTGCCCAAGGGAGATCATGTCAACATGTCGAGTTCAAGTGTACAAAGGAGGCATAAAGTTAACAAGGGATATAGCTACTGCCCAAACCAGTTTCTATAAAGATAGCCATGCAAGTTTAGTAAATCAAAATAGCTTTGCAAAATGGGATCAAGATGATCAAGGTCCACGACTTGCCTTGCTCAAAGCCTTGAGCTTCTTCCTCCCCTTCACAGAACTCTGGCTCCTCACGGTCTTGACAATCTACACGGTGAAAACCAAATGACTCAAATAGAGCTCCAACAAGATCCAAAAATAAACTCCAAATAAGCTCAAATATAAAACCAACAGAGAGGTTGGGAGGTCAAGAGAAGGTCCCAAGAGCTTGCTGGAGAGGTCCAGGGACTGCTCTGTTGAACCAGGGAGGAGAAATGAGGAAGAAAGTGAGGAAAGATGGGCTGCCCAAGCTATATATAGCTGGAGCCAATGAACTTTGCCCCAAGGTGCAGTCACTCAGGAGTTGGTAAAAAGGACAAAGGAAGCAGGTAAGGAATGTGACAAAAGGATGATATGAGTACTACAAAAGTGGTAGCATTTAATGCGATACAACATGCATTAAATGTGGGGGAGACTTCCTTGCACAAAGGACACAGTCAAAGGATAGAGGAAACTATGTGTGACTGCCCAGTGGGGTAGCCAAGATCCGCAGAGGAGGTCCTGCAAAGACATTAAGGAGGTCTTGCAGTGAACAAGAGGAGATCCTCACCCATAGGGGAGGTCCTGACGGTTGGATCTCTGGGAGGGAGGTCCAACGGTCGAGATCAAGTACACTAGAGGAGGTCCGCAAGAGCTAAGAGGAGGTCCTCACCCGCAAGGGAGGTCTAGACAGTTGGATCTCCAGAAGGGAGGTCCAACGGTCAAGATTAATTACGAACGGGGAGGTCTGCAAAGGCAAAAGGGGGAACCTAACCCACAAAGGAGGTCAGGGCCGTAGGATCAAATCTAGGGAGGTCTCGAACGGTTAGGATTTCCAAGGGAGGTCCTAACGACGGATCTCGCCAAAAGGTGCAAGAAGGAGGTCTGACGGCTAAGATCTCCAAGGGGAGGTCTCAACACCAGATCTGCAAAGAGGAGGTCTGGACGGCTAAGATCTGCAGGAGGAGGTCTCGACGGCTAAGATCTCCAAGAGGTCTTAATGGCCAGATCTGCAAGGAGGGAGGTCTGGACGGCTAAGATCTCCAAGGGGGAGGTCTCAACGGCCAGATCTGCAAGGAGGGAGGTCTGGACGGCTAAGATCTCCAAGGGGGAGGTCTCAACGGCCAGATCTGCAAGGAGGGAGGTCTGGACGGCTAAGATCTCCAAGGGGGAGGTCTCAACGGCCAGATCTGCAAGGAGGGAGGTCTGGACGGCTAAGATCTCCAAGGGGGGAGGTCTTAACGGCCAGATCTGCAAGGAGGGAGGTCTTCTCTGGCTTGAAAACCTTCCCAGGCCTATGCCACCCTCATGTTCATCTGAGTTCCTTTGGAACCTTGTTGAAGCTCTTCGTGTTTACTTGGACTTTCCTCCGCACTTGTATCCTTGAAACCCTCTCTCGAGGTTCTCTTGGCACCAACCCTTGGTACTGCTTTGCACCTTGCGGTGCTACCGCTTCTTAGGACCTCCTCCTTGTTTATTGGACCTCCCCGTGTCCTACAGGACCTCCCCATGTCCTCTAGGACCTCCCCGTGTCCTACAGGACCTCCCCATATCCTCTAGGATCTCCCCTTACCTTTATTGGACCTCCCCGTGTCCTACAGGACCTCCCCATGTCCTCTAGGACCTCCTCTTACCTTTATTGGACCTCCCCGTATCCTACAGGACCTCCCCATATCCTCTAGGACCTCCCCTTACCTTTATCGGACCTCCCCGTATCCTTCAGGACCTCTCCATGTCCTCTAGGACCTCCCCTTACCTTTATTGGACCTCTCCGTGTCCTTCAGGATCTCCCCAGGTCCTCCAGCACCTCCTCCTTAACAATTTGCACCTATATCACTTGTGAATCGTCTGATTTAAGTTGGACGGTTTGATCCTGGTGAGACGTTCAGATGGTCCAAACGTCCCACCCTCTCTGAGCCTTAGATCTTGGCTGGATGGTCCGAACGTCCCAACCATTTTGGACTACCCGATTCAAGTCCATGGCCGAGATCTAGCGCTAGCTCGGATGGTCCGAACGGCCCAATTACTTTGGGCGGTTCGATCGGAATCCAATGGCTCCCACTTCTCTCGCTTCCTATCTCGCTATCACCCACCTCCCTCCTTGTAGATCTGGCTGTTAAGACCTCCCCCTTGGAGATCTTAACCGTCCAGACCTCACTCCTTGTAGATCTGGCCGTTAAGACCTCCCCTTAGAGATCTTAACCGTCCTGCATTCTCCTCCTTGTAGATCCGCCGTTAAAACCTCCTCCTTGGAGATCTTAACCGTCTGCACCTCTCCTCCTTGAAGATCTGGCCGTTAAGACCTCCCCCTTGGAGATCTTAATCGTCCAGACCTCCTTCCTCTACAGATCTAACCGTTAGGACCTCCCCTTTGGAGACCCTAACCGTTCAGACCTCCCCAGATTTAATCCAACCGTCTAGACCTCTTTTGTGGGTGAGGATCTCCTCTTACCTTTGTAGACCTCCCCGTTTGTATTTGATCTTGACCGTTGGACCTCCCTTCCGGAGATCCAACCATCTAGACCTCCCTTGCAGGTGAGGATCTCCTCTTACCTTTGTAGACCTCCCCGTTTGTATTTGATCTTGGCTGTTGGACCTCTCTTCCGGAGATCCAACCATCTAGACCTCCCTTGTGGGTGAGGATCTCTTCTTACCTCCGCAGACCTCCCCCTTCGCACTTAATCTTGGCCGTTGGACCTCCTTTTTGGAGATCCAACCATCAGGACCTCCCCTGTGGGTGAGGATCTCCTCTTGCTCTCTACAGGACCTCCTCAAGGTCTCCGTAGGACCTCCTTTGTGGGTCTTGGCTGGACCCACTTGGCAGTCACACCTAGTTGTCTTTTACCTTTGACCGTGTCCTTGTGCAAGGAAGTCTCCCCCACATTTAATGCATGTTATATCACATTAAATGCTACCACTTTTTACAGTACTCCTGTCATCCTTTTGTCATGTCCCTTGCCTGCTCCCCTGCCCTCTTTACCAACCCTTGAACACCCGTAGCTTGGGGCATGCTCATTGGCTTTGGCTATATATATTTGGGGCAGCCTTTTCTCTCTCATTTTCTTCCTCATTTCACCTCTCTGGTTCAACCGAGCAGTCCTTGGACCTCCCTTCCAGCTCCCAGGACCTCTCCAGCGAGCTCTTGAGACCTCCTCTAGACCTCACAACCTCTCTGTTGGTTTTATATTTGAGCTTATTTGGATTTGCTTGGGTTCTTGTTGGAGCTTTATTTGAATATTTGGTTTTTCCCCGTGTAGATTGTCAAGACCGTGAGGAACCAGAGTTCTGTGAAGGAGAGGAAGAAGCTCAAGGCTTTGAGTAAGGCAAGTTACACTCTTGATCATATTGCACCCATTACTTCAAGATATTTATGTCGTTTTCAAAGATGTATGCATGCTTACTTTACTAAGTTATATCAATGCCTATCTTTCAATTCATAGCTATGCCTAGTCCCTTGGTATGGCCACTGTTTATGTTGAATCAACCCCATTGTCACCCTAGATAAAATCTGGTTCTTGCAATAGTGAGGACCCGAGGCTTTTGAAAAATAGAATGCTTAGTCTTGCTTAGACCAAAATCTTGATTTGGGAAGTTCTGACAAAAAATATCACTTATTCAAATGATTTGGGCCATGGTACTGGTGTGTCATGGAGGTTTCGGCCATGGCATTGGTGTGTCATGGGGGTTTTTCAAATGGCCATGGCATTGGTGTGCCATAGAGGCTTGAAAAGCAAAGCAATGGAAAATGGATTTGGACTTGGGCGAGTCGGTTGTTTGGTTGGTGCATGTCTATGCACAGGGTCGTGGTGATCCGATGCCCTGTGGTTGAGGTTTATCACCCAAGCCGCTTAAGGACCGGTCTTTGAGACACCTCTTGCTAAGCCTATAATGGGCTATGCTACAAGCTGCAACCACATGTCTCGAGTGTGGGGTGTGGGACACAGCTAATTAATTTGCAAAGTTCCATCATGGTCGATCTGGTTGGGGTGTGGGTGGCCTTTATGGCTGTGTTTTTTATGACTATGTAATACCCATCGCTCAAGAGGGGCCCTAGTATGAGGTGAAACCTTAGAGTAGGATGGACTGTGGTGGAATGATGCATTGTAAAGGCCTTATCATGTGCTCTAGACCTCTCACCAAAGGAAGTGTGAGGTGGTATCGACGGATGCCAAGCAAACTAGAGAATTCATGTCATGTAGGTAAAGTGTACAACCTCTCCAGAGTATAAATCTATTCGAATAGCCGTGTCCACGGTCATGGACATGCTGGCAATGTCACTCAAAGTTAGATCTTGGTTTTGGGCATTCAAAAGGTTTGTGAAAAATGGTTTTGGACTGCTATCCAGTTGGGAAATGGGCGGGAAGCCATGTGACAGGAGGGTATCCTTCACCATCTTGATGATGAATATTATCCAATTGAAAATGGAATTTGCAAAAATGAATTTTAACTATTGTATCTTGCCTTGAAACTTAGTACTTGTAATTGAAATAAAATTGGCTTTATGCAAATCAACCCTAATATGCCTTCCCTTGATATATCCCTATGCATGTCATTCTCGTTAATTGACGGTGTAACTTGCGAGCACTCAGTAGTTGTGCTCACTCTGCTTGATTCATGAATTGAGCAGTGAAGAATTCTATGATGATGAAGAGGACCAAATCAATTAGGCCGCTCTCCACCAATCACCGTGGTGTAATGGTTGGAGCCTATCTTTGGTTTTCCTCTGTGTATTGTGCTCTCGGTTGTCGGAGCTTGTAAGCAACCCTTGTAAACAACTCCTTTTGTTGTTAATAAAGTTTTTGTGGATGTGTATGCTATCACTTGCTTGTCAGGAGAACTGGTCGATGATCCTTGGGGACCAGCTTAGATCACAATGGACTTGAGGCTCGCTCCCAAGCCCCACGACTTCCTCGGGTTGGTTCCTCACGACCTCCCCGAGGTCGTCGCGTGGAGCTTGGGAGGTCTGAGGTCCAACGATCTCTGTCAGACCCTGCACTCCGAGTGGTCCTCCCGACCTCCTGGAGGCTTGCGGTCCCACCGGATGTCCCCCGACGCCCTGAGTCCTTTACTTGACCTCCCAGAGGTCCCGAGGGACCTCTCGACGCCCCTGGGAGTCCTTACAGACCTCCCAGAGGTCCCGAGGACCTCCTGTGTGCCCTAGGCCGGTCGCCACACCCCACCTCCTCGAAGCTCTCCAAGACTTCCCGAAGTTGCTACACCTTCCCCACCTTCGGTTGTAGCTCCTACTCACCTCGGCTTCCTCCCCGCACCACCCCATCGCCACACATGATAGACCTCTTGCCACGCCACCTTTGGCCGCGCCAGACCTCCTCTGGCCACATCGCCACCACCCATGGGGTCCCCGTCCTCGTAGGGTTCCATTTTTACCATTTGCCAGCCACCTCGTCGCCTACCTCGTCGGTGCCGCCGCCATGCCAGTGCGCTTTGCTCCCTTCCTCTGTTTCTCTCTCTATGAAGCTCTCTATGCCTTGCTCCTTGGCTCTATGACATGTGGAACCCCACTGTCATACTCTCTTCTCTTTCTCCCTTTCTCTCTTTCTCTCCTTACCTCTCTTCCAGGTGGCCCCCAAATGTCAACCACTTATTGTGTTGAATAAAAAAAAATCAAAAAGTATCTTCCAGGAATATCCCTTTCTCATTTATCAGATTTTTCATCATTTCATGTGAAAATCAAACTTCTGGATGTTCGTTCTCCTTCATACGAACTCTGATTCCGTTGATTTTTGTTTCAATTTTTTTATATATAAATTCAAGATCTATCTATTGGCACTAGTTTTGTTCAATTTGTAGTGCATTTGATATTTCTTTTGTATTTATTTTTTTCTCGCTTGTTTGTTCTTTTTCCGGTGCGATCGTCTGAGTAGAGTTCGAAGACGCGGATTTGAGTAGAGTTCGAAGACGCAGAAGAGCATCAGTTCGAGCTAGCACAAAACTTCCAAGATCCCCTTGCTTTTGAACCAGGTGAGTCAACATTTTGATCATATTGGACCTACATTTGTGCAAATCTATATTTATTTAAATTATCAAATTGCATGCTTAATTCATTATGCAAATGTATGTCAAACTTTAAGGTAGTTACATACCGACTTAATACTTTAGTATTATTATACCATCCCTTGACATTTGAGTCACATGATCCTTGTCACCCTAGATATTTAAGTGGTAACTTTACAAGCTATAGGTTGTATTTAGCGTCATGCTAGTCTTACTTAAGTACCAGGACACTAATGGCCCTAATCATCATTTTCAAAATCATGAAATTTGTTTTGGGTAGTCATTGGAGGTAAATAAGTGGTATATTTGAGATAACCTAGTTTCATGCTCCTTAAAACCCTAATAACTTGCTGTTACCACATCTGGACAGATGGTATGATGGTTGGTGCGGATGTAGCACGAGAAATGGTGGTATGTGGTATGCACCGCCCAGATAATTTAAGGGCTTAATCCTGTGATGACCTCCTAATGTAAAACAGTGCAACCACAAGTCTATAATGGTGTCGACCTGGCTAAATAATTTGTATCCAGCAGTACGAGTTGCACCATTGGAGTGACCCACGAGTCGTGTCACTAGTGTAAGCCGTCGTGGACATGGGTCGTGTCACTGGTGTAAGCCACCGTGTGGCGCAAGAGGGGGTCTGGGTGTGGCTGACGTAACCACCCTCAGATGAAACCTTAGCGGGTGTAGCTTACACTAAGGAATGCATTGTAAGGGCCTTGTGCTGATCTCCTTGATTTACATGTATAAGGAAATGTGTGAAATACGACAAGTTGATTTTCTTTTGTGGGTAAAGTATACAGTCTCTGCAGAGTATAAACGGTTCGAATAGCCATGCCCACGGTCAAGGGCAGGCATGGAAACTTGCTCGAGTTAGTTCTATTTTAAAAACCTTTGTGGGTGGGATGAAAACTCGTCAGGTAGATGTACCCCTGATTTTGGATTTTCCTGAGTGGATGTACCCTAGTGTTGTTAATAGGCAGCTGTAACCCCAATAATCAAAATTAAGCATATAGTGGATGCAACCTGCAACATTATAAATATCGCACAACTTCTCTTTTTAATAAAATGTGATTTGGTTAAATTGCTAAGTCATAGGAATTTCTAATTATGGTAATTAAAAATGTTGCTTTAGCAAATAAAAGAACCCGAGCCATTCTTGTTAAGTCTTGCATGTATAATTATTACATTCTATGTGTTGGCTTGTGGAGCACTATTGCTTGTGCTCACTCGCCTCAAACCCGTCCAGAGCCCATGGACCAAGGACACTAGAGGGGGGTGAATAGGAGTACGCTCACTTTTTCACAAAGATCAGATTCAATCCGAATTTCACTCCAGTAGCTATGGAAGTGTAACATCCCAATTTTCTGAACTTTAAAAATCTTTTAAATAGTTAGTAGGAGAAAATTCACCATTTGGATTTTATTTGAATTTAAATCCAAAGCTTAATATGGACTTTATACATCAAAACAATTTAATATGATTAAAGTCAACATCAACAATGGACAAAACTATTTTATTTGGGTTCTATGAGCTTGGATATATTTTCTAGATTTTTCTAGAATTTTTTCAAGTTCATTTGCTATTTTCTATTGCTTATTTGAATTTATGATATTTTATTAAAAAGAAAAGCTATTAAAATCTCAGAAAAACCTCCTGGGCTGAATTCCTCCGCCCACCTCTGTCAAATTCCCGCCTGCGCTTCAATTTCAGATCCTCGTAAGGCCGCCCCATCCTCGTCGTTGGATCACGACAGACGATTGATCAACGCCCACGCTACCGCGCTCGCTCTGTCTCGACTGGTGGGGCGCTGCCATCGTTTCTTCGTCCCGCCAGGGACTCTTCCTCATGCCGAGCCGACTCTCTACCGCCGCCGCCATTTTCTTCACAATCCCCGCCCGAGGCTATTTAAGGCCTCGAGGACCCGCGGTCCTCGTATCCCGAGCCACGCCGCCTCTTTTGCCCTAGCCACCACCCTTGTTTCGCCGCGTAGCACCAGCGCCATCGTATTCGTCTTTGACGCCGGCCAGGAGTCTTCGTGGTCACCGCCGCCGCTCCGGTGCTCCTTGTCGCCGTTGGAGGCCACCGACGGGATCGCCTCCTCGTCCGCATCTCGGAACCACCGTCGCCTTCATCGAGAAATTCCTCTAGTGCCGTCGCCGCCAAGCCCGAAGCACAAGCTCCGCCTAATCGTCACCGTCGGCCGCTGTGTAGGCCCCCTAGCACCCGCGCGCACCTCCTTGAGATCGCCATCGCCTCCTCTACCTCCCCGTGCCATCCGTCGCCGCCGGCGAGTCGCCGTTCGCCGGATCGGTGTGCACCGGAGTGTGGCCGCCGTTGTGCCACCGTGGCCTTGCCACCGCTGCGCCACGTCGTCGTTTTTTGCCCGCGTGTCGCTGAGACGTCGCCACGTCAGCGCTGACGGGGCAGTCCAGATCCAAACCGAACAGCCTGCCTCGGTGAACCAAGTCCATCGTGAGCCATCTCACTTCAAAGGGCCCACCTGCCGATGGAGTTCACCACCCAGCGCCCTCGACGCGTCGGCGTCACGTCAGAACTCCTATTTTTCTTTTAAGAAAAAATTCGGAATTCGAATAATCAGCTTTTAGGGTTTTCTTTAGATTTCCAACTTCCAAAGCCCATATCTTTTGCATCCGAACTCCGATTGAGCCCATTCAAATTTCTAAATTCATCTAAATTCAAGATCTACCTATCTAAGATTTTTATTTAATTTTTGGAGTTTGTTTTGCCTCTGTTTTTATTTATTTTATTTGTTTGTTTGTTTGTTTCGTTTGCGAGTAGACGTAGATACTTCGGGAGGTTTTGAAGAGCAAGGAGCATCTCAAGACCAAGATCAATACCAAGACCTTTTTCAAGGTAAGTTATACCTTTGATCATATTGAACCCAGTTTTCAAAAGTTATATTGCTTTAAATTATTGCATTTACTTTAATTATTTAATTCAATGCTTTTGGGATTAGTTAATATCCAAGTTGTTATGGCCTCCTTGTCTAATTGTATGCCATAATATTTTGTCACCCTAGTTTGGTTTATTTAGTTGGTGCTAGTGTATTACCAACGTGGGTTGGTTAGATACGATTAGTTTGCTTAGCCATGCCACGAGTCATCATCTCATGTAGTTGCAAATATAAACTTGACTAAGTGACTATGGAACTATGTGATAGAAACTGTGTGCGCTATGTGCTATTACTCGTTGATGGCATATGTTGCACTTAGCCAACGGGGTGGGAAAGGATTTTGACGGAGGCAAGTGGACTGTGTGATATTTTGGTGGAGCTATGTGCGTGGGCTTAATAACCTGTGTGCATAGGGTTTTGTAGTTTAATTGAAAGTCTTGCCTTGGTCAATTAAGGACCTAACTTTGTGCGCCATTGATCTGAGTCATTCGTACAACCACATGCCTGGTATGGGACGGGCCTAACTTAGTAAGTTATGGAGTCTTGGCATTGATTACTCAGGTAGTAGGTTAGGCTATGTGCATGGGTGGAGGTGTGCTACTAGGTAGTCACATCACGGGGCGGTTCGCCGTGTCCCTGTCCAACGGTGTGTGTCGGACTGACTTCCTATGTGGGGTTGTCTGACGGTTTGTAAGCACGCTGGGAGTGTCAATGTTAAGATGAAGTTTCTGAACTGTTTTGTTACGGCTAGTGCTAGCTACACGAGTTGTATCTTGTGGGTAAAGTGTACAGCCTCTGCAGAGTGTTAAATAATCTATTCAAATAACGCGTCATGTCATGGACATGCTTTCGATTTCACACGAGGGTAGATTTTCATGAAAACCTTGGGAAGGGAGCTGTGTGACCTAAGTCATATGGCTGTGTGAATAACTTGTTTAGGCTATGTGTCTTTGTGAAATAAAACTGTCAAATTATTATTGTCTATTTGTTTTGAATTATGCTTTCAATCTATTACTTGTATTTAAATTGCAAATGTCAGTATTTACGCAAAAGAACCACGTAAACCATTCCTTTGGAATAAGCCCGCATCTATAATTGCATTTACGTGGTATGACTTGCGAAAGTACAAGGTACTCATGCTTGTTGTAAAACATGCAATGTAAGAGGAGGAGTCGCTTTGCTTTTGAGGAGAAGTTCATCGAAGGTGCTTGATCGTAGGTCTTGATCCCGCCTGCCTGTGGTGAATTGATGGGATTCCACAAGTTTCTTCGTTCATTTGCTATTTTATTTCTTTGCTTGCCTTGCGCGGCTTAATAATTGTAAACTCGACCATAAGGTCAAAACCCTTATTTGTTATCAAATTACTCGTTTATGTTTTTAATCGCTTGTGTGGATCGATATTCACCTATGTTGACACTGTGTGCACTAGCGTGATCTTGGACTAGTGCATTATACACAGAGGGTCCAGAGTTGCATATTTTGGGTCCCAACAGGAAGCTATGAAGATCAATATACCAGTACAGCGGAAGACTAGTATTGAATCCAATCCAAAATCCCCAAAGCAAAAGACCAAAACAGGAATTCACAAACCCTAATCCAGAGGGCGGTCTGACCGACGGCCAAAGTGCGGTCTGACCGCTCAGGCCAGACTGACCGGCGGCATAAGCACGGACTGACCGGAGGCCAGACTAACCGGAGGCAAAAGCTCGGACTAACCGGATGCACGATGAACAACGCAAATGTACCAAAACCAAAACTCAAATCGGTCTAATTTTTGATCCGTAAGGCTAAACTCCATGAAACTTGAGACACACCTTCTCTAAGATATTAGGAACCTATTCCAATCAAGGATCGCAGAGATCCATACCAAAGTTCCTATCTTTTTCAGATTGAACGAAGGTGGCTCCAAAACGAGTCAAAAACGAAATATGATCTAGAGACTTACTCGTGGGTGATTGATGATCAAGATGATCCTAGATGGGTTCCCACATGTCACAGCAAGTTAGATCAAGGCAAGAAACCAACCAAAAACTCACAGATCAAAGAAAGACTCAAAATCACCAAATAGAGAGAAAGAAAGCAAACAGACTCATCTTTGAGAGAACTTTCTTTGAATTGATTTGATATGGTATTGGTTTACAGCCACTCCATCAATGGAGGACAAAGACTCAATACATGAGTACGAAATCAAATCGAACTCTCTAAAACCCTAACCTCCACTAATCCTCTCCCTAAGCAAACTAGGGTTTCAAAACTATGAAAGGATTCAAGGGAGTGCAGCCACCTCCCTCCTCTGTTTATAGTGGAGGCTTAGAGCTTCTAGAAGCATTAACCCTAATGGGCTCTCGTAAGGCCCACACACAAACGGTCACATACACACGATTTTAAAGCATCGCCTTCATCTCCTCTTGACCTAATCCGCTTCTCCATGCAACCGCCTTGCCCCGCAGTTAGCAAAGGTCACCAAGGAGGTATTTGGTAAAATTACCAAAATACCTCTTCTCGATCTTTTGCAAAGACCGAGTCCCATCTTCGTGAAGCACTTCCATGCTTCGCCACGTAGGCTGATCCAAATGCTCTCATCATGCTCAAGCAAGTCTCTCTCATCCGCTCTCACCGAAACCACCATGGTACTTGCACCGACCCCCACGCCGCTTGATCCATTTCGTCGTACCGAACTGCCCATTTAGTCACCTTTGTCCCTCTTGCGCCATGCTTGACTCCATTGACTTCACCCGGCATCCCCGATCGTTCTGGGCCTCAGCTCTCCAAGCTTAGTCTCGATCATCCTCGCCGTTGACCGTCATTAAGTCCAAAACAACCTGCACAACAATAGACAAAGAAATCGATTCCGGGAACAAGTTCTTCACAACTTGACCAGCGTTAGTCAAAACATGCATCATGCAACACATATGCACTGAAACCCATGAACTTGACCTAACCCAACACTCATCACCACCGATTGGCGATAATCAAGAAGAACCCACAGACCACCATTCAATGGCGGTCTAATCATCAGCGGCTCGACCGACTGCGCCTAACGCCGATTCGATCGACCAGATCGACATCACATTAAACTTTGACGAAAACTCGTGTTTCGACAAACCATTAATGACATTGCCAATTGTAACATCATCCTAAGATCGTGCACATATCCCCATGATATCCACAATCTCCCCTTGATGAACACATTGGCAATTTCCCACAAATGCAAATTTTGAGATTTGAAAAGTAAAACTCGATGCCAAGACAAAGGCACAACTTGGTCCAAATGCAAGAGAAAGCAAAGGAAATGACCAAGTTGGCTTCGAATAGCAAAGACAAGTGAGATAAGGCAAAAAAAAGCAAGAACGCTTCATTTTTCGGAAAGAGTAAAAATCTCAATCAAGGTTCATATGAAAGAACAATTGTTCGATATGACATTTGATCATCGTGAGGATCAAGAATTGCAATTCAAGTTCAAAAATGGCAATAAGACCATAAGAATGCAAATAAAAACTCCCTCACTATGATCCTCAAAATTCGTAAAATTTCAAATTCTCCAAATTTCTCCAAAAGCTTCCTTTTAACATTTTTATATCTTCTCCCTTATACCATTTGATATATCTTCTCGGATTGGCTAAATCCGTTCCGACATAAGATTTCCTACTACCATCTCATGGTCATAAGCCTTACTATGACCACCTCATGGTCGTAAGCCTTACTACGACCACCCTATAGTACACAAAGCCTACGCATATGTGTGTCCAATCGACTAGGGACACTTATGCGCTGTGTTTAAAACACACAGTAGTTAATATGCGTTGTTATTCTTCAGGATAACTACACGTATTAAGCCTCTATCTCTGCTATAACTACAAGGCGACGTGGACGTGGTCTCTCGATAATAACTACCATCAACGTATTTTTCATCAAGTGTTGAGACGCTTGGCATCGAACAACCGCCACCCCTTCATGCTGTATATAAGGAGTAAATTCGGTGGGCAGAGGAGAGGATAAGAGACAACAAGAGCAACGGCAACAGAGGAATCATTAAGCCTTAGTTCTAGTGATTTCTTCCCTGTTGTAAAGCATAGTCAATACACCAACACAGGAGTAGGGTTATTAGTCTCCCAAGAGAGGGCCCAAACCTGTCGAAATCCTTGTGTTTTTTTTCTGTGTGGCTCTTACTAAGGAAAATCCTCAGCATTCATTCATAAGATTGATATCAAATCATCGACATAGGTCGAAAACTAAATACGACATTACGTATGCTGCAATGTATGACAGGAAACAACAAAGCTAAAATGTTAATAGACAACTCATACAGAGGTAAGACAACTGTTGGGACCCAAAAATACAATTCTGAACCCTCTTTGTATAATGTACTAGTCCAGAATCAAGCTAGTGCACACAGTGACAATATAGATGAATATCATTCCACAAAAGACGAATATAAGAAAAAAAGACTAATTTGATTAAATAAATAGCAGTTTTGACCTTATGGTTGAGTTTTACAAATATTAAGCCACACAGGGCTAACACTAAATAAAGAAACGACAGCGAAACGTAAGCAACTCCAGTAGATACCCATTGACTCACCACATGCATCCGACTGTGATCAAGACCTAAGGATCACCATCCTCGTAAAGCTCCTCCTCAAAGGCAGGCGATGATTCCTCCACTTTGGCTGAATGATTGCAGCAAGAATGAGTACTCCGAGTACTCAACAAGTTTTACCACAGAATGCAATTTTATATGATGGCTTATTCCAAAGGAAATGGCTTGTATGGCTATTTTGCAATAAAGCAGCATTTGCAATTGAATACAGATAATAGATTGAAATCGTAATTCAAAACAAATAATAATTTTAAATGGGTATTTTCACAAAGACACTAAGCCTAATTAGTTTCTTTCAAACAAATGGAAGGTGGAGGGATAGGGTGGGGGCCGGGAGGGAAGGGAGAAGCGGTGACAGAGAAAGCCGAAGTGGATTGGATGGGGTGGAGGGAGGGTGGGGATGAGGCTTGATTGGACGACCGAGCAAAGCAAAGCGCATCCGACGACTCACATGGAAATAGGGATGACAATTGTGCCCTATAACCCGTGGTGCCTGCAGTAAATGCCCTAATGGAGCTCGGGCATGGGGTGTTTTTCCCCACGTGCATGAAAATAGGTGCAACTATCCGCCTGTCAAGTAAACGGCATGGGCATGGGCCACACTCCTACTAAAACCCTTGTCACTCTTACTCAATCACTACTCACTCAATACTCTACTCACTACTCACTCGACTCCTAAGTCCCACCATAGCCCTCGCCCCTGGTCCTCCTCACACCCCCAAAACTCCAGATCCACCACCGCCCGTCCACCTCTTGGTTAGCCGCCACCCACGCCTCCCCTAGAACTCTAGATCCAGATCCTCACGCCCCCAAAACTCCAGATCCAACCGCCTGCCGACTGTCCTCCTCCGCCACCGCCACCCCCATCCTCCTCCTGCCACCGCCGCCTTCTCACGCCCAACTATTGCCCTCCTCACGCCCGCCCCGCAAGTCCTCCTCATGCTCGCCTCTATCAAGACGGCGACGGCAAATCAAGAGTCAAGACGGTGACGCCGCCTCCTCAATGCCAGTCGCCACCCTCCTCAATGCCCACCTCCTCCTCAATACCCCGCCTCCTCAACACCCGGCCGCCCCTTCTCAACGCCTGGCCGCCTCCCGCCTCGACCGCCACCTCTTCCCGCCAGCCGCTTCTCAACGGCCTCGAGCCTCAACAATCAACACCCGGCTGCCTCCCCCGCCCACCGCCTCCTCAACACCCGTCCGCCAACTCCCACAGCTTATGTATTTAGCTCTCGCCACTCTTGATGGTGGATTTGTTGATCTGAATTAAGTATGTCTCTCCTTTTGTTCTTTTGGTTCATTAGTTGACATACTTTTAGTTCATTCGTGACATACTTTCAGTTAAGTAGGTCTTTCCTTTCATTAGTTGACAGTTGATAGTGGATTTACATTTCATTAGTTGACAGTTGATGTGTGAATGCGATGCATTGTTTACGGGTACACGGGCATGTCCATAGGCGACGAGTACCCGTGGGCGCGGGCATGTACGAGGTTCTTCGCCTGTCACTCTTCGTGAGCATGCTCATAAGGGGAAATCCAGATCACAGGCATAGATATGGATGAGCACTAGCCGTGTCCACCACACCTGATTGCCGTCCCTGCACGGAAGGAACAATCGGACGGGTGAGAAAAGGTCATGCGCATCGGACGCAAGACAGAAAATATGCCTACGTACATTCCAAAACGCCTCTACCTACCGCTTTTACTTGTAAGGATTCTAGTTCACTCACTTTCCTTCGGTGATGGGAGTAATCCATAAATTTCGACGCTCACACGCATGTGGCCACTCTACTTAAGTAATATAAGAGCATCTACAACAATCCACCTCACCACATTAAGAGGTTGCCACATCACTTTTAGATGATGTGGAGGAGAGAAGATGAGGAGAGAAGGTGAAGCTGTTTCTACATAAAGAAACTATCAAATTGTTAATACCAAGACATAAGAAACAACAAAAACTCTATTGGAGGCTTAGTTGTTACCTAAACACTTATTTTGTGGGTCCCATCGCCTACCAACAAACTTTAGCAATTAAAGTCTTAGATATAAGCTTAAGAAACAATCCATTGGAATGATTGTATCTTTTTATTAAATTAAGTAATCTTCTTTTTCTTAGTAACAAAAAAAATAAACTATTGTAGATACTCTAAATAGACCTCTTGTTGCCGGGACAAGGACAAGGTGAGTCCTAACAAAAGCTCTCGCTACTGCTGCAGAATAGCGGCCATGGAGGCAGTGACGCCTTTCGGTCTATGGCCATAGATTGGATTTGATTTTACAGGAGCAGCAAGAGTCTATGATGTGGTCCTCAAGATTTGTAGCATCCCGATAGCGAAATTAATGAAATGGTTAAAAGCTAAGCGCGTGCCAAAACATACCGTCCTTGTATGCTGAGATCTTGTTTAGAGAAATTCGTTGTTTATCATCTACTCCTACTGTACTCTACTCCCTAGCATCTTATCAGGATCGATATATATTTGCGTTCCAAACCGAGGAAGCGTTGATTGAAACTACGAACGGCAATTCGATGGATTCCGCCAGCCGTTGGGTAGCCTCAACTCCGTGTCACTTCGGTTGACTATAGCTAATGACTACAGTGTTGATTTTACACCGGCCATGAGTGGGCTATTATCGATTTATTGAACCGCCGATCTTACAAAATAAATAAAGAAAAATAGTAAAAAAATTCTTGGGAGATGATGAGATTGCTTTTTATTGCTATGAACTGGATCTTTTACAGGGGGTGCCTTCGATAAAGCAGTGGACTAATTTTAATTACACTGAGCGTAATGCTTCCTATGATATTGAATCAGATTTGAAACATTAATATAATCCCGATTGTGATGCTTCAATCCGATGTCTTTGTTCCTCCGTGCTCCATCTTTAAATAACCATCGAAGAGGTAATAGTTGTTCTTGCAGAAGGTGTCTGTTGGAAGTGATACGTCCGGTCAGAGGGTCGCCATGCTTAATAAAACAAGAATCGATCGTCGGTTGGTGTTTGTGAGACAATAAACCGTATGATGATTATTGTCGCGCCTTAGGACCATAAAACATCGCGTGATATGGAGCAAATATCTTGGAGTTAGATCCGATGCCGCTCATCATTTCTACAAACAATTATCTCGACGAGGATTAGGTATGTGACCTTATCCCACCAAGATATCTATTATGTAATCTCCGAATCCTTACGACCACGTGGGTCGTTAGCCTTAAGAGTTACGACCAAGAAGACATATGATCTTTTATTATGTATTAAAGAAATAAATAAAGGTTTTAATCTGGTCAGCTACTTAGCGTAGATTTTTCACTATGATTTTATGATTTTCAGTCCTATGTGAACTGTGAGCATTAAGATCGCAACACTCGCTGGTTGTTTCACTAAACAAATTCTAGGATTTTAATTAGAATTCCATCGGTATTTGTCCATTTGCACTGAATGAACCACACAGTTAACCCTCATTCGTGCAGTCATGCTTCCTCCACGCCATGCACAGGTGCTAGGGGGATATTCCAAGATCCGGTTGAATAGGGGAGCCAACAAGCTAGCCTACTGGTGGATGCATCTTGTCAATGGCCAGACAAGGAGGAAGTGGTGCAGCTTACTCTTAATCCTCGCCGGTTTAACCATCTCAATTAGGCCCGCACTCACGTGATGCTGCTATCTTCTAATCATCCATCATCTTGCCACGCTATGGCTAAGTACCTATGTGCAAAAAGGCTAGAACTAGCCCTTTTTTTCGTTTGAAAGGAAGGCTAGACCTAAGTAAAAGGACACTATTTTAGGAAAGTAAAAGCAGACTCCTAGTGACCTAGTCCTGGCTCAACAGTCAAGTGCTAAAGGTGAACTTTTTTATTTAATTTTTTTTAATATTTATTTTAAAGTTAACTTTGACGACTTTATTTTTAATTCGATCTCTTTGATCACGCCACCATCCATGACATGATAAAACAACGCCACGCCATAGGATAAATCCGCTAAATAGCACTTTTGGTCACACCATTGGTCGTTATGTGACTAAACAACACCGCCACATCACGAGTGGTGGTGTAACAAGAGTTTGCCTCAGATATGCGTTGGCATGACAAATAAGTATTTTGTCATGCTATGGGTGGTGGCGTGATCAAATAGGTCAGAATTGGAAATAAAGTGCGTCGGGGTTAACTTTAAAATAAAATTAAAAAAAGATTAATTAATTAAAAAAAATTCTGTTAAAGGTCCCTCCATTGATCCATTCATATGTCCACATACAGAGCCATCTTGGTGCCCAGCCCATGTTTCGGCCCTTCCCCTTCCACGGGAGGAGTACACGGACTTCTGTGATCAGTTTACCACTGAAAAGGAAAAGACCATTTCCTCTCTCAAAGATGCTACCGCTATCAGAACGTCGTGATCCATCGCAATGCCGAATGCAGCCTAAGCAAGCGAGCCTCAGAAGCATCGTTAAGCCGCATTGTCCCACTAATTAAGCAACAGGAGCACAAGGCCGTGCATTGAAGGAAAGTAGGTTACTCTGGACAAGGTTATCAAGTCACAATTCTGAATCGGATAGGAGGTTCTTCAGCAAGATCGTGAATTGTAGGATCGATGTAGAATCTAAGAACCTATCTGATTCTATCAAAGAAATATTTTTTAAAATGTACCTTGTATTTTTAACACTTCTATATTTTTAAAACTATACTATTAGAACTTTTGTTTACTAAATGTAGTGCAAATGAAAGATCATTTGTTATTTATGCAAGTTATAATGGACATGAAGAGATAAAAAACATTACAATGAAATGACAACCTTGCTATGGACTCTGGAGTCACCATCACAATGCTCCTGCCATAAAAAACAGAAAAGAGAAGAGAAACCACAGCCACTAGGAAAGGGACGCTAGATTTCCATCTCTATCAGTCCTGTGCATCCCCCAACACACCAGCTCATAAGATTGCCTAATTATGATGTCAAGTGCCTATGTCAGGTACCTAATTAAACGGGGACCCTGGATTAGGTCATGGGCTACCAACTCTTGGTTGCCCTGAGGAGTTAATTAAGAACCAGCTTGGTTTACACTCCATTAGTTGCTATGTCAAGAGCTATTAACCATTGTGCGGATCAGATAAGCTGAAGGGCCTCATTGCAACTTCCTATTGAGGTGAGCAAATTAATTAGGGGAGTCCACGACGTTCTTTGGCTAAAGCGCTGCGTAGAGTAGAGTAGCTCGGCGGTATTGGCAGGTCAACGTGCGCAGATGCTTCATGTTCTGCAAGCGCTGGTGATGTTTTTTTTTTTTGAATTACTGAGGATTTGCCACGGTATAGATATGCATTTGATAATTTACTACACTATATCTCACTGACATATGAGATATGATGTAACAAATTATTGAATGCACACTTTTTGATATAGCAAATCCTCAAATCTCCCATGTTTTTTCTAGGTGTAAAAGGTGTGGTTCCCATTCTTCGGCCTGTCTTTGTAAACCTCTACATTTTCAATTGCAGTTACACGAGTTTTCGCACGCCTAGGTAATACAATACATATATTTATATTTAAAACTAGGGTTGTATTTGATATATAACTCTTATAGTTAATGGTTGGAAATATAGTTGTAGATCTTATACAAGACCTAAAATATAATATATATCTCATCGATGCCTTTTTGCTAATAATGAGTGTCACACTCCCTAAGACATATCTCACAACACACGGAGTTTCTCGTATGACGGAGGGTATGTACATGGAGTATATGAGTATACAAGGCCACCCAAGTGCTATGTATACTTTTTTAGAGGTGGTATGTATAATTTTTATACATACTTTTTTTTTATGTGCTAATACTAAGGTACTAACAAAATAGGCTAAAAGCCATGGGTTCGGTTGCAATTTGTTCACGTGGTTCATATTGGAGTATGTTAGAATTAGTAGATGAGTGGCACAAAGTTATAAAAAGAAACACCCCCTTTGTTTCTTTTTATAAGGCGTAGTTTGGCTAGACACGGGGATTAAAGAGGTTGCAAAACCAAGAGAAAGACAAGAGGGAATGACCAAGCTATTTATGCTATAAATACCTTGGAAATGGGAGAGAGAATTGTTTGTGAGAGCGTTACGTATAAATACATGAGAGAGAAATGTGTGATAAATAAGAGCAGACAAATAAAAACATCAATAAATTCACATGCACGTCTTATATTCTGAAACAAACTTGCAAAAATGCATGCCTTATATTTTGAAACGGAAGGGGTATATTAAGTTTGTTACCCTCGATAGTAGAATGGAGTTTTCCCAAATCTAATTAATCTATACTGTTGTAATCTGGACCCACCAAAATAAACGATGTAGATCATTCTATATTTTATCTTATTACTGTGTGGAATTTTTAGCTTCCTAGAGTGAACGTGGAGGATCCTTAACATCATTATCTCTACTACTTAAAAGAGGGAATTAGTTGTGGCGCTGATGATTGTAGTTCATCTACCCCTCCCAGCCCAACTCTCCCTTCTGCCTCCCTAAAAAATCACTAAAAAGTTTTTAAAAAATAGCAATCTACCAAAAACAAATTCCACCACCCTAAAAATTCTCTAACAATAAAAAAACAATATAGCTCTACCAGGTGTGTGATGGAGCTGAGGGCGTCGAGGCATGTCGGGACCAAAAATATAATTTCGACCCTTTGTGTATAATGCACTAGTCCAGGATTAAGCTAGTGCATACAGTGTCAACATAGATGAATATCATTTCACATAAGACGAATATACAGATAAATGACTAATTTGAATAATAAATAACAGTTTTGACCTTATGGTCGAGTTTACAATTATTAAGCCACGTAGGGTTGACACAAAATAAAGAAAGAGCAACGAAACAAAGGCAACTCCAGCAGATACCCATCAACTTGCCATAGGCAATCGACTAGAATTAAGACCTAACGATCACCATCCTCATATAGCTCCTCCTCAAAAGCAGGTGACGATTTCTCCACTTTAGCTGAATGATTGCAGTAAGAATAAGTACTCCGAGTACTCAACAAGTTGTACCACAGAATGCAATTATAGATGATTACTTATTCCAAAGGAAATGGCTTCTGTAGCTATTTTGTAATAAAGCAGCATTTGCAATTGAATACAAATAATAGATTGAAAGTGTAATTCAAAACAAATAAACAATAATAATTTTAACAAGTTTTTTCACAAAGCTTCTATAACTTAATCAATTTCTTTCACACACCGCATAAGTTATCCCATATAGCTGTCCTTCCCAATTATTTTATAAAAATCTACCCCACGTGTGAAATCCCGAGTATGTCTATGACCATGATGCAACTATTCAATAGATTGATTAACACTCGCAGAGATAGTACACTTTACCCACATGATATTACCAGTAGCTAGCACTAAGAATAACAAAACATTTCCAAACTTCATCTCAATAATTGACACTTCACAGTTTATCGTTTAAGCACCAACCCCCACACAGTGGTTAGCCTGTCAGACACCATTGACCTAAAGACAATAACCGCCATAAATGTGAATCACCATGCGCATGTAAACACATCTCCACCCCGCACACAAATTTAAACTATATGTCCGAGTAATCAATGTCAAGACTCCATAGCTTACTAGGTTAGGCCCGCCCCATACCGTGCATGTGGTTGTACAGCCAGGCTCAGCCAATGGCGCACAAAGTTATGTACTTAATTGACGGCGAGACTACCAATCACTACTAACGGTCCCATTCATATTTTCCTAAGTGCACACAGCTCCACCATATCACAATTCTATCCACTCACCTCGCCTAAATCTTTTCTCACTCGTTGGTTAAGTGCAACACATGCCATCAATAAGTAACAAGATATCGCATACGCTTTTACACAAGTTCCCTAATCACTTAATTAAGTTTACATTTGCCACTTAAATGATATCAATGACTCGTTGCATGGCTAACTGCACTATTCGTATCTAATCAACCCACGCTGGTGCTATGATATTACCAACTAATAATTAACCGTGCTAAGGTGGCAAAAGATGATGATAATACAATAGGCAAAGTAGATATAATCAAATGGTGAATAGCTAATCCCAAAACTTTTAAATAAATACTTAAAGTAAAATACAAAAATTGAATCAAGATAATTTTGCAAAATTGGGTTCAAAATAGTCAAAGGTACAACTTTCCTTGGAACAAGTCTTGCATCGTTTTGAGCTTGATCAACTTCTCCTCCTTCTAAGCTCCTCAAGTATCAACGCCTACTAGCAAACTAATGCAAATAACTAAATAAATACAAAATAGAGATATAAAAACTTCAAAAATTAAATAAAAATCTCAGAAATGTAGAGCTTGAATTTAGATGAATTTATAAATTTGAATGGGCTCAATCGAGTTTGTATGAGAAAGAACATGCTCTAAGAAGATTTAAACCTAAGAAAAGATAAAAGAATTACTATTTTAAATTTCCCAAATTTTCTTTCTAAAGGAAATTCTGAATTATTATGTCATCCTGATGTCAGCCATAATTTCAGAATTAAAATAAAATCTAGAAAATAAAAAACTGTGGCTGATAGGTGGGGCCTTTGGTCTATGGACCGAGTCGACGGTTGGATCACGGTCTATGGCTCATGGGTCTATGGCATCAGAGATCCGACATGTGGGTCCACATGGTAGTGGCTAGGCTCACAATGGACTAGGTTTATCTAGGATTTGGGTGCGGTTTTGGATCCGTTTGCCACACAAGCGCTAACATAGCTAGGCTTACACACATGGTGTACACATGGCAGTGACGGGGATGGCACATAGGTGGCCACGTCGATAGAGATTGACAGCTACCATGGCTTGATGGTGGCGATGGTGAACGGCGGCGGCCGACGGCGAAAGGTGACCATTGCCGGCATGCTCAAGCTCCGGCGAACTCATCCAACGGCTCCAATGCAACGGCGAGGACTGGCATAGGCTTCAACGGTGAAGAAGGAGAAGGCGGTGGCTCGGGTTGATGGCTAAATGACGGTGAAGGGCTCTAGCGAGGTTTTGGGTGTGTGCAAAAGAATCGCAAAGACGAGGCAATGCGATCGGGTCATGCACGAGGACCAATGGTCATCGACGGCGACTGGAACACGGTGGCGACGGTGAAGTAGAACAATGGTGAGGGCTTCACTAGTCCTGTGGCGACGAGATGGTGCACACCAGGTAGAACACGACCAGGGGAATCCGATGGTGTAGTCGATGGCAACCGGAGCTCACCGATGGTGACAGAATCGATGAAGAGCAGCTGCGGAGGGGCTAGATCTCAAGCTTCGATTCCGGCGAAGTGGCGGTGAACTAGGGCTTCGGGCTTTAGGGGATTGGGCTGAAATAAACAAGGAATGGGCTGAGGAAATGGGTTTCAGCACAAGAGAAATTATGAGATTTTAATTTGGTTTTGCATTTTAGAAATAATAGTAAATCCAAATAGCAAACTAAAAACAACAATTAAACTTAAAAACTTCCAGAAAATTTTGGAAAATATTCCCAATCAAGGATCCAAAACTCAAACCGAATAAAATATCGCTCGATGCCATTTCTTTGTTATCGACTAGTAACCGTAAATCTCGAAAAAACCCTACCAAGTTTGAAAAATGAAATTTGAATTTTCTTAAAAATCGTCAAATAGGAAAACTCGAATTTGAATTTGCTAAATCGAAAAAATCACCAGCTTTTCTATATCCCAAGACTCACCGGTAAAATCAGAATCAAGGCTAAGCACGCCAAGAATCACGAGATTTCTATCCATGTTCCTAAGCACAAAGAACTCAAATAAAATAGTTTTGGAATTAATTGATGGTCAGATTAATCACATTAAATTGTTTTGACATTTGAAAGTCCATTTAAGCTTGATTAAAATTCAAATAAAATTTGGTGAATTTTTCAGAGGGACTATACTACTCAAAAGGTTTTGAAACTCGAAAATCGCCACCACCCCCTCTCCCGAGCCGCCACCACCTCCGATGGGACCACCACCTCCGGCGACCTCTGCTTTGCCGACTCGCCTCGCCTCCCACCTCCAAATGCTCAAGACCGCCACCGCCTGTGACCGCCTGGGCCTCTATTCTCCTTTTTTTCTCTCGAACGAGGAAGCAAATATGATGAATGGCCAAAGGCCCACCCGCCAAGGACCTTAACCCCCACCTTGATCACCAAGTGGGCCCGGCCACTGTCTGCCCACAAGCCTCAGGCGCACAGATGGACTTCATCCACACACGATTCCCGTGACACCAAAGACTATGTTGTGGGCCCCACGCCAGATTTCTCTCCCTTTTTTCTTGTATTTTCTTTTAAGGTTTAATTCAAACCCAAACTTAAAAAGCTTCGTTCTCCCTCATCATAATTCCAAAAATTATGAAATTTGTTTCTAAAATTTTGTAAATTCAAGATCTTGCTAACGGCATAGGTCTTGTTCAATTTGGAGTTCATTTGTTTATTCTTGTGTATTTATTTATTTTGTTGCTTGTTGTTCCTTTTTCCGGTACATTCGTCCGATTAGGATTCGAAGACGCGGACGATCTCCAAGTTGATCAAGCACAAGAATATCAAAATTTTCTTACCTATAACTAAGGCGAGTCAATACTTTGATCATATTGAGCCTACATTTTATGCAAATTATATTTATTTAAATTACCAAAATTGCATGCTTTAATTCTTTAATCAAATGTATGTTAAAGCTTAAGGTAGTTAAATACCCATTTGAGGATTAATTAATTAATATGCCATCCTTGACAACTTGAATCCCTTAATCCTTGTCACCCTAGTAACTATATGGTAAATACAAGTTATAGGTTGTACTTAAGCTTACATGCTAGTCTTGCTTAAGCATCGACATTAAATGTCCCAATCATCATCCCGTAAACATAAAAATGGTTTGGGCAAATCATTGTGGGGAAATGATTGAGATGGTTGAGTTGATGTATTTTACTCCTCAAAACCCTAATTGATGTTCCTATCTAGGCAGATGATATGATGAATGGTATATTAGTGGGTGCTAATGTAGCCCAAAGAATGTTAGTTGTGAATGGTATAATGTTGATGGGTGCTAATGCAACCCAAGGAATATTGGTGTATGAAATAAACCACCTAGATAACCCCTAAGGACTTAATTTTGTCATGACCTCCTGTGTAAAACAGTACAACCACAAGTCTGCAAACCGCAACTTGACTTAGTAAATTTATTGACTCAAAAGTCATCTCACTAGTGAAGACGCAAGCGTGAGTCGAAGGACACCGATGGTGAAGTGCTCGCTACGACTCGTCAGGGGGCGACATCGACACAACTTATGGGACCCACCGCAAGCGCGCCCATATGGGTGAGATGATGGAAGGACGAGGTAATTTGAAAGGTTACCGTGATATACGCTCAACCGCATGACTATGGAATCATGTGGGTAACGAGTATGACTATCTCTTGTGGGTACAAAGTATAACCTCTCCGAGTCTAAACTATTTAAACAACCACACCTACGGTCAAAGACGGGCATGGAAACTTTACTTGAGTTAGTTCTATTTGAAAAACCTTTGTGGGTGGAATGAAAATGTGGAGGCTCACCTAACCCCGATTTTGATTTACTTGAGTCAGCCGAGGTCGTGGTGTTAATAATGGAGGTAGCTCCAATCAAATGAAGCATTAGGTATGGAGGAACCTCTACTAAAATAAATATTGCACAATTACTCTTTGTAATAAAAATGCAATTTGGTTAAAATGCTAAGTGATAGGACTTTGTAATTATGATTAATGAAAATGTTGTTTTAGCAAATAAAAGAACCCAAGCCATCTTTGTTGAGCCTTGCATGTATATTATTGCATTATGTGTTGGCTCACGAGCACGAGAGTTGTGCTCATTCTCGCTCTTTTCCCTAAAATTCCTCAAAAGCAAGAAACCCCAAGACTACACGCACTACGAGGATCCGTGGTTGAAGGCCCAGAGATGATGAAGCGTAGTTAGTCTTTAGTTGTTCTAGTCTCGCCCCAGTCTAGTTGACTCCGTTGGTGCTTGCGTGCATCCTATATTATTTAAGTCTTTAGGTAATATCAGACGCACACGGGTTTCCCCAGTCGCTTGCCTATGGAGAGATGTGCTCTCACCCCTTTTGCTTCTGTTGTTGCTTCTGCTTTTGTAATATAATCTTTGGCCTGTTCGGCCCTTATTGTAAAGCCCGACCCGATGCGGTCTATGTAAACTTTGTGATGTTAATTAATGAATGGTATAATTTAATCTACACCATGTATGAATTGATTCAGTGATGTATCTGTGAGTGCTATCTACTGATCCAGAGAATAGCACAGTGTCGTTCATAGAGGATTTGGATTCTCGTATCCGGTCCGACAAATTTCACCTTACAATTGGTGGTTGTCATCATGCTGTGTTGTAGTAGAGTTATTGCTGATTTCTTCAACTATGTTCCCCTGATAGTTATGACTGTTAGTGCATCTTGCAAGAGAAAAGATGTGTTGATTGAAAAGCATCATGATATCCTGTTGGACAAGTTGGAGAATGGTTTGATATCTCGCCGGGAGAGGGTCAGATCAAGAATCTAGCCTAGCTAGACTCGAGATACTCAGGAGCACACATCTCAAAACCTTGGTTCATATATACCAAATGTGGGAGGCGCTTGTGGTCGTGCTAGAACATATAAGGCGCTTGTATTGTATAGAACATATAATCAAGATGCTTGTCAAAACACAAGTCATGGTGGAGCATCGTTTGATGAAAAATATGGAATCCTTTCAATTTGTATTCATCATGCATTTTTTGATAACATTGTTGAGTACAACAAATGAGCTATCACTTGCTTTACAAAGAAAGCATCAAGATATCGTTGAAGCTATGGGCTTGATACAGGATGTAAAAGAACGCTTGCAAGATATGAGGGACAATAGGTGGGAGCCATTGTTCGATCAAGTCAAAAGCTTTTGTGAGGCATATGGGATTTTTGTGCCAAATATGAATGATGTCATTGAGTTATGGGTAAATCAGATATCGAAGTATACAAAGGACTCAACATCATTATTACAAAGTTGACATTTTCAATGTTGCTCTTGATGCAACTATGAATGAAATGAATCATCGCTCAATGAAGTTTCCTGAGTTATTGGTATGCATGTCTTGTCTTGATCTAAGCGACTCATTCACTAAGTTTAATTGTAACACCGTTATTCTAAGCCAAGATGTCATCTAAATAAACTAACATACAACCATAATACGTATGATTTAACAATATCTCATCTAAAGACATAAAGAGTTCAACATTGAACCGAACAATAGCAGGAAAATAGTATGAATCCAAATAATTATAACGAAGGGATGATCAAAGATCACAAGTAGTACTTAATCAACCATAACATTGCACAAGGTATCATTCACCATCTAAATTTATTTATTACAGCTCATCAATTAACAAATAAAAGATATAAACTAAGTCATAATGTTGAACTTGAATATGGTGAATTGAATAATTAGTGCGGTCTACTCCTCCCGATAGAGCCATCATCAATGATCACCTAAAATAACAAACAAAGCAAGAATAAGTCCGAGACTCAAAGAAGTACAAAGAATACATGAACATACAACAAATATGAACATAGCAATCAATGGATATATGAATGAATGGAATGAATGGATTGAATGAAATGAAAAGGACTGCACACATGCTTATACCCCAGATAGCTAGTGACACACCCGCTTGTTTACATAAGCCCGCATTTAACAAAATACGGATCCAAATCTCGTATGAAGAATGTTTCATACGGTGTCCTAATCTGCCCACATTGAGTGCTACAGTGTTAGGGTTTGCCTCCCCCGACCCTCTTAAGTGGTTCCCTACTTGGGCCAAAAAGCTATGGGCCGAAAGCCCGAGTTCTAATACACCTTCCAAATTCTGAATTTTCATTTCTTTTCTAATTCTATTTAATTTCAGTACTAATCACTTATTTGTTTAATTTTTAAATGGGGTATTACATTAATGTTGATAAGCTTATTCGACTTGCTGAGATTTATACTGATGATTTCATGATGGCTGATCAATTCTTATTAAGAAATGAGCTTCAAACCTTCATTCTCAACATTAGGAGAAGTGAGGAATTTCATAGATGTCATGATATTTCAAAACTTGCTCAATTGATGGTTGAAAAAGAAAGATAGAACTTTTCCATTGATATATCGCCTCATCGAGCTGATATTGATCATTCTAGTGGCAACGACATCTGTTGAGAGAATATTTTTGGCAATGAATATTATCAAAGCAGATTTGCGTAACAAGATATCGGATGAGTGGCAGTGAAAAAAATCTCGCCGAAATTTCGGCGGTTACCAGTGGTAATCGGTGACCGCCGGTAAAATTCAAACCAACTCCGAAAATTTCGGTTTTGATGAATTTTATCCAAAAAAATTCAAATTTGCTTGAATTTTGTTTGAATTTGATTTTTTTAAAAAAAAATTAAAATCCGAAAATTTGAGCCTTTTTTTTTTGAAAATTTCAGCCAAAATTTGATCAAATTTCCGTTACTAATGTAATCGGAGTTATCGCTACCCTCCAAATTTTTTTTTCCACCCAGAGCCTAATCCTTGATGAGTGGTCGAATGATTTGATGGTGTGCTACACCAAGCGAGATATTAGATCCATTGATGATGATGTAATTATAAGATCCTTCCTAGATATGAAAAATCGTAGAATGAATTTGCCTCGTGAAAGTCGTGATTCAAGTTAGCATCTTAGTGGTATGGTTCTTTTATTTTGAATATTCATGATAATTTAAATACAATTTGCTATTGTATCACTATTTTTTCTAATTTTGATGTACAGATTGTTACCTAATGGAAACATATTTACATATTTTGGAAGATGCACTTTCCATTAGCGAGGTATCTTTATTATATTTCTCTTTTTTGTTTTGTTTTTGTTCATGTATGAAGTTATGAATTTGATTGTACAAGAATACAAGACTATGTTTGTTACAAATTAGTTTAGTCTTTTAAGGCTTTGAATGGATGAGCCCACTCTCATTTTTTTCTCCTGGATTCGCCACTGCACACATGTACAACAACACAGCACCTACACTTGTTCTTGACAGTGATAAGGTGAATCGGTCCCTAGGTTGTCTGCCGAGAGGAAGAAAGGAGGTGATGCTGCACACCAAATTGTCACAAGTGCTGGCTGTAGTGCGTCTAGGAGAGTATAACTCATGTGGTTGGTTATATATGTATGTTCTAATGTGCTAAGTTTTGACTTTAAATTTACTAATGATCGAGGCGAAGGATAATCCAACTCGATAGAATTATTCCATTAACTTTGGTAAACATGTAAGCAAGACATACGTGCTCCTCTAGAAGTGAAAAGTATAAATTTTAAAGCAGATCGAAGGTCTTACTTTCAACTACCTGCTACTCCAGCACACAATACAACTTCAAGAAAATGTGTGCAAACTAGTTTTTAAGAGAGTGTAGAAGCACTACTAACAAATAATCATATATATCCATGAGGCAAACCCAAGGGATACAAGGAGTGCGATTTAGTGGGTCCTCCACTTACGCAGGCTCCTCTCCCTTTTCCATCCTAGCCTATTGCAACTCTGCCATACTTTCACTTGGATCTCCCTAGTTGCAACACTTCATTGCCATGCTTTATGTGGGGAAAAAAGTACGCCCATGCATGATACATCTTTATAACAAAAGGCCGTTCTTTATTGGTGATCCACAAAGAATAAAAGGTTGCACTACATAAATTTGGCTTGCATGTATCTACCTATGTATCTATCCCATAACATGCTCATTGTTCAACACTCCGAGTGACGTTGACAACCTTTACAGTGTTGATGAACACCGCACTTAATTGGCATGATTAAAAAGCCTAAACAAATTTGAATGGAAAGAAAGAAAATCAGGTTGCCCTGCGATGTGATTGCCTCGATGGCTAGCCTTGCAAATCATTGAACAAATTATCACACTCCACATGTTTTTTTAGGCTACAAGTGTGCCATGAGTCATGAATGCACTACGGAAATCAAATCTAGCGGAAGCTGAGGCAAGAATGACACACTGGATATCTTGTACGTAGTATCTGTTGTAAAAGAACTTTTTTTATTATTTAACTTTTTTTTAATTTTTATTTTAAAGTTAACTCCCGACGCACTTTATTTCCAATTCTGACCCCTTTGATCACGTGGCGTGACAGTAGCACTTTATTTCCAATTCTGACCCCTTTGGTCACGCCACTACCCTTAGTGTGGCAAAACAATACTGTCACGTCACAGGATAAGTCCCTAAAATAGCACTTTTAGTCACGTCACTGATCTTGGCGTGACCAAATAACATTGTCACGCCACGAATGGTGGCGTGACAAGAGCTTGCCCTAGATACGAGCTGGCGTGATAGCGTTGTTTTGTCACGCCACCACCCGTGACGTGACCAAAGAGGTCAGAATTGGAAATAAAGTGCGTCGAAGGTAAACTTTAAAATAAAATTAATAAAAAAATAATTAATAAAAAAATTCGTTGTAAAATTGGCAGTTTTAGTAAATATTCAGTATAATTCTAGTAGCAGTAATTATCACAATTAAAGCATATTTCCAGCAGCATATAAATGACAGGAAAACCATATGAACATGTAATCTTCTCATGTCAATTAAACATGATAATGTGCTCACAAGATAGAACTTGATGTTAATTAAACATGATAATATGATCACAAGATAGAACTTGAGAACAAACAAAATTAGCATAATGCTCGATTTAGTTGATTATTTATTGTTCTCGATGTCAGCCGCCAAGATGAGATCTTAGCCTCCCGCCACTTAGGTCAATTTTGATCACAAATTAAATATAACAATTAATCTGAAATAAATTAGGCTTTGAGCTCAAATAAAAATCTTCTTGTTCTAATCATTCTCTTAATGCAAATCAACAATTCATATTTCACTAACAATAGGCAATCGAACCAACTACACAATATTTAAATCAACAAGAATATAACAAGAATGAACAATGAGTCTCAAAGTGAAGACAAAGAACTAATGAACCACAATGAATAAAGTGACCAAAAGTATCACAAAGGAATCACAGAGAATAGAAGGTATTTACCTAATGAGACTCATGCACAGAACAATAGAAACAGCAAGTAATCTACAAGCTCAAGACCTATTTATATCCAATTGTCATATTTAATTTCAATTTAACATCAAATCTTCATCGAGCATATACTAAGGCCACAATCATCACTTAGCAAAGTCTCCTAGTACTAGGCAAAAATTATAGAATGTAATTCAACTAGCACAGCACATTTAGCAAGTAATGCGACACTGAAAATAGAGAACTCACGAAGCAAATGGCACTCGAAGACACTGAATAGAACCGAGCAAGGCACGCCAAATCCATTGTATCATAAAACCAATCACCCTGATGTGCCGTGAAGAACGCATAAGGTTGACAGAGATACAATGCCAATTCACAAAGCCAAGACACATTAGTTTGTGAAGTCGAGGTACAGAGAATTGCCAAACAAGACCCAATCAAGGATGCACCGGCCGAATGCACCCACGGAGCACCAATCAACAAGAAACCTAAGCCCTTCTTCCACACCAAGATCAAACCAAGGCAAAGCAAATCCCACCTCCAATCAGCGCAAGTCCAAGCCCTCACCGCACCTCCATAGAGAAGAGGGAATAAGGGAGGAACCGAGGTGCGCAAAAGAAGGGAAAAATCTGGTCCTCACCACTGATGGCGCCAGGCTCAGCCACGGAGGCACAACGGCTCCAAAGCCCCAAACAAAACTGAAACCAAATTGGGAAGAAGAACCAAGATTTTTTGGGGAGAAAGCTCACTATTTTCAAGGTGAAGAAAAAGGAGAAGATGAGCCGCCTTAAGAAGAGGAGGAAGAAGGGGGGCGGCGTGGCTGCTGCTAACGGCCGACGCCCGATGCGCCTAGGTTGCTCGTGCCTCCAACGCCGTCGCCGCTCGCGAGTTCACCGCCCAAGCCGCACGCACACGATGAGATAGCGTTGGAGCGGTTGGAGACTCAATCTCCAACCTTATCACAACATCTTCCTCCCACCGACAGGTGGGCCCCACATCTTTGTTTTTTTTTTCTATTTCTTCTTCTCTCAATTGAGAAATTACCAAATGGCCCTATGAAATGCAACAGTATCTACCCAAATTTGGTTGAACTGGGTATCGATCAGTGCTTCACGAAACTGCCATTGTACTTGAATGCAACTCATCTAGACGTATCATCAGAGTACTGTGCAATCAAGCCTTTGTGTCCATTCGAAAAACTCTGACTTGATGTGGTGTATGTGGTATTGTGGTCGATAGTAACTATTCATCTGATTGCTTAGCATGTCGACATAGTTCATACTTCAGAGAGAAACTGTTCTTCCCCAAACCACCTATGCAAGCTGCTTAGTGTCTCACCGACAATGGCCCAAGGCAGGTCACCTGTTCAAGTTCTCGTCCACATGAATTTAGGACTCTATATTCTTGTTAATGTAAAAATACCTAGTTCCTCCTTGGTATTCAACCAAAAAACATGGCCCAAGGCTCACTTATCAATTATCAAACTCATAGTGGGTATCTATCTGAATCACAAATTTCAAACTTCAGGGGTGGCGCGCAACTAAAAGCACCATGCAGCAAAGGGTTAGCAAAAATTCGCATCCATACTATTTGGGCGTTTTTGCATCCAGCTGTTGCTATTAGGCGAAACCATCTGATATCTACAGTTTTGGATCTACTGTGCTTAATTAGTTGCTTACATGTTTCCTGCCTAAAGTTTGTAGGCACCTTTGATTTTGCTGAAAAATTAGGTTATGTCAACAACGATCCGGTAATGCCTCATCCAATGATTCAACTCAATTCAGTAGGTGCTCATCTGACCAAAAAAAAAAAAAACAAAAGAGAGTGGTTCAAGTGAGATATGTTTCGAGCTAGTTGACGGAGCGCTTGGCTTAACCAGGTGCCTCATTTTCTTAGTGACGACTGCTTGCTCAAACATTGTACTCCCACTTCTGATGAATGAAATTTAAGCTCCTGATTCGCCAAAAAAAGTAAAATATATAATGTAAATACATGCATCATGCATGATGAATCATATGGATGTACCATGATGAACATCAGTTGGCACAACCTACATTTTTGCTCCACTTTATAAGCAGAGCTTTTCAAGAACTATGCAGCAGTGTAATAAGCAAATGCAGCTTTGCAAGCAAAAAAGCTGAAAAGAAAGGAGCAGAAATAAGTAGGTAGCACCTCGACTTTTCTCTTGATTTATACAAGAAAGAAGCAAAAATAAATAGACAGCACTCTGACTTTTCTCATAAATCATACAATGCAACTAGAAATGATAGGACAACAAGAAAAGATAATGGACCCAGGTTCGGCAGCGGCATTGGTGGAGAAAGAAAACGCATTCAAGACAAGCTGAGAAGGCAGTTGGGAAAGCAAGCTTCAGGACAGTAGATCACCTTAAGTTGCAGCTCGCGGGTCGCTGCTTCCGCTGCCTAGCGAAGGACCATGATGTAGCGCTTTGCAGAGAGCCTATAAAATGTCTTGGGTGCAGGACCAATGGCCACATAGCTCGCCACTGCCCAAGCCGACTTCCTAGCAAGAAGCGAGATTCTCAACCACCGCCAAGGCCAATCGTAGCAGCACCCCGAGCCAAACCAAGCATGGAGGACCATGGCCTTGGGCACGCCTCCAACAGGCCAGAGGAGGGCGCCTGCGCCATTACGGTCACGCCGCCAATGGAGGATGACCTTCACAGGCTACGCAGTCTCTTCATTGTTGTCAAGGTGACGGGCAGCGTTGAACCTCGGCGGCCCCGGTGGCACGGGCCATCCAGTTCGCTATGTTCCCGCTGAGGACATCACTGCTTCCCACTTCCACCAGGAGGACTTCCTTGTGGAGTTTCAGAACCAGCGACAGCATGAAGTCGCGCTCGACGCAGGAGAGGCCTCCCTTGATGGCTTCCAGCTGAGGTTCCATCAGTGGGACCAAAATGCTGATGCGCATCGTAGCATATGGAGGTTCCGTGCCTCTGCCTGTGCTCGGAAGGAATCCTCTCCATGCTTGGTGCCCCTCGGTGGTTGAGCGGGTGGTAGGGGGAACCGCCAATTTGATCAAGTGGACAAGCTGCCTCAGAGCGAGACCGAATGCGCCCATCTGGGCGCGTGGGTCTGGTTCACACCCAGATGCCATACCAAAGGTCTCGATCTCCGCCTCATGGACCGCCCAGAGGAGGGAGTTCTAGAGCATGATCCAAAGAATCCCTATGCCCTCTCCCCGTTGGCATCTACAGGGAGGGCCTTCGTCACAAGCTGCTGGTCCATCTTAGCATTCTAGAAGACTACACCCCGAATGGGATCCTCTCTTCTGAGGATGGGCATGGCGACTCCCCCTCTGATGCTGGAGAGGAGTACCCCTCGCGTGTTCACTTCTTCTGGACCGCGGGGGTACCAGATGGGATTGAAAGGCGCCTCAAGACTGCCGGGACGTCCATTCCAGGCTCGGCCCGAGGAGGGACGACAGGGATGACTACGAGGAAGACTGTGACGACAGAGCCGGCCACGCCAAATTCTTTTATGAATATCGGGCACGCGAGCTCGCCGGAGGACATAACACCCAGAGCCGAGGGGGTCGGGGAGCCCCCCATAGGCATTCCTACAGAGGACGCCTCGCCTCCCAAGTAGGCGGATAGGCGCCGCCACAGGCAAGCGCCCACGCCATCGTGATTCCACTGGGGAACACAAGAGGCGAGCCGCACAAGATCGCCGCCAAGGAGGTTCTTGTCGCAGCCTAAAGAAGTCGCCGCCCACAACCATGCAAGAGCTTTTGGGGCCGTTCAGGCTTCATCAAGGCCTGTGGTCAAGGAAGCGCCCTTCACTCGCCACAACAGCTCTAGCCGATCCCATTTCAGAGGGGCCCTTGCCCAATCTGGCTGTCGCCACACCCAGGGAGGACCCCATGAGACTTGAAGCGACATTATCTTGGAGCCCTTTGGGGTCCGAGGATAGGTTAGTTCTCCTGGCTTCTAGCCGACCGGGACCGGCCGCCTCGACTGATGTCCCGGAGCCTCGTGCTCAGAAGTCACACCCATCATGGAGTCGCTGAACCACGGGTGCTTACTGCCGCAGCCTCGATCCCTCTTCGATTGGACCGCCTCGCCCAAACCTCTAGAGGCGCCTAATGGCTCATCGCAGCTCGCCTTTGCAAAGAAAGAAGAGCTCGACCTGTGGAAGCGGCTAAGCAGCCGCAGTGTTACTAGAGGAAAAATTATCCGCCTAGGACATGGTGGTAAGAACACTTGTGGCTCGGCCAAGGAACGTCTAGCAGCCATCTTTGCACAAACCTTCCGCAATGGATGTCATTCATGCTCTCAAGGCGTTGTCTGGTATGGAAGGCAAGGCGTAGTTAAACTTACCAAAGACTGGCCTCAACGGGAAGATCTAGCCAAGACCGCCAATGAAGATGCTATGGCCTAAGGGGAGCGAGAGTTGGCGTGATAGGGTGGTATTAGTTAGTATGTCCTCTTTGGGTTTTGGGTTATCAGATGCAAGTGGTTTCGTGGTAGTTGTAGCAGGAGGCATAGTTCATCGTGTTGCTTTAGTTTGAATCTCGCATCTGCTAGGTAGGTCACTTGTAACTCCTTCAATATTAGTAATGAAAGCATGTTTCAAACGTGTTTGGCTATTGCATGCAATTTTGAGTGCATTAGTTCCGCATGAAGATCCCGAAATGGAATGTTAGAGGGCTTAATGCACCAAATTAAGACAAGTAGTCAAGGAATTGGTAGTAGATACCTCGTGTGATATAGTCTATTTGCAGAAACAAAGCTAGCATGCATAGATAATGCAATGCTAAGTGAAATAGCAGGAGGGCTAATGAGGGAGTCCTCTAGAAACCGCTTGGTGGGGACCAGGGGCATTGTGATAATTTGGGACACAGATAGAGTCCACATTGATGAAATTTCAACTATTCGGGACCATTCCATCACACCGCAGTCAAGCCTTGCGCGGATGGCCCAAGCATGGATGCTAACAACGGTCTATGAACCGCGCCAAGACCAACTCAAGCAAGCCTTCCTAGAGGAGATGGAACAAATTCATGTCACGTCAGAGGAGCCTTGGCTAATTCTAGGAGACTTTAATCTCATCTACAGTATGCATGCATAAGAACAATCATAACTTAAATGTATAAATGGCACAAGTTTGGGCAACAATTGACCATCATGAGCTATAGGAGATACAGCAGCAGGAGCGCCAATTCATGTGGTCAAACGAGCAAGCTAACCCGACACTAGAGAGAATCGACCGAAGCCACCAATGCCGATTGGGATCATCTTTTCTCGTGCAATCAATTGCGCCCACTCTCCTCCTCCATGTCTCACCACCGCCCTTGTTGGTGGCGGCAGAGAGAGGATCACCAGCGGAGGCGTTTCGCTTTCAGAGTTTCGCCTCATCGTAGTCTTACAAAGAGGTGGTTAAGGGGCATGGACGTAATGTAGAGGCAACCGACCTTGTTAAGATATCGTTGTGTAAATCGCAAAGGACGCCATGCCTTGCAAGTTGGAACAAGACAAACATTGGCAACAGAAATTGCAAATGCGCTAGCTCTAGAAATGGTACTCTAACCGACCAAGCCTGAGAGCTAAGACAGCTCTCCTAAGCGAAAAAGTCAAGATAGGACTTAAAGTAAGAATCCTAGGCTTAGCGGCAATACATCGAATGATATGGAGGCAATGATCTCGAATATCGTGGGTGAAACTAGGGATGCAAACACGAAATACTTTCACCCAAGGCAACATCAAGGAAGAGGAAAAGCTTTATTTGCATCCTATTAGACCTCCGGTGTCTACTCCTCCAATCAAAGAAGGAAACGGCGTGTTTTCAGACTTCACGCATCATCGGTGTAGCGAGGCAGCAACCAAGGATTTCAACGGGAACAGATCCGCCTAGTCAGGACCGCCAATCTCGCTTAATCACTAGAGTAGCCGTTTAGAACAAGAAATCATTGAAGCAATACACGTAATGCCACGACAAGGCCCCGGGGCCGCACGGATTCACTGGGTATTCTACAAGGAAACATGGGACATCATTAGGTCGACATCTTGGCGCTTTTCAACAAATTCTACAACCTTAATAGAACACATTTCGCAAAAAATAAATACGACGACATAGTCTTATCGCCTAAGAAGGAACAACCTATTGAGATATCGGAGTTCGTGCCTATCAGTTTGATTCATAGCATGGCCAAATTAATTTCAAAGGTGCTCTCCTCCACGTTATCAAGGCACATGGACAAGTTGATCTCCAAAAGCCAGAGTGCCTTCATCAAGACACGCTGCATACAAGACAACTTCCTCTATGTACAAAACCTTGCTCAGAGTTACCACTGCCTGTAACGCCAAAGACTCATGATCAAACTGGATATTTCCAAGGCATTCGACTCGGTCTCATGGCCTGTTAGACCCCAATTTTGGAACTTGGGATCTCATGTGTACACTGTGTCATTCCCTGGATCAGTAGCTGACACACACAAAATACCATGTGTTGCTCAAACGTGCACCTACAGAAGCTCCACGCGGACGCGTGTGTTGGTTCGTAGACACGGCCATAGTTGGTCAAAATAGCAATTTAGAAGAGTCTTAAAGAGGTCCTAGTATGGTTTTATAGTGATCCCAGGGAGGTCTTGAGCGACCCTGAGGAGGTCCTGCGGAGGTCCTGTGAGGAGGTCGAGGGAGGTCCTAGGTAGTCCTGTAGTTCACAAGGAGGTCCTGGGAGGTCTTAAAGAGATCTCGGAGGCTATAGGAGGTCCTAGGGATTACTGTAAAGTTGTCAGGAGGAGATCTTGGGATGTACTGTGGAGACGTCCTAGGGAGGTCTTGATGAACCCAATAGTGATGTTCTGGGGAGGTCTTGGGGATACGACAAAAGGCATAGGAGGTCTTGAGGAGGTCCTAAGGATACGCCCAAAAGAAGTATAGGAGGTCCTAAGGAAGTCCGGAGGAGGAGGTCCTGGGGTGCGACCAAATGAGTACAGGATGTCCTAAGTCATTAGGAAGTAGTCCTTAGACCATATAGGGGTGGTCGGGTCTCCTAGTAGTGGTCCTAGACCACGAGGAGGGTCGTGAGACATCTGGTAGATGTCTGGGTGATCAAAGGAGTTCTTCAAGAGATCCTGAGGAGGTCCTAGACCCACTAGAGCTAGATATAAACCCTACGAGGGTGGCCGTGAGGCATTTGGTAGTGGTCCTAGATTGGCTGATGGTGATCCTAAGTCACCAAATACGGTTCTTGAACTTCTAGGGGAGGTTGTAGGCCATCTATTTTGTGGTTAGGTGCAAACTTGTAACGTCCCAAAATTTGGTTTTTTAAAAATCTTTTAAGCAGTTTAGGTCTCTGGGAAATTTCACCAATTTTATTTGAGTTAATAAAGCTTAAATAGGAATTTCCTAAATTAAAAATATTTAATTTGACTAATCTAAACATCAATTAAATAAAAACCGGTGTTATTTGGCTTCCTTGTGTTCTAAGAAATTTTCTGGTATTTTCTGAGATTTTTCTGGATTTGTTTGCTATTTATTTGGCCTCCTTGATTTTTGGGATTTTCTTTAATTCCAAAAATATCTTCCTTTCTCTCTCCCGCCCACGCGTCGCAAAGATTGCTATTGTTATCGTCGTGGTATTAGATCGCCACGAACAAACAGAGTTCCAAGACGTGTTTGTTTCAAACTCAAATTTCTAAATTCCATATCTTCCTCTACGGTGTATATAAAAGTGAACCGCTTACGCCACGCCGTCTGCCTTGATCTCCTCTTTCAATCCCCTAAATTGGTTTCTCCAAACCAATCTGCTGCCGCCATCCGCAGAATACCGAGCACTACCCCAAAGGTCTTCTCCGCGAAGTTGCGCTTCATCCGACGCCCACGGCCGAACTGCTCATGCGCGCTGGCTTCGCCATCGCCCTCTACATCATGGTTCCATCCACTTCACCAAGATTGCCGAGCCATGTCAAGTCAGAAGTCGAACCACATTCGCCGCTGCTCGCTTCCTCGGTGAGTTTTTCCAAAATCCGATCGCGCCATCGCGTCCCGGCCGATCGCTTTCGCTTTTGCCCTTCGCCGCCAAGATCGCTTCGCCACCGCCATGGCGCGGCGATGAATCACCGTAATCGCTCATGTATACGATTTGTCCAAGACGCGAAGGCCATGCATCCCGCCTCGATTCTTTCTTGAGTCATTGTTTTCCAATCTCAGATCAGCAAAGATCACCGCGGCGCCATAACCGCCATGCATGCGGTCATTATTCCCGATCGCGTGCGCGTACATCTCGCTTGGGTGGGCTGCTCTTGTTCTACCGCTATGCTAGTCATTCTCTATTTTGATTGTCTTTATGAATCCTTCTCTAATACTTGCAAGACTAAGCCGCCAATTGCATCAAAATCGGCATGTAGCCTCGGTTCTTGTTCTTGTCTAGCATCCATTACGTGAGTTTATGGCTTGTTCTCTATCCTCTTTTTCTTTTTTTGTTGTATGGTTCATATGATTCTTCCGTCATATACAACCAATCCAAAGAATAATGCACTTACTTTGTTAATCTTTCTTTCAACCTTCTCTATTCTCAGGCTTGCAGCCTCCCATACTATCCTCCGATCGGTTGGTGCTGTGGCTTCCCATCTTTGTGCTAAGAATCCAAGCCACATGTTGTCAGCCGATGCCATCTTCTTTCTCTGCTCGCCTCTCCCTGCTCGTCAGCCGTTGATTCCCCGCCCATTGTTCCTTATCCGATGTATGATTTCTTTGTCATCCAACCAAGCCAACAATTCAGTGTGCATCTCTATAACTTTGTTCTTGCCCGTAAATTCTCAGATTGATCCTCTATGTTTATATCACTGCTGGTTCCAACCTCGCCGTCCTTCTATATGTTAATTCTTTCTAATTCTTGTTTTCCCATCTCGCCAGCCAGGCACTCGTGGTCATCCTCTGCTGATCCTTGATATTTCCTTCTATTCCTTTTTTTCTCTCGCCACCTTGCGCCAGGATAGCAAATGACATGCCCATGGATCGTGCCAAACATGCACTGCTTGTTCTCTCGTTGCTCGCCCTCTCCTCGATGAGTGACTCCTATGTGGGTCCATGAGCAAATACCTTTTCTAATTCTTGTTTGCCATCTTTTGTCAAGATGTCGATGCCACCATGCGCAATGAACGGCCGTGGTGCTATGTTCTGCTGTCGCTTCGCTTATCCTCCTCTCCGCCGCTGACTTGGCCAACATCTTTTCTCTCCTCAAGCAGTGTAATTCCCACATATCTTTCTTGATGAACCCTAAGGTTCTATTTGTTGTCCCGATCTTCGATGAGAACGATAACTATCGATTTCGTGGAGGTGACTTCGCGATTCGACTACAACCGCACGACGACGCTATGCTTTTAGCAATCGTTGAACCAACTCGAGACGTTATTGACCTTGGCCGAAGCACGATCAACTCGACCATTTAAGGTCTATTCCTCGCATGCAATCAAGAACACGCAAGAATAAGATAAAACGCAATCTGATGTATTGCAAATATTTATGAAGTATTGAAAGGTTGGGATTCCAAAAGCTGTCTTGACAGTGGTCGCCGACACAATCAAGAATGTAAGTTTGCACAATGGCTAAAACTTAACTCAACAAAATCCAACCAAACTAAAGGGTGCGGTCTCCTTAAATAGGGAACGAGGAGCCACAAAAACTAAAGGACTAGCGGGTGGTATTAACGGTCGCGGGTTACTGTTCACGTGAACAGTAACCGCGCCCGGTGGCCGCCGCAGACGGGCCAAGTTCAAGATGATTACAAAGCCCGCTTTGGCCCAAACGAGTGATATGACGCCTTCTTTTGATGATTGCGATCAGCCCAGAAGGAGTTTGGAGGTGAGGTCAGATTCGTGGAAAGAGGACGAAAATATCTTTCCATCGAGTACTGTGGAACCTCCAACGGACGCCGATGTGAAAGTTATGGGCATTTGAAGTCAGTGCTGTCAGTTGATTCTCGAGGACGAAATCGATTCCAAAACGGGTCCCGCCGAACTCTTGCTTGTCTTGGACCAAAAGTAACGTGGTGACCTCCATTATGTCTTCCATGCATGTCCATGACTCCACATGCCTCGCCTTCATCCTTTCCCATGTTCCTAAGCACAATTAAATCACTTGCTTTAGGTAGCGCCTATTCTCAAGAATATATAAACATAGGAATGAATTCACCTGTAATTGTTGGCGTAGCACGAGCTCGAGTAAGTGGTCCTTGTAATACTTGTCAGGATGAGTGTTGTGTGTAGTCGCTGTTGTATCCATGGGAGGGATGTCCTCATCATCCTCCCTTCTTGCATTTGAGTCGCCCTCGACTCAAGCTCATCCTCTCCACCCAAGTATGGCTTTAATTCTGAATGTTAAATGTGGGACTAACCCCAAAATCTGCAGCGCTCAAGCTTGTATGCGTATCATTAATCTTTTCTAACACTTTAAAAGGACCATCACTCGAGGCATTAATTTTGACTTTCTCAATTCAGTGGAGCCTATCTTTTCTCAAGTGCAACCAAACAAGATCTCCGTGCTCAAAAGTTAAATGTTTTCTCCCCGACTACCAAAGAATTTTATATTTAGCATTCATGCGCCTATATTCTCCTTAGTTGTCTCATGCATTTTTAAAATCAAGTCAAGACGTTGTTTAGCATCAAAGTTCAATTTCTCCAAGATGGAATAGGCATTAAATCAATAGGAGCACGAGGCACAAAACCATAAACAACCTCAAAAGGGCACATCTTTGTAGTAGAATGCAATGAACGATTATAAGCAAACTCAATATGAGGCAAGCATTCTTCCCACATTTTTAAATTCTTTTTCAACACAGCCCTAAGCATTGTAGATAAAGTTCTATTCACAACTTCAGCTTTGTCCATCACTTGGGGATGACAAGTAGTAGAAAATAACACTTAGTCCCCAATTTAGCCCATAAGGTTCTCCAAAAATGGCTAAGAAATTTAGCATCACGATCCTAAACTATAGTATTAGGCACACCATGCAAGCTTAACAACTTCACGAAAGAATAAATCAGCAATATTGGTAGCATCATTGCTCTTATGACATGGTATGAAGTGGGCCATCTTAGAAAATCTATCAACAACCACTTAATATACTATCCTCCCATGCTTTGTTCTAGGCAATCCTAAAACAAAGTCCATCGAAATATCTTCCCACTTAACACTAGGAATAGGTAGAGGCATGTATAAACCATGAGGATTAAGTCGTGACTTAGCTTTTTGACATGTAGTGCAGCGAGCAACTAAACGCCGACGCCTCGCCTCATCTTTGGCCAAAAGAAATGATCAGAAGTATATCCTCCGCTTTTTCACCCCAGTGTCCCATCACCCCACCTCCATGCGCTTCCTCAGAATAACAACAAACGAACTGAGCTAGCCGAATGCATAGCTTGTTAGCTCTAAACACAAACCCATCATTAATGACTAATTTGTTCCACATTTTCCTTCTTTACAATTCAACAATATATCCGTAAAATCCGTGATCATGCACATATTGCTCTTTAATAGTCTCTAATCCAAAAATTTTGAAGTCAAGCTGTGAAAGCATGGTATATCTCCTAGACAAAGCATCAGCAATAACATTCTCCTTTCCTTTCTTGTGTTTGATGACATAAGGAAAAGACTCAATAAATTCCACCCACCTTGCATGTCTACGGTTTAGATTTGCCCGACTTTAATATGCTTTAAAGATTCATGATCGTAATGTATAACAAATTCTTTGGGCCATAAATAATGTTGCCAAGTTTCTAAAGTTCAAAAAGTGCATATAACTCCTTGTCATAAGTAGAATAGTTCAAACTAGGCCCACTCAATTTCTCACCAAATATGCTATAGGTTTCCCATCTTGTAACAACACGCCACCTAAACCAATTCCACCGCATCACATTCTAGTTCAAAAGTCTTATTAAAATCGTGGAGTTGGAGTAGTGGTGCATGTGTTAACTTATCTTTCATCGTAGTGAAGGCGTTTTCCCCAGGCGCGCCCAAACAAATGGCACGCCTTCTTGGTGAGCTCATTCAATGGTGCAATGATGGTGTGAAATCCTTCACGGCGGCGGTAGAATCCTCGCAAGTCCTAAAAACTTCGCACTGTGGTGACCGTGTTAGAGTCGGCCAACTCAGATTGCTTCAACCTTGGCTTGATCAACTTCAATTCCCCGTGGAGTAACAACATAGCCAAGAAACGCGACTCGATCGGTGCAAAAGGTGCACTTCTCAAGGTTACCAAATAAACGCATCACGAGAGCATTAAAAACAGCACGAAATGGTCAAGATGTTCCTCTAATGATTTGCTATATATCAATATATCATCAAAATAAACCACCACAAATCTACCAATGAAAGCACGCAAAACTTCGCTCATTAATCTCATGAAGGTGCTAGGTGCATTAGTTAACCCAAAAGGCATTACTAACCACTCATATAACCCGAACTTAGTTTTAAAAGTTGTTTTCCATTCATCGCCTAATTTCATGAATTTGATGATATCCACTACGCAAATCAACCTTCGAGAAAACAACAGAGCCACTCAACTCATCAAGCATATCATCTAACCTAGGAATAGGATGACGATACCTAATGGTGATGTTATTGATTGCTCTACAATCTACACACATGCGCCATGATCCATCTTTCTTAGGCACTAAAATGACCGAATAAAGACAAGGACTAAGAGATTCACAAGACATACCCTTTATCAAGCAATTCTTGAACTTGGCGCTGAATTTCTTTTGGTTTCTTCCGGTTGGTCTCAGATGGCGCATGATTGGGCAATGATGCCGAATTAAATCAATTTGATGTTCAATGCCTCAAGCGGTGGTAACCCCACAGTATGTCCTTCGAAAGATATCCTTGTACTCCTCGCAAAATGTTAGCGATAAAGCAGAGGCAAAGAAGAAGGTGTATCCTCAAATGAAAATAAAGCTTTTGCAAACTAAAGCATAGCAAATAGAATTACTAGCACCCAATTCACCATATCAGATTTAGTAGCAAGAAAACTAGCACCTTTCAATTTAATTTCTTTATTCTTTCCATGAGTAGTTTTATATGCTTTCTTCTTATGTTGTTCAAGCTCTTTGCTACAATCTGATTTTCGCCTTAGCGCTCTCCGATTCTTCTCTACTAGCTCTAGCAAGTTCATCCTTAACAATTTGTTCAGGAGTCATAGGATGCAGCACAATTTTCTTTCCTTTGAACATGAGAGAGTATTGATTATTCCTACCATGATGCACACAATCAGTATCGTATTGCCAAGGTCTTCCTAATAACAATGAACAAGCTTGCATAGGAACAACGTCGCAATCAATATAATCATGGTATGATCCCATAGAAAAGTTTACTCTGACCATTCGTGTTACCTTCAACTTACCACTGTTGTTGAACCATTGAATATGGTATGGGTGGGGATGAGGGTTGGTCGACAAGGCAAGCTTCTCCACCATATCCATACTCGCCAAATTGTTGCAACTCCCACCATCAATGATTATGCGAATTGAGCGCCTCGACAACGCCTTGATTTGGAACAAATTATGGCGCTGATTTTGCTCAAGACGAGAAACTTGAGCACTTAGTACGCTGCTGCACAATAAGGCTCAAATACTTATCAAGCATCTTCGGCGCCAACATGTTCCTCCTCGTGATCGATTCATCATCATGTCCCGCAGAGTCAGCTTGCAAGCATAGCATATGTTTCATCATCAAAATCACTAGCAGAGGAATACCCACCATCTTCGCGATAATCAAGACGCCGCTTGTTTGGACAGCCTCGCATCATGTGTCCATAGCCTTTGCAACGATGACATTGAATGTCCTTAGTTCGTCCCGTCAAGCAACCAAGAAGAGCTTTTTGCGTAAGCTTGTGGTGCCGACTTGGCCGCCTGTAAACTCGGTGCCGAATCGAGGTAGGGGGCGCCGCTGATGTTGGATGATGACGGTGGTGTACTAGTGGACGGGAAGTAGGGGTTCGTGGCGCCCATGAGTTTGTGCGACTGCAGTATAGTTAGATCGGCCTTCGCCCAAGGCCCTCAAGACTTCACTGCTCAAATTTTGCAAGCAAGATGAAATAATCTAGTAATGGAGTTATAATCTTTATAATCTAGGATGTCTTGAATGTCTCGATTCAACCCTCCCAAAAACCTAGCCATTGACCCTCCTCATTCTCATTTAAACCACAACGCAACATACCAATTTGTAATTGTTGATAGTAGTCTTCCATGCATTTTGTACCTTGTCGTAAGCGCTTGTAATTTATTTAACAAATCACGAGCATAATATGAGGAACAAATCGATGCCGATAAGCAATTTTAAAGCCTCCCAAGTGTTAGGTATGTTATTGGGATGTTGACGGCAATGTTCTTTCCACCAAATAGAAGCAAAGTCGGTAAATTCACTAGTAGCAAACTCTAACTCGCTTAATATCGTGAAATTCATGGCAAGCAAATTTTTGATCAACAGATAGTTCCCAATCAAGATAACCATCAGATCATATTTACCATTAAAAGAGGGCATAGTGAATTTAACCTTAGCAAAAGAATCATCGTGGTCACGCACTCACGCCGTGGGGATCTCGTCACGATACCTTGTCGATTTAAACGCGAATCGCCGATGAGCTCGATCGTTGTTGTGGTTACCCATGTCATTGGCCTCAGATCGCCATATAGTCGAATTCATCTTGTCCCTCTACCACCAGGGCAGTTAGGGGAACAAAGATTGGAAGCCCGGCAATCCGTCAAGGCGCGCCATAATACCCGCCAAAGAAGTGTTAGTGACGCTTTGCGCCTCTCCATCGCAGCGAAGCGAAGCGCTTGTTTCAACTGGCGCCTCAAGTTGAGCAAGTCGCCATTAGTGATCCCGACATCCTCCTCAAGACCCTCCGCACGAAGGTTCATGATACCAAAATGTTGTACGATTCCTCAGACGAGGACTATGAGATGTATCCTCATCCACTCCGCAGAACTCCGCCATTGTTAGCAAATCACAAGAATATGTCCCTAACCGCTACTAGGATGTGGTGGTTCAAAAGTCGCCACACTCGAGCCTTTTATCGAATTCTACCAATTCTTACCAAGCAACAGGGTGATCGCAACCAGCGGTGTCAATGTATTCCAAGATTGATAGAGCGATTGCCGTGAGGTTCACCAGACGGTAGAAGAGGTGTAGCCGGAGGGCTCAAGTATGGTAGCAAAGGAATAGCAATTGTTCAAATCAAGATGCAAAATTGAAAAGCGCTCAAAGTACTAGTCACAAGTGCCGGTCCTAGTCTAAACCAAGCCTAGCTAGAGCAACTCGCATTTAACGACTAGTCGTAATAAAGAAAGCGCCAAACCAACAATCAACGCCAACGAGATTTTTTTTAACCTCAAAGACCCTAATCGAATCGAAGCACTTTTTTTTCGCCACCGAGCAACCGTGGTGCTACAAAGGCCTTTTGGCTTTTTTTTTTTTTTTTTCACATAAAGACTAACTTCATCAGAAGAAACCGAATTTTCTTTTTTTTTTTACCTCGTGAGGTTTGGAAACCTCTCGACTCCAAATCAAAATCGAATGGGGAAAGCTTCACCGCCGACCAAACTTCGCCTTTTCTATTTGCTTTAACCTCAACAAATTTTTTTCCGAAAGCCTCAACACCAAATCAAAAGGGAAAAGCACCAATGGACAAACCTCCAACAAGAGATGGCGCCCAATTCCACCAAAGGGCGGCGGCGGCGCTGGCAGGATTGGACCTGGCGGCGGCGGCGGGCAAGCATCGATTGCCGGCGGCGCTGGGCGGTCGGACGACGCTGTCGGGGCCGAGGGCGCGTGGAGGCCGAGGGCGCGCGGAGGCCGGGCGGGCCTTGCGGCGGGCGGCCCGAGGTGCTTTGGCGGGCGGAAGGTTTTGCGGCGCGCAGGCCGAGGGCGCGGTGGAGGCCGGAGGCGCGGCGGCGGCGGCTTCGCAAGCGACGGCGCAAGCCAGGTGCAGCGGCAAGCGCGCGGCGGACCGAAGCGGCGCGCTGCCGACGCCGGCGAAGCGGCCGAGGCACGCCGACGCGGTGGTTATGGGATCCATGCGGCTTGGCGGCGGGCGGCGCTGCTTGGTGTCGAGATACGGTGGAAACTCCAAGACAAAGAAATGCTACTGATGCGAAACCGATCCGACATCTCCTTTTTTTGTGTGTGTGTTCCGCTGTTTGCCTCGCCTCAGATGTCGCCGATTTGATGACTTGATGTCAAGGCAAAGGAATCAGGAAGGCACGCAGTTAGGATAAAGCATACCGCTTGTTTCTCAAGGTCATTAAGTATATCTCCGCCAAATTTAATAATACGACAAATACAGTTTTTTTTTTTTTTTGACAACCGACTAGATGAACAACAAGAAATCCTAAACTAAACTAATCTAGACAAGAAACCAAAGACTACGAATTCGACGATGCAACGGCAATTCAATAAAGCAAAACTAAAAAGGAACAAACTGCAAAGGCACAAATTGGCTTGGACGAAGAACTAAATCTAATATTTTTTTTTGGCTATATATGGACTATAGGAAAAAAAATTTCACCGATGAACTCAAGCTCGATACCACTTGATGAACCCTAAGGTTCTATTTGTTGTCCCGATCTTTCGATGAGAACGATAACTATCGATTTCGTGGAGGTGACTCTCGCGATTCGACTACAACCAGACGACGACGCTATGCTTTAGCAATCGCTGAACCAACTCCGAGACGTTATTGACCTTGCCGAAGCACGATCAACTCCGACCACGAAGGTCTATTCCTCGCATGCAATCAAGAACACGCAAGAATAAGATAAAACACAATCTGATGTATTGCAAATATTTATGAAGTATTGAAAGGTTGGGATTCCAAAAGCTGTCTTGACAGTGGTCGCCCGACACAATCAAGAATGTAAGTTTGCACAATGGCTAAAACTTAACTCAACAAAATCCAACCAAACTAAAGGTGCGGCCTCCTTAAATAGGGAACGAGGAGCCACAAAAACTAAAGGACTAGCGGGTGGTATTAACGGTCGCGGGTTACTGTTCACGTGAACAGTAACCGCGCCCGGTGGCCGCGCGACGGGCCAAGTTCAAGATGATTACAAAGCCCGCTTTGGCCCAAACGAAAGTGATATGACGCCTTCTTTTGATGATTGCGATCAGCCCAGAAGGAGTTTGGAGGTGAGGTCAGATTCGCTGGAAAGAGGACGAAAATATCTTTCCATCGAGTACTGTGGAACCTCCAACGGACGCCGTGATGTGAAAGCAGGGCATTTGAAGTCAGTGCTGTCGCTGATTCGAGGACGAAATCGATTCCAAAACGGGTCCCGCCGAACTCTTGCTTGTCTTGGACCAAAAGTAACGTGGTGACCTCCATTATGTCTTCCATGCATGTCCATGACTCCACATGCCTCGCCTTCATCCTTTCCCATGTTCCTAAGCACAATTAAATCACTTGCTTTAGGTAGCAACTATTCTCAAGAATATATAAACATAGGAATGAATTCACCGTAATTGTTGGCGTAGCACGAGCTCGAGTAAGTGGTCCTTGTAATACTTGCTGTGATGAGTGTTGTGTGTAGTCGCGGTTGTATCCATGGGAGGGATGTCCTCATCATTTCTCCTAATCAAAAACCCTAGATTATTTCTTCTCTTACATGCGGTCCCGCATGTCACCAACCTTGATCAAACCCTAGCCATGAGCTTGGTCCACCTTGGACTAGCATATCTCTGTGGACCTGGTCCATAGACCAACGGCCCACATGTCAACCCCTAATCCTATTTTCGGAAATTCATCTAATTTCTAAAGTCCGTTTATCCAGTTGGCCCCATATGTCATTCACTACCTTTGTTCTCTCTCACTTACCAGTGGACCCCACTTGTAAGTCTCTAATTTCTTTTATTTTATTTGATCCAAAGGAATATTCATTGAATATTCTTTCCTCTCTAATTTCATCATTCCATGTGATCCTTCCGAGAGTCGTATCCTTTGAATCCAAACTCCGATTGAGTCCATTCAAATTCCTAAATTCATTATCTACCTTCCAGTACCATTCAATTTCAATTTGGAGTTTATTTGAGTTGTCTTTTTGAATTTAGTTTGTTTTTGCGCTTTCTTTCTCAAGTTAGACGTTGAAGTCACGGAATCGTCCGAAGGAGCGAAAGGTCAAGGAGGTAGAAGATCAAAGATAATTAAGATCATCATTGCTATAGCAAGACAAGTTATACCTTTGATCATGTTGAATCCCAGTTTTCTAAAACTACTTTGATTCAAATTATTGCATTTACTTTAAGTATTTATTTAAATGTTTTTGGGTGTAGCTATTATCCCATTTGTTATATCCACCTTGTCTAATTGTATATCATAATCTTTTGTCACCCTAGTTTGGTTTATTTAGTTGGTGCTATTGTATTACCAACGTGGGATGGTTAGATGCGATTAGATTGCTTAGCCATGCCACGAGTCATCATCTCATGTAAGTTGCAAATATAAACTTGACTAAGTGATTATGGAATTATATGATAAAACTGTGTGTACTGTGTGCTATTACTTGTTGATGGCATATGTTGCACTTAACCAACAGGGTGGGAAAGGATTTAGATTGAGGCATGTGGTGGATATCGTGTACTACTTTTGGTGGAGCTGTGTGTATGGGTTTAATAACCTGTGTGCATAGGGATTTGTAGTACATTGAAAGTCTTGCCTTGGTCAATTAAGGACTTAACTTTGTGCGCCATTGAACTGAGCCTCTCATACAACCACATGCCTGATGGGACAGCCTAACTTAGTAAGTTATGGATTCTTGACGTTGGTACTGTGAAGTAGGTTAGGTCAGACAGATGGGTAGAGGTGTGCTACCAAGTAGTCACATCACGGGCGTTCACCGTGTCTCGCTCAACGATGTGTGCCTGACTTACTTCCTGTGGGGTAGTCCCATAAAGCACATCGAGTGTCAATGCTTGAGGTGAAGTTTCAAAGGTTTTGTTGTGATCAACTCGATCCAGCTTGATTGCATCTTGTGGGTAAAGTGTACAAACTCGCAGAGTGTTTAATCAATCTATTCAATAATCAAGGCCTCATGGTCATGGACATGCTCAGGGATCTCACACGAGGGGTAGATTTTCATAAAACTTGGAATGGGACAGCTGTGTGAGATAACTTATGCAGCTATGTGAATAACTTGTATAGGCTATGTGTCTTTGTGAAAACAAATGATAAAACTTATTATTGTCTATTTGTTTTGAATTATGCTTTCAATATATTATTTGTATTCAAATTGCAAATGTCGATTTCGCAAAAGAACCACGGTTGCCTTTGGAATAAGCCCGATATATAAATTGCATTCTGTGGTATGACTTAAGTAGTATTGTGGTACTCATGCTTGCTTTAATAAATCAAGCAGAGGTGAAGGAATCGTTAGCCAACAAGGTCTACTTCAAGGATCGTGGAGAACTAGGTCGTGCACCCCAGCCGATTGCCTGTGGGCATATGGATGGGCTTCACTGAAGTTATTATGTTTTGTTCCGCTGCAGCTTCATTGAGCTATTTGCCCTCTAAAGCATTAATTGTAAGCTTTGACCTTAAGGTCTTTACTCTGATGTTTATTGTTATTTGACTATTTATTAGTTATCTTTGTATATAGAAATGATATTTCACTGATGTTGCCAGAGGGTCCAGAATTGCATATTTTGGGTCCCGACAAAACTGGTCATGAGTATTTCTCAAGGTAAATGGTACTCAAAATGAACAGTGCAAGCCCATAATATATTACATAAACGTCCGGCCGAGTGGCCAAATGTTTACAAAAGCGCCACTTGGGTGAAAGTTTTTACAAAAGTCAGAGTGCTGAAACAGAACAGGTACGGAAGCAAAATACATCATAGTGGATCCATTCACTTTGCCCACAGGCAAGTGACTGGGGGTCCCGGCCTAAGCTTCGTTATTTTTACCAACATCTGGTTCATCCTCCATGAAGTACTGGTGTCTTGATCATTCGGGTCTGAAAAGAATATATTGGCAGAGCCTGAGTACACAACCGTACTCGCAAGCCAACCCACAATACAGTTCATATAGATGCAAGCCTAATCAAGGGAAGCTCTAGAGTTCTTTTATTTGCACAAAGCTAGGTTTGAAATAGATGAGGAGTAGTAAATCCTAAGACTTAGCAATTTAACAAATCTGTTTTCATAAATGAGTTTTCTTTTGAAAAGTACTAGTGGAGGTCCCACCTCCTATACTTGGGTTATCCCATATTTACCACTGGTCGCCGACCAGGCCTTTCTCAAATCCCTGGGGTCCCACCCCAGCCTTCCCTCTTCATCACAAATGGTTTTGTAAAAATGAAGAATATATCAAGCAAGTTCCCAGCACCGCTCTTGACCGTGAGCACGGCTATCATGATAGTTTTCTTACTCTACAGAGTTTGCACACTTTATCCACAAGAGGTAATCGCCTTGATATATTCACACGTTTCCTTTGACATGCGAATCAAGAGGAGACTACCACAAGACCTTTACAATGCTCAACCTCAACGCACTCCATCCGTTCACTAAGGTTTCCACCGCCCTGAGCCCACTCCCGAGGCTCTCCAGGAGCCCCCCTCTTGTGCCAATGCGGTTCTTGTGGCTTCGTTCTCCCCCGGCTATCCATCCGCAATCATCCCAACGGCAGATCTACGTCGAGGCGAGCAAATTAGTCTGGCCAGTCGCACTCTATAATAGACTTGTGGTTGCACTATTTTTACATGAGAGGTCATCACAAGATTCGGTCCTTACTTGACCAGTATGACATCCACATTCCAACCGCTTCGTGCCCTGTGCACCCGCCATTCTTTTCCAAATTACCAATGAAAAACAGTTTTTCAAGTTTTGTTTGTTTTGAAAATAATCCTTTTACCTCAACATACCAAAGTTCCTAGCTCACTGCCCAAAACAATTTCCAAAGTTTTTATGATTGTGGTTGGGCAACTTAATGCCCTCGATGATAACGTGATCTAAGCAAGGCTAAGCATGACACTTAGATACGCACTCAATCAACTAGTATGTAATCCATTAAGTCTAGGGTGACAAAAGGATAATGTCCAAGTTCAAGGGTTGAAAGTTTATACACGCAGTATTTGTTAAGGCATTAACTATGATCTAGACCAATTTAGTTTGATAAAACATAGCAATGCGCTTCATAATTTAAAGCAACATAATTTGCAAAAGAGTAGGCTCAGAATGATCAAAGGGTTGACTCGCCTTGCTCAGGGTGCTGCTGATAAGGATCTTGTTCAACAAACGGTTCTTTGGTCGCCTCGCTTCTATAATCGCAAAACAATCGAAAAGGCAATAAGATATTCCAATTCAATTGCTTTCAAATGTGCAAAGAACTCCAAATAATGCAACAAACAGAATTTAGAAATATGAGGCCAACGTAGTTGAAGACCCTATGGTCGCTTGGATCTGTGGTGGTCGAAGTTACTACTTTGTTTCAAGAAGGATACGATAGGGAGGTAGCGGAAAAACTATGACGTGGGGTGGTCCTAGAGGTACTGTGGTTCAGGGAGGTCCTAGAATCACTGCATCAGGGGAGGTCCCGGAATCATCAGTGAATTAGGGAGGTCGTGAAAGTGCTAAGACTAAGAAAAGTCGTGGACCATGAGGGTGGTCTTTGCAGAACGATCAAGAAGAAGATCTAATGAGAGGAAGGTCTGAATTCCTCAAATCTAATCGTAGAGAGGTCTGAACCGTTAGATCAAAATGATGAGAGGTCTGGACCCTCAGATTCAAATGGAAGGAGGTCTGGACCCGTTAGATCCAAATGTAGGGAGATCTGGAACCTTGAATCTAAAACGAAGAAAGATTTGGACTGTTAGATCTAGACGAGAGGAGGTTTGTACCGTTAGATCTAATTGAAGAGAGGTTTGGTCTCTTAGATCTACACGAAGAACTATTTTGGACTGTTAGATCCAAACAAAGAGAGTTCTGGGTCGTTAGATCTCTACGAAGAGAGGTCTGGATCGTTAGATCTAGGTGAGGGGAGGTTTGGATCGTTAGATACAATCAAGGGAAAGGTCTGGATCGTTAGATCCAATCGAGAGGTCTGGATCGTTAGATCCACTCGAGGGAAGGTCTGGATCGTTAGATCCAATCAAGGGGAGGTCTGAGCCTTTAGATCCAGGTAAGGGGAGTCCTAAGTCCTTAGATCTAAGTGAAGGAGGTCGGGACAATTAGATCCAAACGGGGAAAGGCATGTACCCTTAGATCCAACCGAAGGGAAGTCTAGGCCGTTAGATCTCAATAAAGGGGAGGTCTGTACCCTTTGGTCTAAACGAAGGGGAGGCCTGGGCTATTAGATCTAAATGGAGGGAGGTCTAGACCGTTAGATCTAGACGGAAGGAGGTCTGGATCCTTAGATCTATACGAGAGGAGGTCTAGACCATCAGATCCTAGCAAAGGGAGGTCTAGACCGTTAGGTCCAAACAAAGGAAGGTCTGGACTGTTAGATCCTAGCAAAGTGAGGTCTGGACCGTCAGATCCAAACAAAAGGAGGTCTGGACCCTTAGATCCAAGCAAGTGGAGGTCTGGTCCCTTAGATCTAAGCGAGGGGAGGTCCCGATGGTCAAAATGATCGCCTGGGAGGTCTCAAGGGTCAAGATGTACGCCCAGGGAGGTCCCGACGGTCAGGATAGAACCAAGGCAGATCTCGACGGTCAAGATGAATGCAAGGGAGGTCCCGACGGTCATGATGAGCGCCAAGGAGGTTCCAGATAGAATCTCCAAATATACTTTGAACTCTCATCAAAACCAAACGCTTTTTTTATTTGAAAATTC
>JAYEVD010000863.1:0-81313 GCA_036346405.1 Phyllostachys edulis | reverse complement strand
CCCGCTTGATTGATCGTGACAGATTAACAGACCCTACTACTTCTTCGCCTTCCATTGTGTTTATTTTATTGTTGGCCTGTAGCCTCCTTTGTAATCAACTCCGTTGTTATTTATTAATAAAGTTGTGATATGATTTTGTTACCATATTTGTTTATCATGCAGGACTAGCTAACGATCATGGGACTAGTTCTGTAAACACATGAGGATTTGGGAGTGTTAATCCCGTGTCTTCACAAAATATCACAAGTTGCAAAACTTGTTTGATAAATTTTGGAGGTAAAACAAATCCTTGAACAACCTTCATGAATTTCCTGAGAAAAATGCATTGCATAATAACCTCTGGAAATTTTATGCAAGGTTAATCTCCTTGTCAGCAAGCTCCAGTTAAAATTTCATGAATTTTGGAGTTCGTTTGCTATCTCAAATAATTCACGCTAAGTTTCAGCCGTTAAAAACTCAATTCAAAAACTAGTACTCGCTCATTGGCTAGCTACTTTGCAAAGCCGGGTCCAACCCAACCCACTTCCCGCCCTGCAGACCTCCCTCCACCTTGATCGGTCGCAGCCATTGATTTACACCCAACCGCCACGACCTCCTCCGCCGTCAACACCGCAAAGACCTCCGATTCACTGAGTCATAACCGTTGGATCAAAGATCCACTGGCCATGACCTCCCTATATGTTAAATCTCAAACCTCCACGGACCGTTAAACCACTTGACATCCCACCTTGTTGAGGTCGTAGCCCTTGGATCCAAGATCCATGGCCATGACCTCCTCACCGATAAACTAAGCCAACCCCCCTCATTTAAACGAGGTCGAGCTGGATCGATCCAACAGCCCACGACCTCTCCTCAAAATATCCAGCGCTCACAACCTCCCCCATCTCATGTTGTGCACCGTTGATTTAAAATCCACTGGCCACGACCTCCTCCTTGTCTTGTGCGCGTGATTAGACCTCCCACAAGACGTGAGGTCGTGAGTCCTTAGATTTAAATCTAAAGGCCATGATCTCCACTGTGCGTTGCGCAAGCTCAGACCTCTTTTGATCGTAACTGCTGGATCAAAAATCCAAAGGTCCCGACCTCCCTTGTCTTTTGGCGCAACATCTCGCACCTCCTCACCTTCTCATCACCATTAGATCTTAACTGATGGCCATAACCTCTTATGCGCTACACGTAGTGCTAAGACCTCCCCTTTGTTGTGCGCCCTTGGATTTAAATCCAAAGGCCATGACCTCCCCTCATGTTCTTAAGCTCATGTGCGGTTAAGACTCACAGAGGTCCGCACTGCTGGATTGAAATCCAACGCCTTGGACCTCCCCGTCCCTCTTTCCACGTCTTGCGATTCAAGATGATGGAAATCGGAGGGTTACGACTCCCCAATCCAGATCCAATGGTTGTGATCTCCTCCTTCTCCTTTTTGAAAACTTACTGCTTCGATTTAGATCTGAGGGTCACGACCTCCCTCATTTCTAATCTGGACGGTGGTGGGCAACTCCTCGTTCTTCTCCTAGCTCTGCCTTGTGCACAGACGCTATGGCAAGGAGGAGGCAAAGGATCTGTTTTGTCCCAACGGCTCTTTGCTGCCAAAGATTTAATGGGTCGAGCTTTCGCCCCAAAGTCAGGCAGTCTCGGCCTCGCCTCCTGCCACCTCCACGCCTGGCCCAAGCCATGGACCGAGCCATGGGTTAAACTCACCATGAGCTTAACCCTAGCTCATGACCCTTTTTCCTGCCATAATACCTCCCCATTGTTTTCCTTGGCTTCTTTTCCACCATTCACCATTTGCTCTCGATTCAGGGAGCTCAAACCACCTGCACCTCCTTGGCCGCCATTGATGCCCTTGGAGCCCTCGGTGGCACAAAGGTTCCAAAGGGCTCTCTTCAACCTCTTGTTCACTTGGTGCTCCCTGCACCTCCCGGAGTTAACCCTAACCTCATTTGGGTTGACATTTTCAAGAGGCCTAACTTGAGCTTGGAGCTTGGAGTTGGCCGTGGAGCAACCCTTCTTCCCAACTCAGGTCCTCCACGTCTCATTCTCAAAGACTCCGCGACCTCCGTGTAACCCTCCCGGTAGTCCCAGAGATGCTGCACCAGCGTGTATGTTGTTATGAGCTTTTCTTGGGCACACGCTTGAATGTACGTCATGAGCTCATTATCGCTGTTTGTGTTTTGGCCGTGTGTTTTTGTGCCGCCAATCTCTGACATTGTCGTCGCTCAGGCCACCCGCAGCAATGAATGATCTCCCGCGCAGGCAAGAACACTATTACGCACACGCTGGTGTCCTTGGATGGCGCCCATGAGGTCCTCATCACCGCAACAAGCCTTGGGAGCCTCTCGAGTTTTGTCGGACGACAATGGCACTGTGCCATTGTCGTTAGGACAAAGATCTCCCTTAAATGCGATCATCATTGCTTATCATGGGTAAACTCGTCACCTTTAATGCCTTGTTTTACATTCCTTGTTGCGCAATTAAGGCGCGCTTAGTCTCCTCACAAGACGCAGCATCTCGGGACCTCTTTGCCAAGGATCACCCGTGGACTTTTGGCAAAGACCTCCCAAAGACCTCCCTCGAGGTCCTCTTTGCAAAAGACCACCCCGGTCTTTGTAGGACAACCCCCAGACCTCCTCCTTGCGATCTTGACCGCTAGGACCTCCTTGTGGGAGATCTTAGCCATTGAAGTCCTCCTGTGTTGATCTCCACGTGCCGGACCTCCCGAGGTCCTCTTAACCTGTGGACCTCCTCGGGTAATCTTAGCCGCCTGCACTCCCAAAGGAAATCGAGCCGCTTAGGACCTCCCTTTGTTAGATCTTGGCCGTTCGGGACCACCCCAAGTGGATCTGAACCGCCCAGACCTCTCGTGTTGTTGCCTTGACCGTTAAGGTCCTCCCCGGACAATCTAGACCGTTAAGGTCCTCCCTTGAAAATCTGGACTGTCCCAGACCTCCTCGAGAGGTCTTGACGATGTAGATCTTTCTTGGGAGATCTTGATAGTTTAGATCTTCCTTGGAAGATCTCAGCCGCTCAGACCTCCCTCGTTTGATCTGGACCGCCCCGGTCCTCCTCATGTGTTGTGGTTCGTTGGATACGGTATCAACCCGCCACGACCTCCCTTTGCTTGGCCTAAGGCGTGGCGGAGGACATGGACCGTTGATCCAAGATCAACGGCCCATGTTCTCTGGACCTACACAGCGTCTTGCTTCCTCTGGAGGTCTTGGGCCGTTTGATTTAGATCAACGGTTCACGTCCTCCCCTCTTTTGGTTTTAGAAATTCCAAAGAACTCTAAGTATAAACTGAAACAAGGTATAAGCTTTAGAATTTCATATCTTTGTCGCTTTTAAATCCAAATGAGGTCATTCAAATTGTGTTAGCTCTGTCTTGAACTTGACTTTAATACAAAAATGATTGTAAGTTGAGTTCAGCTCCAGAGCACAGTTTTGCCATTAGATTTTAAAACTAACTTTAAAAGTACACTCAAAATAATGTCTAACTTGTAAAATGCATAAGTAATTCTCTAGAGCTCCTTTTTGAGTGAATCCAACTTTGTTGGCTTCCTCTATTAGCGAAATTATTGTGAAAATTAGCTTTGATCTTGTTGCTGTTATATAAATGAGGACTTGTGCATTATAATTTTGTTCAAGTTCTTGTTTTTGAAAAATTGTAAAAAGGTGCAATATAGCTCCAAATGAGATGAACTCAATTGTGTTATTCATCTCATGAGGTGCTGGTTTTACGGTAAAAATCTCAGCATCACCACTTTTCTAGAAAATGTTGCCTCTTAATTAAATTAGTGAATAGTGCAGTTTGGTATTTTTAGGGCTGAGCAGAATTGTTTTGCTCATAACTTTTGCATTGAGAATCCAAATCAATTGGTTCTTGTTGCAAAATTCCCTAAAAATCACCCTCTTGCTGCTGTAGAAAATTCAGAGTGTTTGGAGTTTGTTTGCTGTGTTGTCTTTGTTGTTTTCGCCGTTTTATCGAATCTTTTCGCTTTTTCGATTAGGTGCCGACGAGTGTATTGATTCCGTGAGTGATCCTCAGCAACAATTTGTCCAGCAACATCAAGGCAAGCAGTTTGATCATTTCCATCATTGTCCCATTATTTTAAAGCTTAATATATTGTTTTACTTCTATGTATGCATGCTACTTTGTGTTAAATGTCGCTAGCAAGCCTATAGTTGCATAATCTGTAGGAATTGCTTATCCTCTACTACCTTGAGCCTAGGTTATTTGTTGTGGTGGGAGCTCATTGGATGAGCTCTTATCACTTAGTAGTTTCGATGTAAATTGCTTAGACATGCTTAGTTATCGGTAGTAATGGGCGATCATCGACTTAGTCGATGGTCTTGATCACTCAAAACTGATTATTACTCCTATATGTCCAGCACTTGTGCTTTGATTAATTTGTAAAATCAAAAACTGAAAATAAAAGATTGATTTAGACTTGGGCATATTGGATGGATGGCGTGGTTTTTGGATGTGGTGGTATGCCTGGGTCCCTAAGGACCGAGTACTTGGGTCACTAAGCCAAGCGATTTTGCGTGCTAACCACACGAGGGGCATATGGAACCCCTCTTGACTAAGTACTTTGGGCGGTGTTAATTGGGGTCGCTCGGTTGGTGTGTTTTTAAAGATAAAATGTGTGTGTGATGTGGGAGGGGAGCATTAGCTTCCGGGTAGGTTGTGTGATGTCTCCTTCTCCCCGTGGGTTGTGCGACTCAGAATTAGCATTGTCCATTGGAAATGTCTCGTAGGACTTAGCCGTGCCAGCACACCTAAGGTAGTGTGCTTAAAGGAAAGGCGGTCTGACGTGTGGGTACATTGGTACACCCCTGCAGGGATAAAACTATTCGAATAGCCTCGTCCTAGGTTATGGACATGCTTGGTAAGGTCGTTCAAGACTAGACTACAACCTTTAATTAAAACTTGACATGGTTGGTATGAACGGGGAGTTCATGCTATTGTTGTGGTGACTTGGGTTAGTCACTTCTAGGTGGTTATTGTTGTTGTTACTATGTTACTACCTCGTTGTATTTCAACAATTAAAATGCTTTGCCAAATTGCCTTCAATCTATTATGTTATTGCAAATGAAACTTGCTTTATGCTAAAATGAGTCCAAAGCCTCATCCACTTAAATAAAGCTTGCATGTAGCTATTTATAGTTACATTATCTTACCGTTAGTCTTGCTAGTACAATAAACAATTTATTGTACTCATTTGCTTTTGCTTAACAACTTTGTTGCAGAGGAGGTAGAGCCCTAAGGGCTTTACTTTTTGTGAGTCTTGATGGTTGGGAGAGCGACTAGCTTGGCGGTCCTGTCGGCTTGCCTTGTGGGCTAAAGGCACACCGGTTGGCTCTTATTTTGGGCCATCTTTATGGCACTTTTGCTTCATTGTGTATCTTTGTAGTTTTGTTGTTATTTGGCGAAGGCCCTCTTTTGTAATAACCTATTCCTTATTAATATTAACTTCGGTTTGTTGCTTATGTACTATGTGTTGTATGGAATTGATACATTCTTTTGTTGTGAGGTATGTATATCGTGCATTCGGGAAGTATACATCTCTCGAGACCAGACTTATTTGGTTGATAATACTAGGGTCAATTGGATGACTAAGTATTATGAGCCGAATAAACGTCGAGTCTCACAAAAGTTGGTATCGAGCTATCTTGACCGTAGTAACGCAAGCTTGGTCGCCTTTAGGATATTTTGAAAACCTAATTTCAAAGTGTCAAATGAGTTTTGAAAGCTTAAGGAAATTCTCAGATTTTACTCCTTATCTATCTTAGCTTTCTCTTCTCATCTCACTCTAATTTAAGTTTTAAAAGTTGTTTTCCTCTCTTCCTTCTACAAGATAGTTGTTATCGATTAATGGGGTTTTGGGGAATCAATGAGTTTGGCAAATTGAAGTGTTAGCTGCCCATCTACAAGGTTTTGAAGCTTCGAATGGACAATTTATTTGGAAGCTTGGATGCAAAATATGGACAGCAAGCATCAATTTCGGACAGCAAGCTCAAAGGTTCTAAATAGGGTAGAAAATGAGAGGTTAAATCGACTAAAACTTGTGGGAATAAAAGGGTAAGATGTGATACTAGTTAGCTAAGTATCTAACACTTATTTCGCTGCATTAACCTTGCTCTCTAATAGTTTTAGATCTCATCTTACAATCTGGTTTTTATCTTCTCAACCAATTACTCGCTCATTCAATACAAGTTAGTTGTGTTGGGAAGTTGGCCTTTAATCTTATGTCTTCCTTGCTGTTTTGGAGTCATTTTGGGAGCTTTTAAAGTGCATTTCCTTGCTATTTTGCTTCTCCTTTATTATGCTCCCTATAACTTCTTTTATTCTCGCTTGTTTCATTAGTTTACATTTACTATCATCTAATCCATTATTAACTTTCGGTAGGGATCTGTACTATCTATTTTGTTAGCCTTCGTTGGGGTGATGTTTCGTTCCTCTAGTCGTTGGCATCCTTTCGCTTTCTTCAACTTCTAGTCCTTGGGTTTCGTGTTAACCCATCTCTTAAATAGCAGGATGTGCAGGCGGACCAAATAATGACTAGGTCGACAGTCGTTGGGATGAAAATCCTCCTTTTTGCCTTAGCTGTGGCGAAGAAGGGCATTTCGCCGATGATTGCGAACTAGGAAAAGTCAAGGTGTGTCAGCGTTGTGGTGAGGAAGGATACTACAGCAACCAGTGTACCACATCCTGTCCAAACTGTGACAAAGACCACTTACCCGGAGATTGTCCAACTGCCAAAGTTACTTGTTTCTCTCATGAGAAGCGATCACTATCCCAAGGAGTGTAGCGTGAACTCAGTGATTGCCAAGTCATTGGGCTGCAGCGATGTTTCTTTGGTCATCTGCAAGCATTGCAAAAGGTCTGCTAGTCTACCCCGAACCCCTAAGAAAAATGATGCCATCTTGCATCGATCGTTGACTAAAGTGGCACATTTCGTCCCTATACCTTTTAGGGCATCACATACCGTTGTTGCCTCGAACCTTCGTGGCCTAAACGCCATAATCCTTTTAGATAGCTAGTCATGAGGGATGACTCAGATAGTTAGTTAACCCGACCAAGGTCTCGTTTGGTAGTGGAGTAACTAGACAAATTGCTCCACCAACTAAGAACGACCTTAGTCCCTTTAAGATAGCTAGTCATGAGGAGGATGACTCCGTAAAGCTAGTTAGCGAGTTGAAATCCGTTGTTAGTGGAATTAACCAAATAAATCGCTCGATTTAACCGACAAGTTGTTCCTAATTAACTGGACAAATCATTCCACCAACTAACAACGCCATGCACCACCAACCATCGAATCAAGAACAAGCTCTCGATCTGTCAAAAGTAACCTTCTTGTAGGTTTTCCAAAGGATCTCTACATATTCCGCGATCGTAAATTTGCACTATTGAATCAGAGACGATCATTACGATCGTGCTTCTCTCGCTCACTTCTCAATTTTGGCATAGCCTATAAGAGGCTATGGAAACTCGTGTTTCTTTCAGATCAGCTTACCCTCCTCAAACTGATGGTCAGACCGAAAAAGGCCATCAATGTTTCCGCGTCATGGGCAAGTTAGCTCCTCGATATGTGGATCCCTACCGCATTATCGAAAAGAGAAGGGGCTATCGCCTATAAGATTGAAATTACCTGCTGCCCTTGAGGGGGTACATGATGTTTTCATGTGTCCCAGTTGAAGAAATACCTCCGTGTTCCACCCGAGGAAGCTCCGTTGGAAATTCTTGTTGTGCAAGAAGTTGGGTCAGAATCGTGACCTGACGAGAAACAATGCAATAAAACAAATCACATAAAACCCGGCTCGACAAGGAACGAGCTGGGAGCAATATGTAACTAAATAAAGTGTTGATTGGATCAACGAGTTCGAGAATTCGATCCAAGTACAACAAAATATTATAAATGGATAAGAATCTTAAAGGAAGGTTCGTGATCGTTGAAGAGGCTGAACGAAGATCAAGGAATAGTGTCCTCAAGATCCTAAAAGTTCTATGGCCAAATCATTCCGTGGTTGGAGTTGCTTGGAAGCGGAAAGACTACCCATCTTCCTTCCCCGCCTGAGCCAAAATCTCGGGACGAGATTTACGTAAGGGGGGGAGATTTTGTAACATCCCAAATGTATAATTAGGGTTTGTTCAAGTATAATTATATGTGTAGGAATTAAAACTTTTTCTCACATCTTGAAAACCCCTAATCTCTCATGTAATTCTTGTCCAAGAGTTGTGTATTCCAAAAATACAAAGCTCTTGTTGACCAAAAGTCAAATTCATTCTCAGTTTATCTTAAATCTTGTGCCAAACATTTGGAAAATATTTTCCTTGGTCCTAAAACTATGTGGGACCCCTCTGAAAAATATCCGGTGCTTTAGTGCTGGTATGATCGCATCCGACATATTGCCCATCCCCTGCCCCTTAACTCCCCTCCGTCCCCAACCTTATGCTCTCCATGACGGCGCGGGCCCACGCGCGGCGCGCAACAAGAAGTTAACACCTATTCTTACCGTTGTGCGTGCACGCATTCTCTCAAGAAGAGAAAAAAAAATTCCCGTGACGTTACGCCTAAAAGAACAAAAAGGAGGGATGCAACACGAGGACTTCCTCAGAGGTCACCCATCCTAGTACTACTCTCGCCCAAGCACGCTTAACTTCGGAGTTCTGATGGGATCCGGTGCTTTAGTGCTGGTATGATCGCATCCGACATGTTGCCCATCCCCTGCCCCCTTAACTCCCTCCGTCCCCAACCTCATGCTCTCCATGGCCATGGGCCTACGCGGCGCCAAAGCAACAAGAAGTTAACACCTATTCTTACATTGTGCGTGCACGGCATTCCTCTCTGCAGAAAAAAAAATTCCGTGACGTTACGGCCTAAAAGAACAAAAAGGAGGATGCAACACGAGGACTTCCTCAGAGGTCACCCATCCTAGTACTACTCTCGCCCAAGCACGCTTAACTTCGGAGTTCTGATGGGATCCGATGCTTTAGTGCTGGTATGATCGCATCCGACATGTTGCCCATCCCCTGCCCCCTTAACTCCCCTCCGTCCCCAACCTCATGCTCTCCATGACGGCGCGGGCCCACGCGCGGCGCGCAACAAGAAGTTAACACCTATTCTTACCGCTGTGCACGTGCACCGGCATTCCTCTCGCGCAGCAAAAAAAAAATTCCCCGTGACGTTCTGGCCTAAAAGAGCAAAAAGGAGGGATGCAACACGAGGACTTCCCAGGAGGTCACCCATCCTAGTACTACTCTCGCCCAAGCACGCTTAACTTCGGAGTTCTGATGGGATCCGGTGCTTTAGTGCTGGTATGATCGCATCCGACATGTTGCCCATCCCCGCTTTTTAACTCCTCCGTCCCCAACCTCATGCTCTCAGACTGGCGGGCCCAATGCAACAGCGCAACAAGAAGTTAACACCTATTCTTACCGCTGTGCACGTGCACCGGCATTCCTCTCGCGCAGCGAAAAAAAAAAATTCCCCGTGACGTTCTGGCCTAAAAGAGCAAAAAGGAGGGATGCAACACGAGGACTTCCCAGGAGGTCACCCATCCTAGTACTACTCTCGCCCAAGCACGCTTAACTTCGGAGTTCTGATGGGATCCGATGCTTTAGTGCTGGTATGATCGCATCCGACATGTTGCCCATCCCCTGCCCCCTTAACTCCCCTCCGTCCCCAACCTCATGCTCTCCATGACGGCGCGGGCCCACGCGCGGCGCGCAACAAGAAGTTAACACCTATTCTTACTGGCAGCCACGCACCGCAGATTCCTCTCAGCAGCAGAAAAAAAATTTCCGTGACGCTCGGCCTAAAAGAACTTGGAGGACGCAACACGAGGACTTCCCAGGAGGTCACCCATCCTAGTACTACTCTCGCCGAGCACGCTTAACTTCGAGTTCGATGGGATCCGCTTTAGTGCCGGTATGATCGCATCCGACATGATGCCCATCCCCGCCCCTTAACTCCCTCCGCCCCCAACCTCATGCTTCCATGACCATGGCCCACGCCTGTGGCGCGCATACAAGAAGTTAACACCTATTCTTCATTGCGGCACGCATGCAGGCATTGCTCTCAAGCAGAAAAAAAAAATTCCCCGTGACGTTCTGGCCTAAAAGAGCAAAAAGGAGGGATGCAACACGAGGACTTCCCAGGAGGTCACCCATCCTAGTACTACTCTCGCCCAAGCACGCTTAACTTCGGAGTTCTGATGGGATCCGGTGCTTTAGTGCTGGTATGATCGCATCCGACATGTTGCCCATCCCCTGCCCCCTTAACTCCCCTCCGTCCCCAACCTCATGCTCTCCATGACGGCGCGGGCCCACGCGCGGCGCGCAACAAGAAGTTAACACCTATTCTATCATTGCACGCACGCATTCTTCTCTCAAGAAAAAAAAAGAAATTCCTCGTGACGCTCGGCCTAAAAGAACAAAAAAGGAGGATGCAACACGAGGACTTCCTCAGAGGTCACCCATCCTAGTACTACTCTCGCCAAGCACGCTTAACTTCGGAGTTCTGATGGGATCCGGTGCTTTAGTGCTGGTATGATCGCATCCGACATGTTGCCCATCCCCGCCCCTTAACTCCTCCCGTCCCCAACCTCATGCCAGAATGCTTGACCCAAAGTTCTGCATACCAATTTAAATTTATTAAAGTTATTATTTATTGGATTTTCTCAAATTTGAGAGAGTTTATTTACTTTATTTGAATTTTTGAAGTCTTAAAAGTCAAAAATAAAAGTTTTTAAAGTTTTATTTGAGTTAAAGTTGAAGAAATAAAAACTAAAATAATTTTGAGAATTTTATGGAATTTTAAAACTTTTTCCTAAATATTTTAAAGCCAAAATAATTTATTTGCAAAATTAAAAGCCAACTTTAAGTTGGGAATAATTTTATTAAGTTTAAAATGACTCTAGAAATTTATGAGATTTTTTCTAGAATTTTTGGATTTATTTTGCTATTTTCTAAATCTAAAATGAATTAAACTGATTACTTTAAAAGAAAAGCCAATTAAAATCAGTGAATAGTTTTTGGGCGAATTGGCTCGCCCAAAACCTCCACAACCAATCACAAAGACGCCCTGCCACATTCTGCCCACTCCACCCCTACCAAGACAAATGCTCCCTTCCACTCTCTCTCTCTTCTCTACCCCACCCACACCCTCTCACCTCTCACCGCCATGTGGGGCCCCGCCATCGAGCCATCTCCCACTCACCCCTTCTTCCTCATGGAACGCCATACCGCCGCCATTGCCAAGACGGGTCGAGTCATAATGCCCTCAATCAGCCTCGAAGCCATGGTGCCGCCAAGACGACTTCGCCACGCCGCGACCGCGTCCCACCCCACCTTCCCTCCTCCTTCTTTCGCGCCCGTTATCGCCGGTTCACCGCAGACCGCAACCGCCGCCCACAAGACAATCTCTCGCTCGACCTTCTCGGCCCCTATAAATAGAGCACGAGGTAGCCCCTTCTTCCTCGTCTAAACCCTCAACCTACTCCTTCTCTCTCCTCTCGGTTGGCGGATTTTGCGAATCTTCCCGTCGGCCACCGCAAGACGCCGCCGCCTCCACCGCCACCGTCGTCGACGTTTTGACCTCACCGACGCCACCATCGGCATCGCCGTTCCAAGGGGCACCCCAGTGCGCACGCCCGCCTCGCCGAAGCACCTCCCGAACCGCCGCGCCACCACGACCCGTTAGCGCCGCCCTAACAACACCTCGCCGCCGCCACCATCTCACGCCTTAACGCCGCCAAGGTGAGCATTAGACTCCCAGCGCTTCTTCTCTCCTCATCGGTGCCCTCGCCGGCCCTCGCCAGTCTTGATGGTTCGCGGTTCTTGAACCCGAGCGCCACCTCGCCGGCCCCACGTGGCACGCCACCTTGGCGCCAGTCAAGACCACCTCGCCTCACAAGACGTGTCCGCCACGTGTGCGCCACGTGGCAAGGTCCACCTCCCCTCGCCTCAAACACCGTGGACTTAGTCCATATGAGTAGTGAGGCCCGACATGTGGGCCCCACATGCCGGATTTCATTTTAATTCTTTTAAATTCAAAATCGATCGCTGACGTCATGCTTGCACAATAAATGGAATTCCCTTTAGGAAAATAATTCAGAAATTCAATAAAACCAATTTAGGGTTAATTTAGAATTAAATTTGTATAATTCATAACTTTTGCATCCTAACTTCAAATTAGATGATTCAAATTGCTAAAGTCTTAGAAAATTATGATCTAACTAAATAAAATATAGTTATTCAATTTGGAGTTCAGTTTGGTCCTGTTTTAGAATTTAGAAATTCATTTAAATTCCAAATTGATTAAAATTTTGTAAAATTCATATCTTTTTCATCCCAACTCCAAATTGGGTGATTCCAATTTCTAAAACCTTATAGAATTATCATATAGCTAAATAAAATATAATTATTTGATTTTGTTTAAGTTTAAACTGTCTGTTTGAATTTGAAATGATTTAAACTACAAATTTAGGATTTAAATTTGTAAAATTCATATCTTTTGATTCCTAACTCCAAATTAAGTGTTTAAAATTTATAAATTCATATAAATTGAAGATATAGCTAACTAAACCAAAGTTATTTAAATTGTACTTCATTTGAATCTTGTTTGTATTTAGAAATTCACCTAAATCTCAGATTTAGGATTAAAACTTGTAAAATTCATATCTTTTAAATCCCAACTCCAATTTGAGTGTTTTAAATTTATAAAATTTTATAAAATTATTATCTAGCTAAATAAAATAGAATTATTTAGTTTTGAGTTAATTTGAATTGCCTTTTGATTTGTTATTTGAATTTCGTTTGAATTTGGATCGTTTAGTATAGATTTGACGACTTGAATCGAGAGTCGGCCAACGTGGTTGGAGACCATATAAGAGGATTGATTTTGACTGTATGATCATCATGGTTGTACATACAAGCAACTTTGAAAGAGTGTTTGTGAGTACTAGGTGACTGTTAAGAAAACAACATCACCAAGCAAGGCAAGTTACATTCTTGACCATATTGCACCCATTATTTTAAATTATTTAAATTCTGTTTTAAATTATTATTGCATGCTTATTTATATTCAAGAATTTAAATGCCTGCTTTAAATTCATAGATATTCCTAAATCCTTTGTATGGCCAAATTTGTTAATTGAATCAAATACCTTGTCACCCTAGATAAAACCTAGTTGATACGATAGTATGAACTAGGATCATTTGAAAATGTTTGCAAAGACATGCTTAGACCAAAAATATTGATTTGGGGAATTTCACCAAAAATCAAATATTGTTTAAATTGTATCCATGGCATTGGTGTGTTATGGAAGTTTATAAATGATCTTGAAAAATGAAATAAAATGATGGTTTGTACTTGGGCGAAATGGTTGTTTGGATGGTGCATGTCAATGTCACGGGCTCAATCTGGTAGGGTTGAGGCCCATGGGTTTTAATGGAAAGTCGCCCAAGTCAATTGAGGACCGGCCTCTGGCGTTCCTTTGCTATGCCTATAATGGGCTATGCCTCACCGTGCAACCACATGTCCCGAGTATGGGTAGGGACACAGCTAATTAATTTGTAAAGTTCCATTGCGGTTGATCCTGTTTTGTACGTGGGCGGTCTTTCATGGCCATTTCTTTTGACAAAGTCTTTCATGACTATTGTTCCCACTTTGGCGCAAGAGGGGCTAGGAACTCTGGATTTCTATTCCAAAGGGAAACCTTAGCGAGGGAAATGCGGTGGAATGGCGCATTGTAAAAGCCTTGGCACGTGCTCTAGATCGCTTACCTAAGGTAGTGGCGGTGGTATCGACGGATGCCAAGCCAACTAGAGAATTCGTGTCATGTGGGTAAAGTGTACAACCTCTGCAGAGTGTAAAACTATTCGAATAGCCGTGTCCGCGGTCATGGACATGCTAGCAAAGCCACTCAAAGTTAGACTTGGAATTTGTTTTAAAGAGACTTTATCAACTGGTTTATCCAAATGGGAATTGGGCGGTTAGCCATGTGATAGGAGGATATCCTTCACCATTCATGCGTGAATGTTATCTGACTATAAAATTGATTTAGAAAATGAATTTTAGTTATTGTGTAAACTGCTTTGGAACTTAGTACAAGTATTTAAAAGAAATCTTGATTTATGCAAATTCAACCAATAAGCCATCCTTTGTTACATCCATGTATGCATGTCATTACATTATTTGATTTGGTGTAACTTGCGAGCACTGATAGTTGTGCTCAAACTTGCTTTATTGCAAACAAATTTCAGAGGAGAAGAACTTTGCTACGGTGTGGATCTCGACGACTAGGCCGCTTCCCGGTCGATTGCACTGTGGCGAATTAATCGGACTATACTACATCTTCTTCGTCTTCCATTGTGTTTATTTTATTGTTGGTCCATAAGCCTCCTTTGTAATCAACTCTGTTGCTATTTATTAATAAAGTTGTGATATGATTTTGTTACCATATTTGTTTACTGTGTGAACTAGCTACTGATCATGGGACTAGTTCAGAAATGCACAGAGGATTCGGGAGTATTAATTCTCGGGTCTTACAAAGTGGTATCAGAGCCATATCGACTGTAGGTCGTAGCCTAGTTAGAATGGTCGTTAGTTGAAAACTTCAAAACTTATTTTATAACAAGAAAAAGAATAACTTGTTCTCTCCTCATCTTGGTCATCTATCTATAGCTTCTTCATAGCAATTCTTTCTTACCTAATTCTCCCTTCACCGTTTTACAATGTTAACTGGATCCTCTCCCCTTATAAACTTCTATAGGTGGTCAACACGTTCTTAACTCTTACGTTGAAGACTACAAGACATGAAGCTTTCAAGAGGGCATCGTCATCAAGGATCATCGAAGACCGTGAATTGAGAAGTGAACACCTATTCTTACATTGCACGCGTGCACCAAGATTCCTCTCATGCAACAAAAAAAAATTCCCCGTCACGTTCTGGCCTAAAAGAACAAAAAGGAGGATGCAACACGAGGACTTCGGAGGTCACCCATCCTAGTACTACTCTCGCCAAGCACGCTTAACTTCGAGTTCGATGGGATCCGGTGCTTTAGTGCCGGTATGATCGCATCCGACATGTTGCCCATCCCCGCCGCTTTAACTCCCTCCGTCCCCAACCTCATGCTCTCCATGACGGCATGGCCCACGCTACGGCCGCGCAACAAGAAGTTAACACCTATTCTTATGCATTGCACGTGCACGGCATTCATCTCATGTGAAAAAAAAAATTCCCGTGGCGCTACGGCCTAAAAGAACAAAAAGGAGGGATGCAACACAAGGATTCGCCAGAGGTCACCCATCCTAGTACTACTCTCGCCCAAGCACGCTTAACTTCGAGTTCGATGGGATCCGGTGCTTTAGTCTTTGGTATGATCGCATCCGACATGTTGCCCATCCCCCCCTCTTAACTCCTCCGTACCCAACCTCATGCTCTCCATGACGGGCGGCCCTGCACAAGCGAGCAACAAGAAGTTAACACCTATTCTTACCGCTGTGCACGTGCACGGGCATTCCTCTCGCGCAGCAAAAAAAAATTCCCCGTGACGTTCTGGCCTAAAAGAACAAAAAGGAGGGATGCAACACGAGGACTTCCTGTGAGGTCACCCATCCTAGTACTACTCTCGCCAAGCACGCTTAACTTCGAATTCGATGGGATCCGGTGCTTTAGTGCTGGTATGATCGCATCCGACATGTTGCCCATCCCCGGCCCCCTTAACTCCCTCCGTCCCCAACCTCATGCTCTCCATGATCACATGCAGGCGCTACGCGGCGCAACAAGAAGTTAACACCTATTCTTACTGCATGCACGCACACAGCATTCCTCTCAAAGAAAAAAAAATTCCCGTGACGTTACGCCTAAAAGAACAAAAAGGAGGATGCAACACGAGGACTTCGAGGTCACCCATCCTAGTACTACTCTCGCCAAAGCACGCTTAACTTCGAGTTCGATGGGATCCGGTGCTTTAGTGCTGGTATGATCGCATCCGACATGTTGCCCATCCCCTGCCCCTTAACTCCCCTCCGTCCCCAACCTCATGCTCTCCATGACGGCGCGGGCCCACGCGCGGCGCGCAACAAGAAGTTAACACCTATTCTTACTGCACGCACGTGCACTGCATTCTCTCAAGCACCAAAAAAAAATTCCCCGTGACGTTCTGGCCTAAAAGAGCAAAAAGGAGGGATGCAACACGAGGACTTCCCCGGAGGTCACCCATCCTAGTACTACTCTCGCCCAAGCACGCTTAACTTCGGAGTTCTGATGGGATCCGGTGCTTTAGTGCTGGTATGATCGCATCCGACATGTTGCCCATCCCCTGCCCCCTTAACTCCCCTCCGTCCCCAACCTCATGCTCTCCATGACGGCGCGGGCCCACGCGCGGCGCGCAACAAGAAGTTAACACCTATTCTTACCGCTGTGCACGTGCACCGGCATTCCTCTCGCGCAGCAAAAAAAAAAAATTCCCCGTGACGTTCTGGCCTAAAAGAGCAAAAAGGAGGGATGCAACACGAGGACTTCCCAGGAGGTCACCCATCCTAGTACTACTCTCGCCCAAGCACGCTTAACTTCGAGTTCTGATGGGATCCGGTGCTTTAGTGTTTGGTATGATAGCATCCGACATGTTGCCCATGCCCCGCCCCTTAACTCCCTCCTTCCCCAACCTCATGCTCTCCATGACGGCCTGGGCCACGCGGGCGCAAACAAGAAGTTAACACCTATTCTTATCATTGCACGTGCACGGCATTCCTCTCATGCAGAGAAAAAAAAAATCCCCATGACGTTACGCCTAAAAGAACAAAAAGGAGGGATGCAACACGAGGACTTCCTGAGGTCACCCATCCTAGTACTACTCTTGCCTAAGCACGCTTAACTTCGGAGTTCTGATGGGATCCAATACTTTAGTGCTGGTATGATCGCATCCGACATGTTGCCCATCCCCGGCCCCCTTAACTCCCCTCCATCCCCAACCTCATGCTCTCCATGACGGCCAGGCCCACGCAAAAAAAAAAAAAAAAATCCCCGTGGCGCTTACGCCTAAAAGAACAAAAAGGAGGATGCAACACGAGGACTTCCAGAGGTCACCCATCCTAGTACTACTCTCGCCCAAGCACGCTTAACTTCGGAGTTCTGATGGGATCCGGTGCTTTAGTGCTGGTATGATCGCATCCGACATGTTGCCCGTCCCCGGCCCCCTTAACTCCCCTCCGTCCCCAACCTCATGCTCTCCATGACGGCGCGGGCCCACGCGCGGCGCGCAACAAGAAGTTAACACCTATTCTTACCGCTGTGCACGTGCACCGGCATTCCTCTCGCGCAGCAAAAAAAAAAATTCCCCATGACGTTCTGGCCTAAAAGAACAAAAAGGAGGGATGCAACACGAGGACTTCCCAGGAGGTCACCCATCCTAGTACTACTCTCGCCCAAGCACGCTTAACTTCGGAGTTCTGATGGGATCCGGTGCTTTAGTGCTGGTATGATCGCATCCGACATGTTGCCCATCCCCTGCCCCCTTAACTCCCCTCCGTCCCCAACCTCATGCTCTCCATGACGACGCGGGCCCACGCGCGGCGCGCAACAAGAAGTTAAGACCTATTCTTACCGCCGTGCACGTGCACGGGCATTCCTCTCGCGCAGCAAAAAAAAAAATTCCCCGTGACGTTCTGGCCTAAAAGAACAAAAAGGAGGAATGCAACACGAGGACTTCCCAGGAGGTCACCCATCCTAGTACTAATGTCGCCCAAGCACGCTTAACTTCGGAGTTCTGATGGGATCCGGTGCTTTAGTGCTGGTATGATAGCATCCGTCATGTTGCCCATGCCCTGCCCCCTTAACTCCCCTCCTTCCCCAACCTCATGCTCTCCATGACGGCGCGGGCCCACGCGGGGCGCGCAACAAGAAGTTAACACCTATTCTTACCGCTGTGCACGTGCACGGGCATTCTCTCATGTGAAAAAAAAATTCCCCATGACGTTCTGGCCTAAAAGAACAAAAAGGAGGGATGCAACACGAGGACTTCCCAGAGGTCACCCATCCTAGTACTACTCTTGCCTAAGCACGCTTAACTTCGGAGTTCTGATGGGATCCGTGCTTTAGTGCTGGTATGATCGCATCCGACATGTTGCCCATCCCCGCCTCTTAACTCCCTCCGCCCCCAACCTCATGCTCTCCATGACTGCAAGGCCCACGCACAAAGAAAAAAAAAAATTCCCGTGACGCTCGCCTAAAAGAACAAAAAGGAGGATGCAACACGAGGACTTCCTCAGAGGTCACCCATCCTAGTACTACTCTCGCCCAAGCATGCTTAACTTCGGAGTTCTGATGGGATCCGGTGCTTTAGTGCTGGTATGATCGCATCCGACATGTTGCCATCCCCTGCCCCCTTAACTCCCCTCCGTCCCCAACCTCATGCTCTCCATGACGGCGCGGGCCCACGCGCGGCGCGCAACAAGAAGTTAACACCTATTCTTACCGCTTTGCACGTGCACCGGCATTCCTCTCGCGCAGAAAAAAAAATTCCCCGTGACGATCTGGCCTAAAAGAACAAAAAGGAGGGATGCAACACGAGGATCTTCCAGAGGTCACCCATCCTAGTACTACTCTCGCCAAGCACGCTTAACTTCGAGTTCGATGGGATCCGGTGCTTTAGTGCTGGTATGATCGCATCCGACATGTTGCCCATCCCCGCCCCCTTAACTCCCCTCCGTCCCCAACCTCATGCTCTCCATGACGGCGCGGGCCCACGCGCGGCGCGCAACAAGAAGTTAACACCTATTCTTACATTGTGCGGTGCACGGCATTCTCTCAAGCAAAAAAAAAATTTCCCCGTGACGTTCTGGCCTAAAAGAGCAAAAAGGAGGGATGCAACACGAGGACTTCCCAAGAGGTCACCCATCCTAGTACTACTCTCGCCCAAGCACGCTTAACTTCGGAGTTCTGATGGGATCCGGTGCTTTAGTGCTGGTATGATCGCATCCGACATGTTGCCCATGCCCCGCCTCTTAACTCCCTCCTTCCCCAACCTCATGCTCTCCATGACGGCAGGCCCACGCTACAAGCCAAGCAACAAGAAGTTAACACCTATTCTTACATTGCGTGCACGCACCAAGATTCCTCTCGCAGCACAAAAAAAAAATCCCGTGACGTTCGGCCTAAAAGAACAAAAAGGAGGATGCAACACGAGGACTTCCCAGAGGTCACCCATCCTAGTACTACTCTCGCCAAGCACGCTTAACTTCGAGTTCGACGGGATCCGGTGCTTTAGTGCCGGTATGATCGCATCCGACATGTTGCCCATCCCCGCCTCTAACTCCCTCCGTCCCCAACCTCATGCTCTCCATGACTACAAGGCCCATGCGCGCGGCAAGCAATAAGAAGTTAACACCTATTCTTACTGGCATGCACGCACAGGCATTCCTCTCAAGCAAAAAAAAAAAATTCCCGTGACGCTCGGCCTAAAAGAACGAAAAGGAGGATGCAACACGAGGACTTCCCAGAGGTCACCCATCCTAGTACTACTCTCGCCCAAGCACGCTTAACTTCGGAGTTCTGATGGGATCCGGTGCTTTAGTGCTGATATGATCGCATCCGTCATGTTGCCCATGCCCTCCCCCTTAACTCCCCTCCTTGCCCAACCTCATGCTCTCCATGACGCCAAGAGCCCACGCTGTGGCAAGCAACAAGAAGTTGACACCTATTCTTACTGCATGCACGCACACGCCATTCCTCTCAAGCAAAGAAAAAAAAATTCCCGTGATGTTACGCCTAAAAGAACAAAAAGGAGGATGCAACACGAGGACTTCCCAGGAGGTCACCCATCCTAGTACTACTCTCGCCCAAGCACGCTTAACTTCGGAGTTCTGATGGGATCCGGTGCTTTAGTGCTGGTATGATCGCATCCGACATGTCGCCCATCCCCGGCCCCCTTAACTCCCCTCCGTCCCCAACCTCATGCTCTCCATGACGGCACGGGCCCACGCGGTGCGCGCAACAAGAAGTTAACACCTATTCTTACCATTGCACGCAGCACCGCGTTCCTCTCAAGAAGAAAAAAAAATTTCACCGTGACGTTCTGGCCTAAAAGAACAAAAAGGAGGGATGCAACACGAGGACTTCCCAGGAGGTCACCCAGCCTAGTACTACTCTCGCCCAAGCACGCTAAACTTCGGAGTTCTGATGGGATCCGGTGCTTTAGTGCTGGTATGATCGCATCCGACATGTTGCCCATCCCCTGCCCCCTTAACTCCCCTCCGTCCACAACCTCATGCTCTCCATGACGGCACGGGCCCAGGCGCGGCGCGCAACAAGAAGTTAACACCTATTCTTATCGCTGTGCACGTGCACCGACATTCGCTCTCGCGCAGCAAAAAAAAATTCCCGTGACGTTCTGGCCTAAAAGAACAAAAAGGAGGGATGCAACACGAGGATCGCCCAGAGGTCACCCATCCTAGTACTACTCTCGCCCAAGCACGCTTAACTTCGAGTTCTGATGGGATCCGGTGCTTTAGTGCTGGTATGATCGCATCCGACATGTTGCCCATCCCCTGCCCCCTTAACTCCCTCCGCCCCCAACCTCATGCTCTCCATGACGGCGCGGGCCCACGCGCGGCGCGCAACAAGAAGTTAACACCTATTCTTACCACTGTGCGCACGCACACGCATTCTCTCATGCAAAAAAAAAATTCCCCCGTGACGTTCTGGCCTAAAAGTACGAAAAGGAGGGATGCAACACGAGGACTTCCCAGGAGGTCACCCATCCTAGTACTACTCTCGCCAAGCACGCTTAACTTCGAGTTCGATGGGATCCGGTGCTTTAGTGCCGTATGATCGCATCCGCTATGTTGCCCATGCCCCCCTTTAACTCCTCCTTCCCCAACCTCATGCTCTCCATGACGGCATGGGCCTGTGGCACGCGCGCAAGCAACAAGAAGTTAACACCTATTCTTACCGCAGTGCACGTGCACCGGCATTCCTCTCACGCAGACAAAAAAAAATTCCCATGACGTTCTGGCCTAAAAGAGCAAAAAGGAGGGATGCAACACGAGGACTTCCCAGGAGGTCACCCATCCTAGTACTACTCTCGTCCAAGCACGCTTAACTTCGGAGTTCTGATTTGATCCGGTGCTTTAGTGCTGGTATGATCGCATCCGACATGTTGCCCATCCCCTGCCCCCTTAACTCCCCTCCGTCCCCAACCTCATGCTCTCCATGACGGCGCGGGCCCACGCGCGGCGCGCAACAAGAAGTTAACACGTATTCTTACATGCATGCACGCACGCACCGCATTCTCTCAAGACAAAAAAAAATTCCCGTGACGCTCGCCTAAAAGAGCAAAAAGGAGGGATGCAACACGAGGACTTCCTGGAGGTCACCCATCCTAGTACTACTCTCGCCCAAGCACGCTTAATTTCGAGTTCTGATGGGATCCGGTGCTTTAGTGCTGGTATGATCGCATCCGACATGTTGCCCATCCCCGGCCCCCTTAACTCCCCTCCTTCCCCAACCTCATGCTCTCCATGACGGCGCGGGCCCATGCGCGGCGCGCAACAAGAAGTTAACATCTATTCTATCATTGCACGCACGGCATTCTGTCATGTGACAAAAAAAAAATTCCCCATGACGTTCTGGCCTAAAAGAACAAAAAGGAGGGATGCAACACGAGGACTTCCCAGGAGGTCACCCATCCTAGTACTACTCTCGTCCAAGCACGCTTAACTTCGGAGTTCTGATTTGATCCGGTGCTTTAGTGCTGGTATGATCGCATCCGACATGTTGCCCATCCCCTGCCCCCTTAACTCCCCTCCGTCCCCAACCTCATGCTCTCCATGACGGCGCGGGCCCACGCGTGGCGCGCAACAAGAAGTTAACACGTATTCTTCACTGCAGCACGTGCACGGCATTCCTCTCAAGAAGAAAAAAAAATTCCCGTGACGCTCGCCTAAAAGAACAAAAAGGAGGATGCAACACGAGGACTTCCCAGAGGTCACCCATCCTAGTACTACTCTCGCCAAGCACGCTTAACTTCGAGTTCGATGGGATCCGGTGCTTTAGTGCTGGTATGATCGCATCCGACATGTTGCCCATCCCCGGCCCCCTTAACTCCCCTCCGCCCCCAACCTCATGCTCTCCATGACGGCCAAGCCTGCCACGGCCAAGAACAAGAAGTTAACACCTATTCTTACCACTGTGCACGTGCACCGGCATTCCTCTCACGCCGCAGCAAAAAAAAATTCCCCGTGACGTTCTGGCCTAAAAGAACAAAAAGGAGGGATGCAACACGAGGACTTCCTCAGAGGTCACCCATTCTAGTACTACTCTCGCCAAGCACGCTTAACTTCGGAGTTCTGACGGGATCCGGTGCTTTAGTGCTGGTATGATCGCATCCGACATGTTGCCCATCACCGGCCCCCCTAACTCCCTCCGTCCCCAACCTCATGCTCTCCATGACGGCGCGGGCCCATGCGCGGCGCGCAATAAGAAGTTAACACCTATTCTACCATTGCACGCACGCACGGCATTCTCTCTCAAGAAGAAAAAAAATTCCCCCGTGACGTTCTGGCCTAAAAGAACGAAAAGGAGGGATGCAACACGAGGACTTCCTCGAGGTCACCCATCCTAGTACTACTCTCGCCCAAGCACGCTTAACTTCGGAGTTCTGATGGGATCCGGTGCTTTAGTGCTGGTATGATCGCATCCGACATGTTGCCCATCCCCGGCCCCCTTAACTCCCTCCGTCCCCAACCTCATGCTCTCCATGACGGCGCGGGCCCACGCGGCGCGCAACAAGAAGTTAACACCTATTCTTACCTCTGTGCACGTGCACGGGCATTCCTCTCGCGCACCAAAAAAAAAATTCCCGTGACGTTCTGGCCTAAAGGAACAAAAAGGAGGGATGCAACACGAGGACTTCGGAGGTCACCCATCCTAGTACTACTCTCGCCAAGCACGCTTAACTTCTGAGTTCTGATGGGATCCGGTGCTTTAGTGCTGGTATGATCGCATCCGCCATGTTGCCCATCCCCGCCTCTTATGATCACGGATTACACGGTCTTCACGTCAGAGGATCGAGGGGATAAATAGAGAAAGCCTATTGAGAAGCAATTCTTGGCAACACACTCCAATGAGATAGCCTCCAACAAAGAACTCAATCAACAATCTCTCTAATTGAACGATCAGTGTCCATACATCCGTCGCAGACGATGCTCCTTACAATCCAAAAGGAAATACAAGGACAAGATGGGGAACTCCCAACCTAGGGATCTAACCTAGGCAAGAGCAAAGCTCAAGTTCTATCTATTCTCCTCCCCTTGTCTGCTGTGGTGGAAGAGCCCCTTTATAGTGGGGGCGAAATGGGGAAGTGGGGCTCGGTCCGTGTGTCGGGCGGTCGACCGGCGTGGAGGGCGGTCGGACCGCCATGGACGCTATTAAATCCCGCTAAGGACCAGCGGTGTCGAGCGGTCGACCCGGCGTGGAGGCGGTCGGACCGCCAGGAAGCTTGGACCGGTCGACCCGCAGCATTGTCGTGATCGACCCGTAGAGAGGTTCGGCGCTGGACGCCGGCCGACCGGGTCCGCCGCCGTGGCCGGACCGGTCTGCCGGGCGGTCGGACCGGTCTGTCTGAAACAGCGGCAGCCTTTGTCTCCGGCCATCGTTCTCTTGCCATCTTCTTCCGCTGAGCTCAATGTTGTTGTTGCGCCAAGGCTCTAGTCATTGGTCCCTTGGGCGTGTTGGAGGTGACTTGGCCTCGTTGGAGTCGATGGAGTTGGTGTCGATGTACTCATCATCCCCCTTCTTGGAAGGAGTCGCCCTCGACTCGATGTGTTCTGCTCTAAGAATGGTGACAAGTCCGGCCATGGTCGGACCGGTCCTGGCTCGAACAATGGGCACCCCTTTGTCTCCGGCCATCATTCCTCTTGCCATCTTCTTGAGCACTTTGAAGGGTCCATCACCGCGTGGCTTCAACTTGGAGGAGCGCGGTGGGGAAGCGGTCCTTCAATGTGAGTCCATACCAAGTCTCTGGGCTCAACCAACATCTCCTTCTTGTGCATGTTGGCCTTCTTTGCATAGAGGCGGTTTTCTTGTCAATTGCCTCCGGGTTTTGAGATGAACATTCTTCATGAAATCAGCTCGCTTGGAGGCTTCCATGTTGACTTCGGTCTTGTAGTGGTAGTGGAAGAAGATCAAGTGGTGTGCATGGTTTGAAGCCATACACCACTTCAAGAGGGCACATGTTGGTGGTGGAGTGGACTTGGCCAGGTTGTAGGCGAACTCCACTTGAGGTAGGCCTTCTTCCCACTCTTTGAGGTTCTTCTTGATCATGTTCCTTAAAAGATTTGTCAAGGAGTAAAAGGACTGGGAAGCGGGTATACAAACCGTGGGGGTTGATGGAGTTGGTGGGGTCCATGGTGTTGGTGCCGATGTCCTCATCATCCCCCTTCTTCAAGAAAAGCCGCCCACGGCTTTTGATAGCTCTAAAATGTGCTAGACAAAGAATACAACGTATATGCATGGTATATGTATATGTCATCTGTTTTAACGGTTCTTCGTTGTTGCACACTTAATGTTAGAAGACAGCAGCGATCATAAAAGATCATTGTAGTATTAATCCAGGAGTAAGCATATATGTGAATGATCAAAACAAAATTTCTCACATGACAATTATTGCAACTAGTTTTGCAAATGTAAGTGAAGTGTTTATGCAATTCCAATCTCTGAAGTTGTAGACTTGCAGTGGTAGCATATATGGGTAAATCTATAACTTTGGGAATCAAACAACATTCATCCATATAATCAGATTTCAATCGAGGAAAAGCAAACTCATCTAGCAATGGTGAAAAGAATTGTAAGTTCTTCCGAACTTCAACATCATTATTCAGAATGGCAATACCAGATGGTGCAATAAGGGATGAACACATAGGCATTGGATGAGCACTAAATTTTACTTTCCTCTCAAATGGAACACGATTCAGCACACAGGAATTGTTATCTAAAACAGCAAGCTTCAATTCATCCACATGATCACAAGTTATGCATATTCGATAAACAAGAAATTGATTGTCTACACCATAATCTCCAATCAAATTGAATTTATACCTGGGGTGTAGGCACTAGACAAGGATTTTGAACATGCGATTTGAAACTTTCTCCATAGCATGTGACAATTTCATAGGTAGATCCAACATAATGTAACATAAAGAATCAGTAGGAGAAATTCTAGTCAAAACTTCTTTATGTCTAACCAATTCCACATGATCATTATGTGCTATTAACTCATCACATGAAGTACTCACAACAGCAGGCAATTCAATTAATTTATCACATGTTGCACTCAAGTCAATGCAGTTTGAATTCTCTATTTGAAACATGTGCACATCAGAATTGTTTTCCACTAAGTTTTGCTCTAAGATAGCATGGACAGTGGACAATTGTATTTGTTCACAAGCAAACTCACCACAGTGATGATAGCACTATTATTGAAACTCATCTCATTGGGTTCATAGCATTGCACAAAAGATTGTTTACGCAAAACATGTAATTTCAATTCAGCAAGTTTGTCACATGTAATGCATATTCGTTGGACATAAAACATATCATTTACACCATATTCTCCAATCAACTTGAACTTATAGGTGTAGGCATAAGTACTAGCTAGTGATTTTGAACATGAAAGTTCAGCAACATTCTCAATCACGCTAGATAGCTCTCGAGGATCATCCAACATGATATAGTACAAAGAATCACAAGGAGATATTTTAGTAAGAACTTCCTTATGAGTAATCAATTCCACATTATGTAAATTAGGCATACCAAATTCAGAACGCGGAATTTCCATTTGATTTAAAGAGTTCTCACAAGTACTAACATTTTCCTGATGAACTAACAAATCAGCACCAATGCTGTTATCTTTGACGTCCTCCTCAGATGGTGTAGGTGCCATAGGTATCAATTCATCATAGTCTGACCTTGGGGCAGCAAGCATTCCTCCACTCTTGGTGATTTCCTCATCTTCGCTTTCCAAAGGTGCCGTTGTTGAATATTCAATTTCTCTTCTTTAATGTCAACTCGCACAATGTGAGATACAACACTAGAAGTGGAGAGTAAATCGTTAGTTTTAGTAATAACCTTGCTTTTATGCCCGCTACTTACTTCGTTGCTATTGGTGTATCCCTCACACTCTCAGATTGGAGGCTCTCATCCTCACATATGGTGGAATCACACAGCTCACAATTTTCAACACCCTCATTCAACTTGGCTATGCAACTCTCATTCTTTACCTTGTCTTCTTGGCAGGTAGCAACCCGTGGAGCATTGTCGGCGATGATTTGGCTTGGAGTCATGGGGCGAAGTACCACCTCTCGGCCATGCCATTTGAACTTGTAGTGGTTGGTTCGTCCCTCATGTGTCACAAATTTCGATCAGATTGCCATGGTCTTCCCAAGAGGAGATGACATACCGTCATGGGTACCACGCCACACTCCAATCGTGTCAACAGAGGCTCCAATTCGAATGTGACCTTCGTCATATATCGCACCTTGACTGTGCCACACTCACTCAACCATTGCGCATGGTATGGGTGGGGTGCTTCTCAACTTGAGTCCCAACTTGTCGCATAGTTCTTGGCTTGCAAGGTTGTGACAACTCCGTCATCGATGATCACTTTGATGGATTTGCCTTGCATGCCACCTTGGTGTGAAACAGTTGGTCCTTTGCTCGGCTCATCTTGATTCTCGCCCGTTAAAGTCTTCTTTATGACAATGAGAGCGGGGCTCGATCAAAGTCACAAACTCTTCCTAACATGGTTAGTAGCCAACAAAGAGAAACAAAGATTAGCTTGAAAAATATGTGGAAATTTTACTCTCCTCACCTTCCCCGCCAACCAAGTCCTTATACTTCCTCACGGTTTGTGGAAGAGGATTGAGAGAGTTCTTTGTCGAGACCTTGAACACACACACAATTTATGTGGAGCTTGAAGGGGTGAGTATACAACAGCAATTAACAAAACGAAATTCAAGTGAAATAATGCTAAAGGAATCCAAACTAGATTGCATAAGCCTAGGTGCCGATCCCAAGTCAAAGGAACTCACACACTCCCAAAGATGATGGTACTAGAATGCAACCAAAGGCAATGAGCTAAAGCACAAGTTGGAAGTGAAAGGTAGAATTAGCTCATGTTGCACTAGTAAGGGAAGACGCTAGTTCGATTGCAAAGTTGTAAGGCTCTAGATTGCATATGACAATAAGAATGCACCAATAGATAGGAGCTTGCCTTAAAAAGTATTTGAGTTGGCTTCCTTCCCCTTTTTTTTCTTTCTTCTCCTCTTTTTTTTTTGTTTTTGATGTCTCGTTGGGACAACGCTCTTCTTCTCTTTTCTTTTCTTTTTTTTTCTGTTTTTGTTTTGGAGGGGGAGGTACTTCCTTGTTGCCCAACTCAAATCACATGGATATCCGACGGATTCAAGCTTAATGAATGAACCTAGGTGCACTACTCATTATACACATGCAAAGCCAAGCAATCGTGGATGAACTAGTCTGACTAGGAGCAAAGGTATTCGCAAAGGTTCGATAAAGGCTTACAAGGCTCAGAGTCGAGGTTGAAACGTTGCAAATTCCGGAAAGTTGCTGGTCTGTTTCACCTCTGGCGGTCCGACCGGTGTGGCCATGGTCCGACCGGCCGTGAATTGGTCCCGGCGGTCCGACCGGTTGGGCAATGATCCGACCCGGTTGAAGCGGGCTTAGCGGTCCGACCCAGGTCAATTGGCGGTCGACCGATTTCACGAAAGCAGAGCCCAGTTCGTCTCGGCCAAATGATGAAATTGCCGATTCCGTCGATTCCTCCGATCAAAATGCACAAAAATCACAGGGGAGTAGATCAAGACATAAGAAACACATCTATTGGATCACAATTAGCAAAACACATCAAGAATTTCAGATCGGGCTAGGGTTTTCAAATTTGGGGATGAACACATGAACCCTAGAAACAAGAAATTTGATAAATCGATCCTACCGTGGCAACCAAGAGCTCGATACCAAGATGATACTTGATTCTAGGGTCTTCACGTCAGAGGATCGAGGGGGATAAATAGAGAAAGCCTATTGAGAAGCAATTCTTGGCAACACACTCCAATGAGATAGCCTCCAACAAAGAACTCAATCAACAATCTCTCTAATTGAACGACCGTGTCCATACATCCGTCGCACGATGCTCCTTACAATCCAAAAGGAAATACAAGGACAAGATGGGGGAACTCCCAACCTAGGGGATCTAACCCTAGGCAAGAGCAAAGCTCAAGTTCTATCTATTCTCCTCCCCTTGCTGCTGTGTGGAAGAGCCCCTTTTATAGTGGGGGCCGAATTGGGGGAAGTGGGGCTCGGTCCAGGTGTCGGGCGGTCTGACCGGCGTGGAGGGCGGTCGGACCGCCATGGACGCTTGGCCGAAATCCCGCTAAGGACCAGCGGTGTCGAGCGGTCTGACCGGCGTGGAGGGCGGTCGGACCGCCAAGGAAGCTTTGACCGGTCGACCAAGATTGTCGGCGGGCTCGACCGTAGAGAGGTTCGGCGCCGACGCCGCCTCGACCGGTCTGGCCGTGGTCGGACCGGTCCGGTCTGGAACAAAGAAAATTTTTGTCTCCGGTCATCGCTTTCTTGCCATCTTCTTCCGCTGAAGCTCAATGTTGTTGTTGCGCCAAGCTCCAACTCGTTGGTCCCTTAGGCGTGTTGGAGGTGACTTGGCCCTCGTTGGAGTCGATGGAGTTGGTGTCGATGTACTCATCACCTTAACTCCCCTCCGTCCCCAACCTCATGCTCTCCATGACGACGCGGGCCCACGCGCGGCGCGCAACAAGAAGTTAACACCTATTCTTACCGCTGTGCACGTGCACCGGCATTCCTCTCGCGCAGCAAAAAAAAAAAAATTCCCGTGACGTTCTGGCCTAAAAGAACAAAAAGGAGGAATGCAACACGAGGACTTCCCAGGAGGTCACCCATCCTAGTACTACTCTCGCCCAAGCACGCTTAACTTCGGAGTTCTGATGGGATCCGGTGCTTTAGTGCTGGTATGATCGCATCCGACATGTTGCCCATGCCCTGCCCCCTTAACTCCCCTCCTTCCCCAACCTCATGCTCTCCATGACGGCGCGGGCCCACGCGCGGCGCGCAACAAGAAGTTAACACCTATTCTACATTGCACGCACGCACGGCATTCCTCTCAAGCAAAGAAAAAAAATTCCCCATGACGTTCTGGCCTAAAAGAACAAAAAGGAGGGATGCAACACGAGGAATTCCCAGAAGGTCACCCATCCTAGTACTACTCTTGCCTAAGCACGCTTAACTTCGGAGTTCTGATGGGATCCGATACTTTAGTGCTGGTATGATCGCATCCGACATGTTGCCCATCCCACGCCTTTAACTCCCTCCGTCCCCAACCTCATGCTCTCCATGACGGCGCGGGCCCACGCAGCAAAAAAAAAAAATTCCCGTGACGTTCTGGCCTAAAAGAACAAAAAGGAGGGATGCAACACGAGGACTTCCAAGGAGGTCACCCATCCTAGTACTACTCTCGCCCAAGCACGCTTAACTTCGGAGTTCTGATGGGATCCGGTGCTTTAGTGCTGGTATGATCGCATCCGACATGTTGCCCATCCCCTGCCCCCTTAACTCCCCTCCGTCCCCAACCTCATGCTCTCCATGACGGCGCGGGCCCACGCGCAGCAAAAAAAAAATTCCCCGTGACGTTCTGGCCTAAAAGAACAAAAAGGAGGGATGCAACACGAGGACTTCCCAGGAGGTCACCCATCCTAGTACTACTCTCGCCCAAGCACGCTTAACTTCGGAGTTCTGATGGGATCCGGTGCTTTAGTGCTGGTATGATCGCATCCGACATGTTGCCCATGCCCCGCCCCTTAACTCCTCCTTCCCCAACCTCATGCTCTCCATGACGGCCCAGGCCCACGGCGCAAGCAACAAGAAGTTAACACCTATTCTTACCGCTGTGCACGTGCACCGGCATTCCTCTCGCGCAGCAAAAAAAAAAATTCCCGTGACGTTCTGGCCTAAAAGAACAAAAAGGAGGGATGCAACACGAGGACTTCCTCAGAGGTCACCCATCCTAGTACTACTCTCGCCCAAGCACGCTTAACTTCGAGTTCGATTGATCCGTGCTTTAGTGCCGGTATGATCGCATCCCACATGTTGCCCATCCCCGCCCCTTAACTCCCTCCGCCCCCAACCTCATGTTTCCATGACTAAGGGCCCACGCTACGCAACAAGAAGTTAACACGTATTCTACATTCTCTCACAAGAGAAAAAAAATTGTGACGCTCGCCTAAAAGAACAAAAAGGAGGGATGCAACACGAGGACTTCCTCAGAGGTCACCCATCCTAGTACTACTCTCGCCAAGCACGCTTAATTTCAGAGTTCGATGGGATCCTGCTTTAGTGCTATGATCGCATCCACATGTTGCCCATCCTCGCCCTTAACTCCCTCCGCCCCCAACCTCATGCTTCCATGACGGCCAGGGCCCATGCGCTGCCAAGCAACAAGAAGTTAACACCTATTCTTCTGCTGCACACGTGCACGGCATTCCTCTCAAGAAGAAAAAAAAATTCCCGTGACGCTCGGCCTAAAAGAACAAAAAGGAGGGATGCAACACGAGGACTTCCTCAGAGGTCACCCATCCTAGTACTACTCTCGCCAAGCACGCTTAACTTCGAGTTCGATGGGATCCGGTGCTTTAGTGCTGGTATGATCGCATCCGACATGTTGCCCATGCCCCGCCTCTTAACTCCCTCCTTCCCCAACCTCATGCTCTCCATGACGGCCTGGCCCACGCTGCAAGGCAAGCAACAAGAAGTTAACACCTATTCTACTGCAGGCACGCACACGGCATTCCTCTCAAGAAGAAAAAAAAAATTCCCATGACGCTCGCCTAAAAGAGCAAAAAGGAGGGATGCAACACGAGGACTTCCCAGGAGGTCACCCATCCTAGTACTACTCTCGCCCAAGCACGCTTAACTTCGGAGTTCTGATGGGATCCGGTGCTTTAGTGCTGGTATGATCGCATCCGACATGTTGCCCATCCCCTGCCCCCTTAACTCCCCTCCGTCCCCCAACCTCATGCTCTCCATGACGGCGGCCCCACGCCAAGCGCCAAGCAACAAGAAGTTAACACCTATTCTTACCGCTGTGCACGTGCACCGGCATTCCTCTCGCGCAGCAAAAAAAAAAAAATTCCCGTGACGTTCTGGCCTAAAAGAGCAAAAAGGAGGGATGCAACACGAGGACTTCCCAGGAGGTCACCCATCCTAGTACTACTCTCGCCCAAGCACGCTTAACTTCGGAGTTCTGATGGGATCCGGTGCTTTAGTGCTGGTATGATCGCATCCGACATGTTGCCCATCCCCTGCCCCCTTAACTCCCCTCCGTCCCCAACCTCATGCTCTCCATGACGGCGCGGGCCCACGCGCGGCGCGCAACAAGAAGTTAACACCTATTCTAAGCACGCTCTGCCGTGCACGCACCGACATGTGCAGGCATTCCTCTCATGCAAAGAAAAAAAAATTCCCGTGACGCTCGCCTAAAAGAACAAAAAAGAGGGATGCAACACGAGGACTTCGAAGGAGGTCACCCATCCTAGTACTACTCTCGCCCAAGCACGCTTAACTTCGGAGTTCTGATGGGATCCGGTGCTTTAGTGCTGGTATGATCGCATCCGACATGTTGCCCATCCCCGCCTCTTAACTCCCTCCGCCCCCAACCTCATGCTCTCCATGACGGCAAGGCCCACGCTGCGCCAAGCAACAAGAAGTTAACACCTATTCTTCACATTTGTGCACGCACCCAGCTTCCTCTCAAGCAAAAAAAAAAAATTTCCCGTGACGTTCTGGCCTAAAAGAGCAAAAAGGAGGGATGCAACACGAGGACTTCCCAAGAGGTCACCCATCCTAGTACTACTCTCGCCCAAGCACGCTTAACTTCGGAGTTCTGATGGGATCCGGTGCTTTAGTGCTGGTATGATCGCATCCGACATGTTGCCCATCCCCTGCCCCCTTAACTCCCCTCCGTCCCCAACCTCATGCTCTCCATGACGGCGCGGGCCCACGCGCGGCGCGCAACAAGAAGTTAACACCTATTCTTACCGCTGTGCACGTGCACCGGCATTCCTCTCGCGCAGCAAAAAAAAATTCCCCGTGACGTTCTGGCCTAAAAGAGCAAAAAGGAGGGATGCAACACGAGGACTTCCCAGGAGGTCACCCATCCTAGTACTACTCTCGCCCAAGCACGCTTAACTTCGGAGTTCTGATGGGATCCGGTGCTTTAGTGCTGGTATGATCGCATCCGACATGTTGCCCATCCCCTGCCCCCTTAACTCCCCTCCGTCCCCAACCTCATGCTCTCCATGACGGCGCGGGCCCACGCGCGGCGCGCAACAAGAAGTTAACACCTATTCTTACCGCTGTGCACGTGCACCGGCATTCCTCTCGCGCAGCAAAAAAAAAAATCCCCGTGACGTTCTGGCCTAAAAGAACAAAAAGGAGGATGCAACACGAGGACTTCCCAGAGGTCACCCATCCTAGTACTACTCTCGCCAAGCACGCTTAACTTCGAGTTCGATGGGATCCGGTGCTTTAGTGCTGGTATGATCGCATCCGACATGTTGCCCATCCCCGGCCCCCTTAACTCCCTCCTTCCCCAACCTCATGCTCTCCATGACGGCCAGGCCCACGCTACAAGCGCAACAAGAAGTTAACACCTATTCTTTCCGCAGGCACGCACCACGCATTCCTCTCACAAGACAAAAAAAAAATTCCCGTGACGCTCGCCTAAAAGAACAAAAAGGAGGATGCAACACGAGGACTTCCCAGAGGTCACCCATCCTAGTACTACTCTCGCCCAAGCACGCTTAACTTCGAGTTCGATGGGATCCGGTGCTTTAGTGCCGGTATGATCGCATCCGACATGTTGCCCATCCCCGCCTCTTAACTCCTCCGCCCCCAACCTCATGCTTCCATGACGGCCAGGCCCACGCCGCAAGCAACAAGAAGTTAACACCTATTCTTATCGCTGCACGCACACGCATTCCTCTCGCAGAGACAAAAAAAAAATTCCCGTGACGCTCGGCCTAAAAGAACAAAAAGGAGGATGCAACACGAGGACTTCCTCAGAGGTCACCCATCCTAGTACTACTCTCGCCAAGCACGCTTAACCCGAGTTCGATGGGATCCGGTGCTTTAGTGCTGGTATGATCGCATCCGACATGTTGCCCATCCCCGCCTTATAACTCCCTCCGCCCCCAACCTCATGCTCTCCATGACGCGGCCCGCTACGCCAAGCAACAAGAAGTTAACACCTATTCTTACATTGCAGTGCACGCACCAGATTCCTCTCGCGCAGCAAAAAAAAAAAATTCCCCGTGACGTTCTGGCCTAAAAGAACAAAAAAGAGGGATGCAACACGAGGACTTCCCGCGAGGTCACCCGTCGTAGTACTACTCTCGCCCAAGCACGCTTAACTTCGGAGTTCTGATGGGATCCGGTGCTTTAGTGCTGGTATGATCGCATCCGACATGTTGCCCATCCCCGGCCCCCTTAACTCCCCTCCGTCCCCAACCTCATGCTCTCCATGACGACGCTACGCCCTACGCTGCACACGAGCAACAAGAAGTTAACACCTATTCTTACACATGCACGCACCAACCTCATTCTCTCAAGCAAAAAAAAAAAATTCCCGTGGCGACGCTCGCCTAAAAGAACAAAAAGGAGGATGCAACACGAGGACTTCCCGAGGTCACCCATCCTAGTACTACTCTCGCCAAGCACGCTTAACTTCGAGTTCGATGGGATCCGGTGCTTTAGTGCCGGTATGATCGCATCCCACATGTTGCCCATGCCCCGCCCCTTAACTCCCTCCGTCCCCAACCTCATGCTCTCCATGACGGCAAGGCCCACGCACAAGGCGCAACAAGAAGTTAACACCTATTCTTACCATTGCACGCACGTGCCCAGATTCTCTCTCAAGAAAAAAAAAAATTCCCGTGACGCTCGCCTAAAAGAACAAAAAGGAGGATGCAACACGAGGACTTCCCAGAGGTCACCCATCCTAGTACTACTCTCGCCCAAGCACGCTTAACTTCGAGTTCGATGGGATCCGGTGCTTTAGTGCCTGTATGATCGCATCCGACATGTTGCCCATCCCCGCCTCTTAACTCCCTCCGCCCCCAACCTCATGCTCTCCATGACGGCCAAGGCCTGCGCAACAAGAAGTTAACACCTATTCTTCACATGCACGCACGCACGGCGGTCCTCTCATGCAAAAAAAAAAATTCCCGTGACGCTCGGCCTAAAAGAACAAAAAGGAGGTATGCAACACAAGGATCTTCAGAGGTCACCCATCCTAGTACTACTCTCGCCCAAGCACGCTTAACTTCGAGTTCGATGGGATCCGGTGCTTTAGTGCTGGTATGATCGCATCCGACATGTTGCCCATCCCCTGCCCCCTTAACTCCCTCCGTCCCCAACCTCATGCTCTCCATGACGGCGCGGGCCCACGCGCGGCGCGCAACAAGAAGTTAACACCTATTCTTACCGCTGTGCACGTGCACGGCATTCCTCTCGAGCAAAAAAAAAAAAATTCCCCGTGACGTTCTAGCCTAAAAGAACAAAAAGGAGGGATGCAACACAAGGACTTCCCAGGAGGTCACCCATCCTAGTACTACTCTCGCCCAAGCACGCTTAACTTCGGAGTTCTGATGGGATCCGGTGCTTTAGTGCTGGTATGATCGCATCCGACTTGTTGCCCATCCCCTGCCCCCTTAACTCCCCTCCGTCCCCAACCTCATGCTCTCCATGACGGCGCGGGCCCACGCGAGGCGGGCAACAAGATGTTAACACCTATTCTATCACAGGCACGTGCACGGTATTCTCTCAAGCAAAGAAAAAAAAATTCCCGTGACGCTCGCCTAAAAGAACAAAAAGGAGGATGCAACACGAGGACTTCCCAGAGGAGGTCACCCATCCTAGTACTACTCTCGCCCAAGCACGCTTAACTTCGGAGTTCTGATGGGATCCGGTGCTTTAGTGCTGGTATGATCGCATCCGACATGTTGCCCATCCCCGGCCCCCTTAACTCCCCTCCGTCCCCAACCTCATGCTCTCCATGACGGCAGCGGCCCACGCGCGGCGCGCAACAAGAAGTTAACACCTATTCTACTCACTGCACGCACGCACGCATTCTCTCAAGCAAAAAAAAAAATTCTCGTGACGCTCGCCTAAAAGAACAAAAAGGAGGGATGCAACACGAGGACTTCGGAGGTCACCCATCCTAGTACTACTCTCGCCCAAGCACGCTTAACTACGGAGTTCGATGGGATCCTGCTTTAGTGCCGGTATGATCGCATCCCACATGTTGCCCATCCCCCCCCTCAACTCCCTCCGCCCCCAACCTCATGCTTCCATGACGGCAAGGCCCACGCTACAAGCGCAAACAAGAAGTTAACACCTATTCTTACTGCATGCACGCACGGCATTCTCTCAAGCAAAAAAAAAAATTCCCGTGGCGTTACGCCTAAAAGAACAAAAAGGAGGATGCAACACGAGGACTTCCTCAGAGGTCACCCATCCTAGTACTACTCTCGCCAAGCACGCTTAACTTCGAGTTCGATGGGATCCGGTGCTTTAGTGCGGTATGATCGCATCCCACATGTTGCCCATCCCCGCCTCTTAACTCCCTCCGTCCCCAACCACATGCTCTCCATGACGGCATGGCCTGCGCCGCGCCAGAACAAGAAGTTAACACCTATTCTTACTGCAGGCACGCACGCAGGCATTCCTCTCAAGACAAAAAAAAATTCCCGTGACGCTTACGCCTAAAAGAACAAAAAGGAGGATGCAACACGAGGATCGCCCAGAGGTCACCCATCCTAGTACTACTCTCGCCAAGCACGCTTAACTTCGAGTTCGATGGGATCCGGTGCTTTAGTGCTTTGGTATGATCGCATCCGACATGTTGCCCATCCCCGCCTCAACTCCCCTCGCCCCCAACCTCATGCTCTCCATGACCTACAGGCCCACGCTGGCGCAAGAACAAGAAGTTAACACCTATTCTTCATTGCACGCACGGCATTCCTCTCAAGCAACAAAAAAAAATTCCCGTGGCGTGACGCTCGCCTAAAAGAACAAAAAGGAGGATGCAACACGAGGACTTCCTCAGAGGTCACCCATCCTAGTACTACTCTCGCCCAAGCACGCTTAACTTCGAGTTCGATGGGATCCGGTGCTTTAGTGCCGGTATGATCGCATCCGACATGTTGCCCATCCCCGCCTCTTAACTCCCTCCGCCCCCAACCTCATGCTTTCCATGACTGGCAAGGCCCACGCTACGGGCGCAACAAGAAGTTAACACCTATTCTTACTGCATTGCACGCACCATTCCTCTCAAGCAAAAAAAAAAATTCCCGTGACGCTCGCCTAAAAGAACAAAAAGGAGGTATGCAACACGAGGACTTCCCAAGAGGTCACCCATCCTAGTACTACTCTCGCCCAAGCATGCTTAACTTCGGAGTTCTGATGGGATCCGGTGCTTTAGTGCTGGTATGATCGCATCCGACATGTTGCCCATCCCCGGCCCCCTTAACTCCCCTCCGTCCCTAACCTCATGCTTCCATGACGGCAAGGGCCTGCTGCGCGCAAACAAGAAGTTAACACCTATTCTTACCATCAGGCACGCACGGCATTCCTCTCATGTGACAAAAAAAAAAATTCCCGTGACGCTCGCCTAAAAGAACAAAAAGGAGGGATGCAACACGAGGACTCGCCCAGAGGTCACCCATCCTAGTACTACTCTCGCCCAAGCACGCTTAACTTCGGAGTTCTGATGGGATCCGGTGCTTTAGTGCTGGTATGATCGCATCCGACATGTTGCCCATCCCCGCCCCCTTAACTCCCCTCCGTCCCCAACCTCATGCTCTCCATGACGGCGCGGGCCCACGCGCGGCGCGCAACAAGAAGTTAACACCTATTCTTACCGGCATGCAGCACGCACACGGCATTCTCTCTCAGAGAAAAAAAAATTCCCGTGACGCTCGCCTAAATGAACGAAAAGGAGGATGCAACACGAGGACTTCCCAGAGGTCACCCATCCTAGTACTACTCTCGCCAAGCACGCTTAACTTTGGAGTTCGATGGGATCCGGTGCTTTAGTGCCGGTATGATCGCATCCGCTATGTTGCCCATGCCCCGCCCCTTAACTCCCTCCTTCCCCAACCTCATGTTTCCATGACGGCAAGGCCCACGCTACGCAAGCAACAAGAAGTAAACACCTATTCTTACTGGCGTGCACGTGCATGGGCATTCTCTCAAGCAAAGAAAAAAAATTCCCATGACGCTCGCCTAAAAGAACAAAAAGGAGGGATGCAACACGAGGACTTCCCAGGAGGTCACCCATCCTAGTACTACTCTCGCCCAAGCACGCTTAACTTCAAGTTCGATTGATCCGGTGCTTTAGTGCTTTGGTATGATCGCATCGCACATGTTGCCCATCCCCGCCCTCTTAACTCCCTCCGTCCCCAACCTCGATGTTTCCATGACGGGCCCACGCCCACACAAGCAAGCAACAAGAAGTTAACACCTATTCTTACTGGCTGCAAGTGTGCACGGCATTCCTCTCAAGCAAAGAAAAAAAAAATTCCCCGTGACGTTCTGGCCTCTAAGAACAAAAAGGAGGGATGCAACACGAGGACTTCCCAGGAGGTCACCCATCCTAGTACTACTCTCGCCCAAGCACGCTTAACTTCGGAGTTCTGATGGGATCCGGTGATTTAGTGCTGGTATGATCGCATCCGACATGTTGCCCATCCCCTGCCCCCTTAACTCCCCTCCGTCCCCAACCTCATGCTCTCCATGACGGCGCGGGCCCACGCGCGGCGCGCAACAAGAAGTTAACACCTATTCTATCACGCAGCACGTTGCACGCACACGGCATTCCTCTCGCGCAGCAAAAAAAAAAATTCCCGTGACGTTCTGGCCTAAAAGAGCAAAAAGGAGGGATGCAACACGAGGACTTCCCATGAGGTCACCCATCCTAGTACTACTCTCGCCCAAGCACGCTTAACTTCGAAGTTCTGATGGGATCCGGTGCTTTAGTGCTGGTATGATCGCATCCGACATGTTGCCCATCCCCTGCCCCCTTAACTCCTGTGAGACCCCGACGTTTATTAGGCTCATAATACTTAGTCATCCGATTGACCCTAGTATTATCAACCAAATAAACCCCGGTCTCGAGAGATGTATACTTCCTGCAATGCAAGATACATACCTCACAACAAAAGAATGTATCAATTCCATACAACACATAGAACATAAGCAACAAACCGAAGTTAACATTAATATGGAATAGATATTACAAAAGAGAGGCCCTTAGGCCAAATAGCAATAATTACAAAAGATAACAATGAAGCAAAAGTGCCATAAAGATGGCTATAACACAAAGCCAATCGGTGTGCCTTAACCCTAGGCATCTCGACCGACCGCCAAGCTAGTCGTCAAGAAATCGCAACACGTAGCACAAAAGAGAGGCTCTTGGAGCTCTCCTTCTTCCTCTGCACAAAAGCCACAAAATTGCCACAACCACGGCGCGATGAGTACATAAAGTACTCCGCAAGACTTACGTGTGAGATAACAGTAACTATAAATAGCTACATGCAAGCTTTATTTAAGTGGATGAGGCTTTGGACTCATTTTAGCATAAAGCAACATTTATTTGCAATAACATAATAGATTGAAAGCAATTTGACAAAGCATTTTAATGGTTGAAATAACAACGCGATAATAACATAATAACAACAACAAGAACAATCACGAAGTGACTAACCCAAGTCACCACAACAATAGCATGAACTCCCGCTCATACCAACCATGTCAAGTTTTAATTAAAGGTTGTAGTCTAGTCTTGAACGACCTTACCAAGCATGTCCATAACCTAGGACGAGGCTATTCAATAGTTTTATCCTGCAGGTGTACCACTGCACCCACACGCCGACCGCCTTTCCTTTACGCACACTTCCAAGGTGTGCCGCACGGCTAAGTCCTACGAGACCTTTCCAAAGGATGAATGCTAATTACGAGCTGCACAACCCACGGGAAAAGGAGACATCACAACCTTCCCTAAGCTAATGCTCCTCCCACACTATACATATACATTTGTTTTAAAAACACACCAACCGAGCTCGCTCATAATTAACACCTCCTAGAGTACTTAGTCAAGAGGGTTCCATATGCCCTCGCGTGGTTAGTACGCCAAATCGCTTGGCTTAGTGACCCAAGTACTCGGTCCTTAGGGACCCAGCATACCACCACATCCAAAACCGCACCATCCATCCAATATGCCCAAGTCTAAATCAATCTTTTATTTTCAGTTTTGATTTTACAATTAAACAAAGCACAAGTGCTGGACATATAGGAGTAATAATCATTTTTGAGTGATCAAGACCATCGACTAAGTCGATGATCGCCCATTTCTACCGATAACTAAGCATGTCTAAGCAATTTACATCGAAACTACTAAGTGATAAGAGCTCATCCAACGAGCTCCCACCACAGCAAATAACCTAGGCTCATGGTAGTAGAGGGTAAAGAATTCCTACAGATTATGCGACTATAGGATTACTAACGACATTTAACACAAAGTAGCATGCATACATAGAAGTAAAACAAAGTATTAAGCTTTAAAGTAATGGGACAATGATGGAAATGGTCAAACTGCTTGCCTTGTTGCTGGCCAAGTTGTGGCAGAGGGTCGCTCTCGGGATCACCACAAATGTCGAAACCTAACGGAAAAGCGAGAAAGAACCGATAAGAACGATTTAAAAACCAAAAAGACGCACAACAAACGAACTCCAAAAGCCATGAAAATTTTACAGCAGCAAGACAATGATTTATAATGAATTTAGCAACAAGAACCAATTGATTTGGATTCTCAATGCAAAAGATATGATGAAATCAATTCTGCTCAGCCTATTAATTAGAAATATGCTACTGTTCATCGCAAAATTTTCTAGAATAGAAGTGAAGCTGAAATTTTTACTGTAAAACCAGCACCTCATGAGATGAATAACACAATTGAGTTCATCTCATTTGGAGCCATTATGCACTCTCTACAAATTTTCAAAAACAAGAACTTGAACAAAATTATAATGCACAAGTCCTCAATTTCCTAACAGCAACATGCTCAAAACCAATTTTCACAGTGAGTTCACTAAGAGAGGAAACCAACAAAGTTGGTCTCACCCAAAAATAGTCTATAGAGCATTAGTTATGTATTTTACAAGTTAAGCATTGATTTAAGTGCACATTTTAAAGTTGGTTTTAAAATCTAATGGCAAACTGTGCTCTGGAGCTGAACTCAACTTACAATCATTTTTGGATTAAAGTCAAGTTCAAGACAGAGCTAACACAATTTGAATGACCTCAAAAGGATTCAAAACGAAGAAGATATGAAATTCTAAAGTCTATACCTTATTTCAGCTTTAACTAAGACCTCACCGAATTTCTAAACTCACAAGGGTATGGGAGGACGTGAGCCACAGATCTCAGATCCAACGGCTCAAGACCTCCCAGGAGAACATCACACACGCGCACGTGAAGTCCAGAGGTCCTGGACCTCTTAGCAACTCACATGCGCGAGGTGAGGGGGAGGTCGGGCCGAGATGCAAATCCAACGGACCACAACACAGAAGGAGGTCCTGAACGGACCAGATAAAAGGGAGGTCCTCAACTGTTGAGATCTTCCAAAGGAAGGTCCAAACTATCAAGATCTCCCCGAGGAAAATCTACATCGCCAGACCTCACAGGAGGTCCCGGGCGGTCCAGATGTTCCAAGGAGGTCCTCGATGGTTCAGATCGTCTGAGGGAGGACCTTGACGGCCAAGATCTACCCGGGAGGTCATGAACTACCGAGACAACCTAGGGAGGTCTAAGGAGGTCCTAACGCCACAGACCTCCGTGGAGGTCTGGACGGCCACGATTTCATGCGGGGAGGTCTTGGGCGCCCCAGATCTCCTCGAGGAGGTCTCGACGCCCTGCACTCCAGCGCTTTAACTCAGCGACGCCGCTGACATGAATAAATGCGCTACCGACATCAAGGAGGTCCGCTACGGAGGTCTTAAATGTGCACATAAAAGGGTGGATTAAAGGCGCTTAAGACATCCAATGATTACAATGATTGGAACACATGATTAGCGATTAAACATGGAGGATTTCTGTCCTAAAACGACAACGACGCTGCCGTTGTCCGATAAAACCCGAAAGAAGATGTGGTCATCGCGGCGATGTAGACCTCACCGGCGAGATCCAATGGTACCATTGGTCCGCAATAACCATGCGCACTCAAAGGACCTCCTCTCAACGGCGGCGACGGCCTTGAACGCCGGCGAGCCGAGAGGACAACGAAGACAAGCACACGGCGAAACCAAAATGCAAAAGGAAGCTCACGACATCCAACCAAGCGCAGCCCAATTTAAAAGCTCCGCGACCATACATGCGGGGTGCCCAGCTAAAGGACTATCGGGAGTACCGGAGGTCCTAAGGTGCCGAGGAGGTCGAGGAAGGAGGACCGGCCGGGAGGAAGGGTGCTCCACGGCCAAAGCTTCAACTTCAAGCTCCACTTTGTCCCCTCTCGCAAATGCCCAACAATATCAAGTTAGGCCTTGGTCCCAGAGGGTAGGGCACAAATGGAAGCAAGGAGAAAAGGAGGAAAAACTCCAGGACCCTTGTCCACCGAGGAGCTTCAAGCTTCTCAACAATGGCGCCAAGAGGGAGGAGAGGAAAGCTCAAATGACACGGTGCAAGCTTAGAGCTTAGAAGTGTGCCAAAGAAGCTAAGGAGGAACCCAATGGGGTTTTATACTTTGGGAGAAGTAGGCACACGAGTGGGGTTAAGCTCATGGTGAGCTTAGCCCATGGCTCGGTCTAGGGTTTGGACAAGACACGAGGCCGACATGGTGACAGTCTGCGTGGACGGGGAGAAGGTCGACTGCATTTTAATGCGGGTCAAGAAAGAGTTGTTATAAGGTACACAAGGGACAGTGGGCATTAATTCACTTGCTCGTGGCCACGCATGCGTGACCAAGGAAGGAGAAGAACAGGGAGGTCATTTTGATCGCTGGATAAGCCCACGGGAGGTCCCGCCCTCCGATGTGGTTTTTGAACCAAGATGTTTTAAGTGGCCGGGAGGAGGTCCCACCACACGATCAAGGATGGGAGGTCGTGGCCTCCGATTTCTTAATCACGAAAACGCACGTGAGGAAAAGGGACAGAGGTCCAAAGCGTTGATCTCCATCCAACGGTGCGACCTCCAAGTGAGGACTTAACTGCACGCGATCAAAAAGACATGAGGGGAGGTCATGGCCTTTGGATTTAAATCCAAGGGCACCGACCATGGGAGGTCCGATATGATGCGCAATGTAAGGGAGGTCAGACCGCTAGATTTAGATCTAAGGGTTCCGATCAAAAGAGGTGGAGGTCTGAGCTCAAGAACGCACAAGGGAGGTCATGGCCTTTAGATTTAGATCTAAGGGCTACGATCTCACGTCTTGGCGCCGGGAGGTCTCGTGCGCATGAGACAAAGGAGGTCGTGACCGTAGATTTTAATCTAACGGTGCACAACAAAAGATGGGGAGGTTGTGAGTGCTTGATATTCAGGAGGTCGTGAGTCGCTGGATTTGATCCAATGGCTACGACCTAGGTTAGGTGGGAGGTTTGTTTAGTTTAGGTTGAGAGGAGGAGGTCGAGGCCATGGATCTTGGATCCAAGGGCTATGACCTCACGAGGTGGGATGACCTGATTGAGTATGTTGAGGAGGAGGTCGTGGTCGTTGGATTTGATCCAACGGCCACGACCTCAACAAGGGGATGACCTCATTGCGATGGTTTAACATTCGAGGAGGTCTTTGAGGTTTAACACACGGGGAGGTCATGACCATGGATCACCGATCCAACGGCAATGACCTCATGAGGTGGGAGGTCCTCGCAGTTGTTGATCATGAGGAGGTCGTGGGTGTTGGATGTAAATCCAACCACCATGACTGATCAAGTGGAGATGAGGTCTGCCGAGGTGCAGACATGGTTGGGCCGGACCACTTTGAACATGGCTAGCCCAAGGAACAAAGGTAGGCTTTAAAATTTAGTTTTTAACAAATGAAACTTAGCAGAATTATTTGAGATAGCAAATGAACTCCAAATTTGATGGAATTTTAACTGGAGCTTGTTGACACGAGACCAACCTTGCATAAAATTTCCAGAGGTTATTATGCAATGCATTTTTCTCAGGAAATTCATGAAGGTTGTTTAAAGGATTGTTTTGCCTCCAAAAATTATCAACAAGTGTTATAACTCATGATATTTTTTTAAGGGGTCCCATATCAGTTTTTGGGACCAAGGAAAATATATTCCAAATGTTTGGCACAAGATTTAAGATAATTGAAAATGAGTTTGATTTTTGGTCAACAAGAGCTTTGTGTTCTTGGATTACACAACTCTTGGACAAAAATCACATGAGATTTTAGGGTTTTTCAAGATGTGAGAAAAAGTTTTAATTTCTACACATATAATTATACTTGATTAACCCTAATTATACATTTGGGATGTTACAAAATCTCTCCCTTACGTAAATCTCGTCCCGAGATTTGGCTCACTCGAAAGAAAGATGGATAGTCCGCGACGTAGACGATCTTCTCTTTCCCAAGTAGCCTCATCCTCGTAATGGTTTGACCACTGAACTTTAAGGAACTTGATGGTCTTATTCCTTGTCCTTCGCTCAGACTCATCGAGTCTGCGAACAGGTGCTCGCGATAGGTCAAATCTTCCTCGACATCGAGAGTTTCCAACGGAGCTTCCTCGCTTGGAACACGGAGGCACTTCTTAAGCCGGGACACATGGAAAACATCATGTACCCCTCTAGTGCAGCCGGCAACTCCAACTTATAGGCAATAGCTCCTTCTTCTCGATAACGCGTAGGGACCGACATATCGAGGAGCCAACTTGCCCTTGACGCCAAACGTTGATGGCCCTTCAAAGGAGAGACTTTGAGATAAACAAAGTCATTAGGCTCAAAACGTAACTCACGCCGACGGCGATCCGCATAGCTCTTTTGCTCGATTGAGTTGTGCGCAAACGCCACGAATAAGCCGGACTTGGCGCCGGCCTCATTGATTGAGTCCGCCAAAGAGAGGTCTCTCACCGTCTCTCGACTAGTTCAACGGGTTCTACACTTTCTCCGCATAAGGCCTCAAATGGTGCCATGCCGAGACCGGCTCGAAAGTCGTTGTTATATTGGCTTCGGCGAATGGCAAGCATTTCTCCCAATGCTTCCCATATGAAAGGACACAAGCACGAAGCATGTCTTCCAAAACTTGGTTGACCTCTCGGTCCGACCATCGCTTTGGGGTGATATGCCGTGGTTAAAGCAAGACGAGTGCCCATGGCCTCTTGCAAGCTATGCCAAAACGAGACGTGAAAAGGATCCACGATCCGACACGATCGTCTTCGCACACCGTGCAAACTCACGATCACGGGCGATATAGAGTTCCGCCAAAAGACCTACCCGGTTCGGTCTTGACGGAAGGAAATGTGCCACCTTAGTCAATCGATCGATGACGACCCAAATGGCATCATTCTTCTTCGGGACGGGTAGACCGTGATAAAATCCATTCCGATCGAATCCCACTTCCACTCAGAATTGGCAAAGGTCAAGCGATCCAAGGGACGCCGATGTTCGGCTTTGACACGACGACACACGCCGTGACTCTAAGAACGAACTTCGCGATCTCCTCTTCATTCGGGTCCACCAAAATCTCTGGCGGAGATCTTGATACATCTTTGTGGCCCCGGATGAATGGATAAAGGCGAATCATGGGCTTCATGGAGGATTAAATTCCGCAACTCCATGTCCTTTGGAACCATTAAGGCGTTGTTCAACCTCACGACGCCATGCTCATCCTCGAGAAGCACTTGGTCGCTCCGTTCTTGACATTTGCCTTAATGTGGCTCACTCCAACATCCGATCACCGGGCGGACTTGATCCGATCCACCAAGGTTGGTTGCACAACCATGGCAATGAGAGATCCATGCTCAACTATCTCCAAGTTGAGACGCCGAATGCCTCGAGAAGAGAGGGCTAATGCTCCTTGAGCACTAAGGCATTACAATGCGCTTATGATTAAGCGCGCATCGAAATCTACATTAGCCTTGCCCGATGGTAGTGAATACCCATATCATAATCCTTGATCAACTCCAACCATCTCCTTTGCCCGAGGTTCAGTCAGTTGGGTGAACAAGTACTTGAGGCTTTTGTGATCCGAATACACTTCACAACGACACCGATTAGGTAATGTCGCCAAATCTTAAGTGCATGAATCATAGCAGCCAACTCCAAATCATGAGTAGGGTAGTTGAGTTCATGAGGTCTCAATTGCCTTGATGCATAGGCCACTACCTTGCCTTCTTGCATAAGGACACAACCGAGGCCTCGACGAGAAGCATCGCAAAAGATATCGGTCTGCGATGGATATCGGGAAGAACAAGAACGGAGCGGTGGTCAAACGCTTCTTGAGTATATGGAAACTTGCCATGCAAGCATCGCACCACAAGAACTTCTTGTCCTTCTTGAGCAACTCCGTCATCGGCCATGATCTTGGAGAAGTTCTCGATAAAGCGGCGATAATATCCCGCTAAACCAAGAAAATTCCGCGACTTCGGTGACCGGCGGGCGGACTCCATGACGTAACATCGGTGACCTTGCTAGGATCAATACTACGCCTCCGCTGAAAGAATATGGCCTAAGAAAGCCACTTCCTTCAACCGAACGCACACTTGCTGAACTTCGCAGACAAATGGTGCTCACGTAGCTTGCCTAACACAAGCTTCAGATGCTCGGATGATCCTCATCGTTCTTGGAATAGATAAGAATATCATCGATGAAGACCACGACAAACTTATCCAAATACTCCATGAATACCGAATTCATGAGGTTCATGAACAAGGCAGAGCATTGGTTGTTTAACGACATGACAAAGGTACTCGCAAGCCAGAAGCGAGTAGAGAACGCCGTCTTTGGAATATCCTCAGTCGAATTTGAACTCGATGATATCCCACTCTCAAATCAATCTTGGAGAAAACTCGAGCTCCAAATAATTGATCAAGAGATCGTCGATGCGGGCAATGGATACTTATTCTTTATCATCACTTCATTAAGTGGATTTATAATCGACGACATGCGTAAAATACCGCCCTTCTTCTTTACGAAGATTGCCGGACAACCCCAAGGAGATGAGCTAGGCGGATGAAACCCTTCTCTGCAGCTCACTTAATCGCTTCTTCAATTCTACCAACTCGCTCGGTGGCATCCGATAAGGCCTCTTTGAGATAGGGGCGACCGGAGCCAACTCAATGACAAATTCGAGGTCTCGAACGGGTGGCATCCCCGAAGATCAGCGGAAAGACATCAACAAAGTCACAAACTGTTGGGACTTCGCTAATATCTAGAGCGGCTTCGCTTCAAGCCAAGAGATGCGGATCTAGCGACTTCGCATGAAAAACTTAACCCGCCACGGAGGGACTAGATAGAGATGAGCTTCTGGCGAATCGATTTGCCCCATGTGCCGGGACAACCAATCCATGCCAAGAATCACATCAAGACTCGCTGAATGGAGAAGGATAAGGTTTGCTAAGAAACCTCGCCTTCGATCTCGATAGGGACATCCTACACTCAGATTCGCTCTCAACTCCGAACCAGAGAGCGAATGAGAAGCGGGCCGACAATGGAGAGAAAAGAAGCTCTCGATAGCAGCAAAAAGACTCGTAAACAATGAATGAGATGCTCTGAATCAAACAAAACAATGGCGGGATGAGAGTTAACGAAAGTGTACCTAGCACGACGCGGGTGCCTCCCGAGCCTCCTCTGTGGTGATGGCGTTGACGCGACCACTACCCACGCCTTTGGGTAGCCGGACGATCTTCCGTCCCGAGCCGCACCACCTCCTAGCCCGCGGCCTCCATTAGGACGAGGGGTCGCCTCGCCTTCTTAGGGCATTGGTTCGCATAATGCCCCTTCCGTTGCATGAGAAACATGTGACCCCGGCAATGGTTATGGGGCCGCTCACGACTCGCAGTGCACGGATCGAGACACGGCTCGCAAAGGACGAGAAATAGGGCAGTGACCTCGGGCGCCAAGAGTGAGAGTGGTACCCCGAGATCGCCTCAAGCGGGGCGGAGGAACTGCCTCGATGACTTATGGGCCTCCCACTTGCGCTATGGAGTCCATAAGCTCTCGAGCCGCATGCTCACGACAATGGCCTTGTCGACCAAGGTCTGAAAATTAGGAAAGTCGACAATGGATAGCTTGTCCTTCACTCCTCGCACAAGCCACGCTCAACTTGGCCTCGCTTAGCCATATTAGTGGCCACATCCTCGGGAGCATAACGAGCTAGATGGTTGAACTCGAGACATACTCCATGATCGAAGCTACGCCTTGCTTGAGCGCAAGAAACTCCCTTCTTGATCTCCATCAAGCCGGCAGGATGTGAGCCCGACGGAAGGCAAGACGAAACTCCTCCCAAGAGACGGTGTGGTCTGCATGGCTGCATGGCGAGAAAGCTCTCCCACCATGACAAGGCTGCACCTCCACCGGTGCGATCGCGAACAGCGCCTTCTCGTGCTCCGCATCACATGATGCGGCTTACGCCCACAAGACGGCCAATCGTCCGATCCAAAGGATCCTCGACCGAAAAGGTAGGGGCTGAGTACGAAGAAACTCCGCGAGTCCTCCACGCGGTGATGGGCGTTCCTTGCCCAGATCCGGCTCCGGTAAGTGCGGTGGTGTTGCGCCGATGACGCCCAAGAGAACTCTCCGGCCATCCGCGATTGCGCCGATCTCAAGAAGAACCTCGCCATGGTCGGAGGAGGAGGAAGCTCTCGTCCGACCAGCCGATCGCCTTGGCCGCTACGAAAAGGCCCGCCATCCTGTTACAATGAAATTTGGTTAGCAACTAGACCCAAAAACAAAGCCTTAAAGAAAGCAAAAGCGATCGACTAGGGAATGGAATATCCCCAAACGAAAGCCAAAATCAGCGGTTATTTAAACTTTAAAAAGCTTCTAAAAGACTCTAAAAACAGCCAAGAAACACCAAACGCAAGGCTCAACTTCTCAACTCAACTAACCCGTATTGAATGAACGAGTAATTGGTCGAGAAGATCAAAAATCAGATTGTAAGATGAGATCTAAAACTATTAGAGAGCAAGGTTAATGCAGCGAAATAAGTGTTAGATACTTAGCTAACTAGTATCACATCTTACCCTTTTATTCCCACAAGTTTTAGTTGATTAACCTCTCATTATCTATCCTAATTAGAAACCTTTGAGACTGCTGTCCGAAATTTGATGCTTGCTGTCCAGTTTTTCAGATCCAAGCTCCTTGTCTAATCACCGACTCCGAACTTCAAAACCTTGTAGTGGGCAGCTCACACTTCAATTTGCCAATCTCATTGGTTCTCCCAAAACCCAGTGTTAATCGACAACTACTATTTTGTAGAAGGAAGAGAGGAAAACAACTTTTAAAACTCAAATTAGAGTGGGATGAGAAGAGAAAGCTAAGATAGGTAAGGAATAAAATCTGAGAATTTACCTAAGCTTTCAAAACTCATTTGATGCTTTGAAAATAGGTTTTCAAAATATCCTAAGGATCTACCAAGCTTATGCGTTACTACGTCAAGATGGCTCGATACTAACTTTTGTGAGACTCAACGCTTATTAGGCTCATAATACTTAGTCATCCGATTGACCCTAGTATTATCAACCAAATAAACCCGGTCTCGAGAGATGTATACTTCCTGCATGCAAGATACATACCTCACAACAAAAGAATGTATCAATTCCATACAACACATAGAACATAAGCAACAAACCGAAGTTAACATTAATATGGAATAGATATTACAAAAGAGAGGCCCTTAGGCCAAATAGCAATAATTACAAAAAGATAACAATGAAGCAAAAGTGCCATAAAGATGGCTATAACACAAAGCCAATCAGTGTGCCTTAACCCCTAGGCATCTGACCGGACCGCCAAGCTAGTCGTCGAAGAAACTGCAACACGTAGCACAAAAGAGAGGCTCTTGGAGCTCTCCTTCTTCCTCTGCACAAAAGCCACAAAAATTGCCACAACCACGGGCAGATGAGTACATAAAGTACTCCGCAAGACTTACGTGTGAGATAACAGAACTATAAATAGCTACATGCAAGCTTTATTTAAGTGGATGAGGCTTTGGACTCATTTTAGCATAAAGCAACATTTATTTGCAATAACATAATAGATTGAAAGCAATTTGACAAAGCATTTTTAATGGTTGAAATAACAACGCGATAATAACATAATAACAACAACAAGAACAATCCTGGAAGTGACTAACCCAAGTCACCACAACAATAGCATGAACTCCCCGCTCATACCAACCATGTCAAGTTTTAATTAAAGGTTGTAGTCTAGTCTTGAACGACCTTACCAAGCATGTCCATAACCTAGGACGAGGCTATTCAATAGTTTTATCCTGCAGGTGTACCACTGCACCCACACGCCGCACCGCCTTTCCTTTACGCACACTTCCAAGGTGTGCTTTGCACGGCTAAGTCCTCTGAGACCTTTCCAAAGGATGAATGCTAATTACGAGCTGCACAACCCACGGGAGAAGGAGACATCACAACCTTCCCTAAGCTAATGCTCCCTCCCACACTATACATATACATTTGTTTTAAAAACACACCAACCGAGCTCGCTCATAATTAACACCTCCTAGAGTACTTAGTCAAGAGGGTTCCATATGCCTCTCGCGTGGTTAGTACGCGAAATCGCTTGGCTTAGTGACCCAAGTACTCGGTCCTTAGGGACCCAGGCATACCACCACATCCAAAAACCGCACCATCCATCCAATATGCCCAAGTCTAAATCAATCTTTTATTTTCAGTTTTTGATTTTACAATTAAACAAAGCACAAGTGCTGGACATATAGGAGTAATAATCATTTTTGAGTGATCAAGACCATCGACTAAGTCGATGATCGCCCATTTCTACCGATAACTAAGCATGTCTAAGCAATTTACATCGAAACTACTAAGCGATAAGAGCTCATCCAACGAGCTCCCACCACAGCAAATAACCTAGGCTCATGGTAGTAGAGGGTAAAGAATTCCTACAGATTATGCAACTATAGGATTACTAACTACATTTAACACAAAGTAGCATGCATACATAGAAGTAAAACAAAGTATTAAGCTTTAAAGTGATGGGACAATGATGGAAATGGTCAAACTTCTTGCCTTGTTGCTGGCCAAGTTGTGGCAGAGGGTCGCTCTCGGGATCACCACAAATGTCGAAACCTAACGGAAAAGCGAGAAAGAACCGATAAGAACGATTTAAAAACCAAAAAGACGCACAACAAACGAACTCCAAAAGCCATGAAAATTTTACAGCAGCAAGACAATGATTTATCATGAATTTAGCAACAAGAACCAATTGATTTGGATTCTCAATGCAAAAGATATGATGAAATCAATTCTGCTCAGCCTATTAATTAGAAATATGCTACTGTTCATCGCAAAATTTTCTAGAATAGAAGTGAAGCTGAAATTTTTACTGTAAAACCAGCACCTCATGAGATGAATAACACAATTGAGTTCATCTCATTTGGAGCCATTATGCACTCTCTACAAATTTTCAAAAACAAGAACTTGAACAAAATTATAATGCACAAGTCCTCAATTTCCTAACAGCAACATGCTCAAAACCAATTTTCACAGTGAGTTCACTAAGAGAGGAAACCAACAAAGTTGGTCTCACCCAAAAATAGTCTATAGAGCATTAGTTATGTATTTTACAAGTTAAGCATTGATTTAAGTGCACATTTTAAAGTTGGTTTTAAAATCTAATGGCAAACTGTGCTCTGGAGCTAAACTCAACTTACAATCATTTTTGGATTAAAGTCAAGTTCAAGACAGAGCTAACACAATTTGAATGACCTCAAAAGGATTCAAAACGAAGAAGATATGAAATTCTAAAGTCTATACCTTATTTCAGTTTAACTAAGACCTCACTGGAATTTCTAAACTCACAAGGGTATGGGAGGACGTGAGCCACAGATCTCAGATCCAACGGCTCAAGACCTCCCAGGAGAACATCACACACGACCACGTGAAGTCCAGAGGTCTTGGACCTCTTAGCAACTCACATGCGCGAGGTGAGGGGGAGGTCGGGCCGTAGATGCGAAATCCAACGGACCACAACACAGACAGGAGGTCCGGAACGGACCAGATCTAAAGGGAGGTCCTCAACGGTTGAGATCTTCCAAAGGAAGGTCCAAACTATCAAGATCTCCCCGAGGAAAATCTACATCGCCAGACCTCACAGGAGGTCCCGGACGGTCCAGATGTTCCAAGGAGGTCCTCGATGGTTCAGATCGTCTCGAGGGAGGACCTTGACGGCCAAGATCTACCCGGGAGGTCATGAACTACCGAGACAACCTAGGGAGGTCTAAGGAGGTCCTAACGCCACAGCACCTCCAGGAGGTCTGGACGGCCACGATTTCATGAGAGGAGGTCTTGGGCGCCCAGATCTCCTGAGGAGGTCCGGACGTCCCTGCACCCAGCGCTTTAACTAGCGCACGCTGCTGACATGAATAAATGCGCTACCGGACATCAAGGAGGTCCGCGTGGGAGGTCTTAAATGCGCATATAAAAGGGTGGATTAAAGGCGCTTAAGACATCCAATGATTACAATGATTGGAACACATGATTAGCGATTAAACATGGAGGATTTCTGTCCTAAAACGACAACGACGCCGCCGCTGTGTCCGACAAAACCCGAAGCAAAAGACGTGGTCATCGCCGGCGATGTAGACCTCGCGGCGAGATCCAATGGTACCGCGGTCCGCAATAACCATGCGCACCCAAAGGACCTCCTCTCAACGGCGGCGACGGTTTTGAACGCCGCCGAGCCGAGAGGACAACAAAGACAAGCACACGCAAAACCAAAATGCAAAAGGGAAGCTCATGCGACATCCAACCAAGTGTGTGCCCAATTTAAAAGCTCCGCGACCTCATACATGCGGGTGCCAGCCAGCTAAAGGACTATCGTGGAGTACCGGAGGTCCTAAGGTGCCGAGGAGGTCGAGGAAGGAGGACCGGTCTTGGGAGGAAGGGTGCTCCACGGCCAAAGCTTCAACTTCAAGCTCCACTTTGTCCCCTCTCGCAAATGCCCAACAATATCAAGTTAGGCCTTGGTCCCAGAGGGTAGGGCACAAATGGAAGCAAGGAGAAAAGGAGGAAAAACTCCAGACCCTTGTCCACCGAGGAGCTTCAAGCTTCTCAACAATGGCGCCAAGAGGGGAGGAGAGAAAGCTCAAATGACACGGTGCAAGCTTAGAGCTTAGAAGTGTGCCAAAGAAGCTAAGGGAGGAACCCAATGGGGTTTTATACTTTGGGAGAAGCAGCACACGAGTGGGGTTAAGCTCATGGTGAGCTTAGCCCATGGCTCGGTCTAGGGTTTGGACAAGACACGAGGCCGACATGGTGACAGTCTGCGTGGACAGAAGGCGGAAGGTCGACTGCATTTAATGCGGTCAAGAAAGAGTTGTTATAAGGTACACAATGGGACAGGCGGGCATTAATTCACTTGCTCGTGGCCCGCATGCGTGACCAAGGAAGGAGAAGAACAGGGGAGGTCATTTTGATCTTTGGATAAGCCCACGGGAGGTCCTGCCCTCCGATGTGGTTTTTGAACCGTTATGTTTTAAGTGGCTGGGAGGAGGTCCCACCACACGATCAAGGATGGGGAGGTCGTGGCCCTCCGATTTCCTTAATCGCGAAAACGCACGTGAGGAAAAGGGACAGGAGGTCCAAAGCGTTGGATCTCCATCCAACGGTGCGGACCTCCAGTGAGGACTTAACCGCACGCGATCAAAAAGACATGAGGGGAGGTCATGGCCTTTGGATTTAAATCCAAGGGCACTGACCTGATGGGGAGGTCCGATATGATGCGCAACAGGCAAGGGAGGTCAGGACCGCTAGATTTAGATCTAAGGGTTCCGATCAAAAGAGGTGGAGGTCCTGAGCTCACAAGAATCGAACAAGGGAGGTCATGGCCTTTAGATTTAGATCTAAGGGCTACGATCTCACGTCTTGCTGGGAGGTCTGTGCAAAAGTGATGAGACAAAGGAGGTCGTGACAGTAGATTTTAATCTAACGGTGCACAACAAAAGATGGGGGAGGTTGTGAGTGCTTGATAACGCAGGGAGGTCGTGAGCTGTTGGATTTGATCCAATGGCTACGACCTAGGTTAGGTGGGAGGTTTGTTTAGTTTAGGTTGAGAGGAGGAGGTCAGGGCCATGGATCTTGGATCCAAGGGCTATGACCTCACGTAGGTGGGATGACCTGATTGAGTATGTTGAGGAGGAGGTCGTGGCTATTGGATTTGATCCAACGGCTACGACCTCAACAAGGTGGGATGACCTCACTGCGATGGTTTAACAGCTCGAGGAGGTCTTTGAGGTTTAACACACAGGGGAGGTCATGACCATGGATCACTGATCCAACGGCAATGACCTCATGAGGTGGGGAGGTCCTCGCAGTGTTGATCATGAGGAGGTCGTGGGTCGTTGGATGTAAATCCAACTACCGCGACTGATCAAGTGGAGATGAGGTCTGGCGAGGTGCAGACATGGTTGGGCTGGACCAAATTGAACATGGCTAGCCCAAGGAACAAAGGTAGGCTTTAAAATTTAGTTTTTAACAAATTGAAACTTAGCAGAATTATTTGAGATAGCAAATGAACTCCAAATTTGATGGAATTTTAACTGGAGCTTGTTGACACGAGACCAACCTTGCATAAAATTTCCAGAGGTTATTATGCAATGCATTTTTCTCAGGAAATTCATGAAGGTTGTTTAAAGGATTGTTTTGCCTCCAAAAATTATCAACAAGTGTTATAACTCATGATATTTTTTTAAGGGGTCCCATATCAGTTTTTGGGACCAAGGAAAATATATTCCAAATGTTTGGCACAAGATTTAAGATAATTGAAAATGAGTTTGATTTTTGGTCAACAAGAGCTTTGTGTTCTTGGATTACACAACTCTTGGACAAAAATCACATGAGATTTTAGGGTTTTTCAGGATGTGAGAAAAAGTTTTAGTTTCTACACATATAATTATACTTGATTAACCCTAATTATACATCTGGATGTTACAACTCCCCTCCGTCCCCAACCTCATGCTCTCCATGACGGCGAGGGCCCAAGCGCGGCGCGCAACAAGAAGTTAACACCTATTCTTACATTGCATTGCACGCACACGGCATTCCTCTCGCAAGAAAAAAAAAAAATTCCCGTGACGCTCGCCTAAAAGAACAAAAAGGAGGAATGCAACACGAAGACTTCCCAGAGGTCACCCATCCTAGTACTACTCTCGCCAAGCACGCTTAACTTCGAGTTCAAGGATCCGGTGCTTTAGTGCTTTGGTATGATCGCATCCGACATGTTGCCCATCCCCGCCTTATAACTCCCTCCGTCCCCAACCTCATGCTCTTCATGACGGCGGGCCTACGCCAAGCCCAAGCAACAAGAAGTTAACACCTATTCTTACCGCTGTGCACGTGCACGAGCATTCCTCTCGCGCAGCAAAAAAAAAAAATTCCCCGTGACGTTCTGGCCTAAAAGAACAAAAAAGAGGGATGCAACACGAGGACTTCCCAGGAGGTCACCCATCCTAGGACTACTCTCGCCCAAGCACGCTTAACTTCGGAGTTCTGATGGGATCCGGTGCTTTAGTGCTGGTATGATCGCATCCGACATGTTGCCCATCCCCTGCCCCCTTAACTCCCCTCCTTCCCCAACCTCATGCTCTCCATGACGGCGCGGGCCCACGCGCGGCGCGCAACAAGAAGTTAACACCTATTCTTACCGCTGTGCACGTGCACGGGCATTCCTCTCGCGCAGCAAAAAAAAAATTCCCCATGACGTTCTGGCCTAAAAGAACAAAAAGGAGGGATGCAACACGAGGACTTCCCAGGAGGTCACCCATCCTAGTACTACTCTCGCCCAAGCACGCTTAACTTCGAGTTCTGATTGATCCGGTGCTTTAGTGCTAGTATGATCGCATCCGACATGTTGCCCATCCCCGGCCCCCTTAACTCCCCTCCGCCCCCAACCTCATGTTTCCATGACGGCGCAAGGCCTACGCATGTGCGCAACAAGAAGTTAACACCTATTCTTACCGCTGGCATGCACGTGCACCGGCATTCCTCTCACGCAGCAAAAAAAAAATATTCCCGTGACGTTCTGGCCTAAAAGAACAAAAAGGAGGGATGCAACACGAGGACTTCGGAGGTGCCCATCCTAGTACTACTCTCGCCCAAGCACGCTTAACTTCGGAGTTCTGATGGGATCCGGTGCTTTAGTGCTGGTATGATCGCATCCGACATGTTGCCCATCCCCTGCCCCCTTAACTCCCCTCCGTCCCCAACCTCATGCTCTCCATGACGGCGCGGGCCCACGCGCGGCGCGCACCAAGAAGTTAACACCTATTCTTACCGCTGTGCACGTGCACGGGCATTCCTCTCGCGCAGCAAAAAAAAAATTCCGCGTGACGTTCTAGCCTAAAAGAACAAAAAGGAGGGATGCAACACGAGGACTTCCCAGGAGGTCACCCATCCTAGTACTACTCTCGCCCAAGCACGCTTAACTACGGAGTTCTGATGGGATCCGGTGCTTTAGTGCTGGTATGATCGCATCCAACATGTTGCCCATCCCCTGCCCCCTCAACTCCCCTCCGTCCCCAACCTCATGCTCTCCATGACGGCACGGGCCCACGCGCGGCGCGCAACAAGAAGTTAATACCTATTCTTACCGCTGTGCACGTGCACGGGCATTCCTCTCGCGCAGCAAAAAAAAAATTCCCTGTAACGTTCTGGCCTAAAAGAACAAAAAGGAGGGATGCAACACGAGGACTTCCCAGGAGGTCACCCATCCTAGTACTACTATCGCCCAAGCACGCTTAACTTCGAGTTCGACGGATCCGGTGCTTTAGTGCTTTGGTATGATCGCATTCGACATGTTGCCCATCCCCGCCTCTTAACTCCCTCCGCCCCCAACCTCATGCTCTCCATGACGGCCAGGCCCACGCTGCAAGCAACAAGAAGTTAACACCTATTCTACTGGCATGCACGCACGGCATTCCTCTCATGCAAAAAAAAAAAATTCCCCGTGACGTTCTGGCCTAAAAGAACAAAAAGGAGGAATGCAACACGAGGACTTCCCAAGAGGTCACCCATCCTAGTACTACTCTCGCCCAAGCACGCTTAACTTCGGAGTTCTGATGGGATCCGGTGCTTTAGTGCTGGTTTGATCGCATCCGACATGTTGCCCATCCCCGGCCCCCTTAACTCCCCTCCGCCCCCAACCTCATGCTCTCCATGACGGCGGGCCCACGCCACGCGCCGCAACAACAAGAAGTTAACACCTATTCTTCTCATTGCACGCACACGGCATTCCTCTCACGCAGCAAAAAAAAAAATTCCCCGTGACGTTCTGGCCTAAAAGAACAAAAAGGAGGGATGCAACACGAGGACTTCCCAGGAGGTCACCCATCCTAGTACTACTCTCGCCAAGCACGCTTAACTTCGAGTTCGATGGGATCCGGTGCTTTAGTGCTGGTATGATCGCATCCGACATGTTGCCCATCCCCGCCTCTTAACTCCCTCCGCCCCCAACCTCATGCTCTCCATGACTACAAGGGCCCACGCACAAGCCGCACCAAGAAGTTAACACCTATTCTTCATTGCACGCACGGCATTCCTCTCAAGCAAAAAAAAAAATTCCGCGTGACGTTCTAGCCTAAAAGAACAAAAAAGGAGGGATGCAACACGAGGACTTCCCAGGAGGTCACCCATCCTAGTACTACTCTCGCCCAAGCACGCTTAACTACGGAGTTCTGATGGGATCCGGTGCTTTAGTGCTGGTATGATCGCATCCAACATGTTGCCCATCCCCGGCCCCCTCAACTCCCCTCCGTCCCCAACCTCATGCTCTCCATGACTAAGACGGCCTGTACGGCGCAACAACAAGAAGTTAATACCTATTCTACTCATTGCACGCACGGCATTCCTCTCAAGCAAGAAAAAAAAATTCCTGAACGCTCGCCTAAAAGAGCAAAAAGGAGGGATGCAACACGAGGACTTCCCAGGAGGTCACCCATCCTAGTACTACTCTCGCCCAAGCACGCTTAACTTCGAGTTCGACGGATCCGGTGCTTTAGTGCTGGTATGATCGCATTCGACATGTTGCCCATCCCCTGCCCCCATAACTCCCCTCCGTCCCCAACCTCATGCTCTCCATGACGGCAAGGCCCACGCCTGCGCGCCAAGCAACAAGAAGTTAACACCTATTCTTACCGCTGCCGTGCACGTGCACCGGCATTCCTCTCGAGCAAAAAAAAAAAAATTCCCGTGACGTTCTGGCCTAAAAGAACAAAAAGGAGGAATGCAACACGAGGACTTCCCACGAGGTCACCCATCCTAGTACTACTCTCGCCCAAGCACGCTTAACTTCGGAGTTCTGATGGGATCCGGTGCTTTAGTGCTGGTTTGATCGCATCCGACATGTTGCCCATCCCCGCCCCCTTAACTCCCCTCCGTCCCCAACCTCATGCTCTCCATGACGGCAAGGCCCACGCCACAAGCGCCAAGCAACAAGAAGTTAACACCTATTCTTACATTGTGCGCGCACGGCATTCCTCTCAAGACAAAAAAAATTCCCCGTGACGTTCTGGCCTAAAAGAACAAAAAGGAGGGATGCAACACGAGGATTTCCCACGAGGTCACCCATCCTAGTACTACTCTCGCCCAAGCACGCTTAACTTCGGAGTTCTGATGGGATCCGGTGCTTTAGTGCTGGTTTGATCGCATCCGACATGTTGCCCATCCCCGGCCCCCTTAACTCCCCTCCGTCCCCAACCTCATGCTCTCCATGACAAATATGGGCCCACACGCTGCAAAGAACAAGAAGATAAGCAGAACATCCCAAATGTATAATTAGGGTTTGTTCAAGTATAATTATATGTGTAGGAATTAAAACTTTTTCTCACATCTTGAAAACCCCTAATCTCTCATGTAATTCTTGTCCAAGAGTTGTGTAATCCAAAACACAAAGCTCTTGTTGACCAAAAGTCAAATTCATTCTCAGTTTATCTTAAATCTTGTGCCAAACATTTGGAAAATATTTTTCTTGGTCCTAAAACTGTGTGGGACCCCTCTGAAAAATATCACAAGTTGCAAAACTTGTTTGATAAATTTTAGAGGTAAAACAAATCCTTGAACAACCTTCATGAATTTCCTGAGAAAAATGCATTGCATAATAACCTTTGGAAATTTTATGCAAGGTTAATCTCCTTGTCAGCAAGCTCCAGTTAAAATTTCGTGAATTTTGGAGTTCGTTTGCTATCTCAAATAATTCTGCTAAATTTCAGCTGTTAAAAACTGAATTCAAAAACTAGTATCTTGTTCCTTGGGCTAGCCACTTTGCAAAGTGGTCCAACCCAACCCACTTCTGGCTCGTCGACCTCCCTCCACCTTGATCAGTCGCAGCCGCTGGATTTACACCCAACCGCCACGACCTCCTCCGCGGTCAACACCGCAAAGACCTCAAGATTCACTGAGTCATAACCGTTGGATCAAAGATCCACGGTCATGACCTCCCTATATGTTAAATCTCAAACCTCCACGGGCTGTTAAACCACTTGACATCCCACCTTGTTGAGGTCGTAGCCCTTGGATCCAAGATCCATGGCAATGACCTCCCTCACCGATAAACTAAGCCAACCCCCTCATTTAAACGAGGTCGTGGCCGGCTTGGATCGATCCAACACCCCACCTCCTCCCCTCAAAATATCCAAATACACAACCTCCCCCATCTCATGTTGTGCACCGCTGATTTAAAATCCACAGTCACGACCTCCTCCTTGTCTTGTGCGCATTAGACCTCCCTCACAAGACGTGAGGTCGTAGTCCTTAGATTTAAATCTAAAGGCCATGATCTCCTCGGTGCGTTCGCAAGCTCAGACCTCCCCTCTTTTGATCGAAACTGCTGGATCAAAAATCCAAAGGTCCCGACCTCCCTTGTCTTTTGCGCAACATCTCGCACCTCCTCACCTTCTCATCACCATTAGATCTTAACTGATGGCCATAACCTCTTGTGCGCTACGGCGTAGTGCTAAGACCTCCCTTTGGTTGTGCGCCTTGGATTTAAATCCAAAGGCCATGACCTCCCCTCATGTTCTTAAGCTCATGTGCGGTTAAGACCTCACAGAGGTCCGCACTGCTGATTGAAATCCAACGCCTTGGACCTCCCCGTCCCTTTTTCCACGCAAGATTCAAGATGATGGAAATCGGAGGGTTACGACCTCCCCATCCAGATCCAATGGCTGTGATCTCCTCCTTCTCCTTTTGAAAACTTACTGCTTGATTTAGATCTCGAGGGTCACGACCTCCCCTCATTTCTAATCGGACGGTGGTGGCAACTCCTATTCTTCTCCTAGCTCATGCCACAGACGCCATGGCGATGGAGGAGGCGTGATCTGTCTTGTCCCAACGGCTCTTTGCTGTCAAGATTTAATGTGGGTCGAGCTTTTCAAAGTCAAAGTCATTTGTGCAGCCGCCTCTCTGCCACCTCCACGCCCTGTCCAAGCCATGGACCGAGCCATGGGTTAAACTCACCATGAGCTTAACCCTAGCTCATGACCCTTTTTCCTCGGGCTATAATACCTCCCCATTGTTTTCCTTGGCTTCTTTTCCACCATTCACCATTTGCTCTCGATTCTCAGGAGCTCAAACCACCTGCACCTCCTTGGCCGCCATTGATGCCCTTGGAGCCCTCGGTGGCACAAAGGTTCCAGTGGCTCCTCTTCAACCTCTTGTTCACTTGGTGCTCCCTGCACCTCCCGGAGTTAACCCTAACCTCATTTGGGTTGACATTTTCAAGAGGCCTAACTTGGAGCTTGGAGCTTGGAGTTGGCCGTGGAGCAACCCTTCTTCCCCAACTCCGGTCCTCCACGTCCCCAACCTCCTCAAACCTCCGCGACCTCCGTAACCCTCCCGTAGTCCCAGAGATGCTTGGCACCAAGGTATGTTGTTGCGGAGCTTTTCTTGGGCACACGCTTGAATGTACGCATGCGGAGCTCATTATCGCTGTTTGTGTTTTGGCCGTGTGTTTTTGGCCGCCAATCTACGGCTCGTCGTCGTTCAGGCCACCCCAGCAATGAAATGAATCTGGCGTGTGCGCAACACTATTGCGCACACGTTGGCGTCCTGGATGGCGCCGGCGAGGTCCTCATCACCGGCAACAAGCCTTGGGAGCCTCTCGGAGTTTTGTCGGACGACAATGGCACCGTGCCATTGTCGTTAGGACAAAGATCTCCCCCTTAAATGCGATCATCATTGCTTATCATGGGTAAACTCGGGTCAGCCTTTAATGCCTTGTTTTCTGTCCCTTGTTGCGCAATTAAGGCCGCGCGCTTAGTCTCCCCGCGCGTGTGCATCTCTGGGACCTCTTTGCCAAAGGATCACCCCGTGGACTTTTGGCAAAGACCTCCCCAAAGACCTCCCCACGGGGTCCTCTTTGCAAAAGACCACCCCTGGTCTTTTGTAGGGAGAACCCCCCAGGACCTCCCTCCTTGCGATCTTGACCGCTAGGACCTCCTTGTGGGAGATCTTAGCCGTTGAAGTCCTCCCTGTGTTGATCTCCACCGTGTCGGACCTCCCCGAGGTCCTCTTAACCTTGTGGACCTCCTCGGGTAATCTTAGCCTGCACTCCCAAAGGAAATCTGAGCCGCTTAGGACCTCCCTTTGTTAGATCTTGGCCGCTCAGACCACCCCAAGTGGATCTGAACCGCCCAGACCTCTCTGTGTTGTTGCCTTGACCGCTAAGGTCCTCCACAGGGACAATCTAGACCGTTAAGGTCCTCCCTTGAAAATCTGGACCGCCCAGACCTCCTCGAGAGGTCTTGACGATGTAGATCTTTCTTGGGGAGATCTTGATAGTTTAGATCTTCCTTGGAAGATCTCACCGCTCAGACCTCCCTCGTTTGATCTGGACCGTCCGGTCCTCCCTCATGTGTTGTGGTTCGTTGGATACGGTATCAACGGCCACAACCTCCCCTCATTCTTGGCTTGGCGTGGCGGGGGAGGACATGGACCGTTGATCCAAGATCAACGGCCCATGTTCTCTGGACCTGCACAGGCGCGTGCGCGTTTCCTCTGAAGGTCTTGGGCCGTTTGATTTAGATCAACGGTTCACGTCCTCCCCCTCTCTTTTGGTTTTAGAAATTCCAGTGAACTCTTAAGTATAAACTGAAATAAGGTATAAGCTTTAGAATTTCATATCTTTGTCGTTTTAAATCCAAATGAGGTCATTCAAATTGTGTTAGCTCTGTCTTGAACTTGACTTTAATCCAAAAATGATTGTAAGTTGAGTTCAGCTCCAGAGCACAGTTTTGCCATTAGATTTTAAAACTAACTTTAAAAGTACACTCAAAATAATGTCTAACTTGTAAAATGCATAAGTAATTCTCTAGAGCTCCTTTTGAGTGAATCCAACTTTGTTGGCTTCCTCTATTAGCGAACTTACTGTGAAAATTAGCTTTGATCTTGTTGCTGTTATATAAATGAGGACTTGTGCATTATAATTTTGTTCAAGTTCTTGTTTTTGAAAAATTGTAAAAAGGTGCAATATAGCTCCAAATGAGATGAACTCAATTGTGTTATTCATCTCATGAGGTGCTGGTTTTACGGTAAAAATCTCAGCATCACCACTTTTCTAGAAAATGTTGCCTCTTAATTAAATTAGTGAATAGTGCAGTTTGGTATTTTTAGGGCTGAGCAGAATTGTTTTGCTCATAACTTTTGCATTGAGAATCCAAATCAATTGGTTCTTGTTGCAAAATTCCCTAAAAATCACCCTCTTGCTGCTGTAGAAAATTCAGAGTGTTTGGAGTTTGTTTGCTGTGTTGTCTTTGTTGTTTTCGCCGTTTTTATCGAATCTTTTCGTCTTTTTCGATTAGGTGCCGATTTAGTGTATTGATTCCGTGAGTGATCCTCAGCAACAATTTGTCCAGCAACATCAAGGCAAGCAGTTTGATCATTTCCATCATTGTCCCATTATTTTAAAGCTTAATATATTGTTTTACTTCTATGTATGCATGCTACTTTGTGTTAAATGTCGCTAGCAAGCCTATAGTTGCATAATCTGTAGGAATTGCTTATCCTCTACTACCTTGAGCCTAGGTTATTTGCTGTGGTGGGAGCTCGTTGGATGAGCTCTTATCACTTAGTAGTTTCGATGTAAATTGCTTAGACATGCTTAGTTATCGGTAGTAATGGGCGATCATCGACTTAGTCGATGGTCTTGATCACTCAAAACTGATTATTACTCCTATATGTCCAGCACTTGTGCTTTGATTAATTTGTAAAATCAAAAACTGAAAATAAAAGATTGATTTAGACTTGGGCATATTAGATGGATGGCGTGGTTTTTGGATGTGGTGGTATGCCTGGGTCCCTAAGGACCGAGTACTTGGGTCACTAAGCTGCGATTTTACGTGCTAACCACACGAGGGCATATGGAACCCTCTTGACTAAGTACTTTGGGCGGTGTTAATTGGGGTCGCTCGGTTGGTGTGTTTTTAAAGATAAAATGTGTGTGTGATGTGGGAGGGAGCATTAGCTTCGGGTAGGTTGTGTGATGTCTCCTTCTCCCGTGGGTTGTGCGACTTAATTAGCATTGTCCATTGGAAATGTCTCGTAGAACTTAGCCGTCTTGCAAGCACACCTAAGGTAGTGTGCTTAAAGGAAAGGCGATCTCGACGTGGGTACATTGGTACACCCTGCAGGATAAAACTATTCAATAGCCTCGTCCTAGGTTATGGACATGCTTGGTAAGGTCGTTCAAGACTAGACTACAACCTTTAATTAAAACTTGACATGGTTGGTATGAACGGGGAGTTCATGCTATTGTTGTGGTGACTTGGGTTAGTCACTTCTAGGTGGTTATTGTTGTTGTTACTATGTTACTACCTCATTGTATTTCAACAATTAAAATGCTTTGCCAAATTGCCTTCAATCTATTATGTTATTGCAAATGAAACTTGCTTTATGCTAAAATGAGTCCAAAGCCTCATCCACTTAAATAAAGCTTGCATGTAGCTATTTATAGTTCTCATTATCTTACACGTCGTTCTTGCAGTACAATAAACAATTTATTGTACTCATTTGCTTTGCTTAACAACTTTGTTGCAGAGGAGGTAGAGCCCTAAGGGCTTTACTTTTGTGAGTCAGTCTTGGTGGTTGGGAGAGCGACTAGCTTGGCGGTCGGTCGATTGCCTTGTGGGCTAAAGGCACAATCGGTTGGCTCTTATTTTGGGCCATCTTTATGGCACTTTTGCTTCATTGTATATCTTGTAGTTTTGTTGTTATTTGGCCGAAGGCCCTCTTTTGTAATAACCTATTCCTTATTAATATTAACTTCTGGTTTGTTGCTTATGTACTATGTGTTGTATGGAATTGATACATTCTTTTGTTGTGAGGTATGTATACTGCATTCTGGGAAGTATACATCTCTCGAGACCGGCTTATTTGGTTGATAATACTAGGGTCAATTGGATGACTAAGTATTATGAGCCGAATAAACGTCGGGGTCTCACAAAAGTTGGTATCAGAGCTATACCGACCGTAGTAACGCAAGCTTGGTCGCCTTTAGGATATTTTGAAAACCTAATTTCAAAGTGTCAAATGAGTTTTGAAAGCTTAAGGAAATTCTCAGATTTTACTCCTTATCTATCTTAGCTTTCTCTTCTCATCTCACTCTAATTTAAGTTTTAAAAGTTGTTTTCCTCTCTTCCCTTCTACAAGATAGTTGTTATCGATTAATGGGGTTTTGGGGAATCAATGAGTTTGGCAAATTGAAGTGTTAGCTGCCCATCTACAAGGTTTTGAAGCTTCTGGAATGGACAATTTCGACTGGAAGCTTGGATGCAAAATCTGGACAGCAAGCATCAATTTCCGGACAGCAAGCTCAAAGGTTCTAAATAGGGTAGAAAATGAGAGGTTAAATCAACTAAAACTTGTGGGAATAAAAGGGTAAGATGTGATACTAGTTAGCTAAGTATCTAACACTTATTTCGCTGCATTAACCTTGCTCTCTAATAGTTTTAGATCTCATCTTACAATCTGGTTTTTTATCTTCTCAACCAATTACTCGTTCATTCAATACAAGTTAGTTGTGTTGGGAAGTTGGCCTTTAATCTTATGTCTTCCTTGCTATTTTGGAGTCATTTTGGGAGCTTTTAAAGTGCATTTCCTTGCTGTTTTTGCTTCTCCTTTATTATGCTCCCTATAACTTCTTTTTTTATTCCTTGTTTCATTAGTTTACATTTACTATCATCTAATCCATTATTAACTCGGTAGGGATCTGTACTATCTATTTTGTTAGCCTTCGGTTGGGGTGATGTTTCGCTCCCTAGTCGCTGGCATCCTTTTCGCTTTCTTCAACTTCTAGTCCTTGGGTTTCGTGTTAACCCATCTCTTAAAGAAAGGATGTGCAAGGCGGCATCAAATAATGACTAGGTCGACAAGTCGGTTGGGATGAAAATCCTCCTTTTACCTTAGGCGTGGCGAAGAAGGGCATTTCACGATGATTGCGAACTAGGAAAAGTCAAGGTGTGTCGGCGTTGTGGTGAGGAAGGACACTACAAAGAACCAAAGGTACCACATCCCGTCCAAACTGTGACAAAGACCACTTACCCGTGAGATTGTCCAACCGCCAAAGTTACTTGTTTCTCTGCGAGGGAAGCGATCACTATCCCAAGGAGTGTAGCGTGAACACGTGATTGCCAAGTCATTGAACTCAAGGCTGATCGCTTTTTCGGTCATCTGCAAGCATTGCAATCGCCAATGCCTCCAAATCAGAGAAGTTCTTGGGTGATTTGTCTGAGGGGTTGCGGGACAAATTACCAGTCCATGCCTTCCCCGACTTTCAGCTTGTGGCTGAAAATCCTGTTGTTGCTATGGGTAGAAAGAGAAAGTCAGAGGATCGTCGCAGGTGTCAAGAGAGGACTCAGGGTGACTCCAGCAAGGTCGCCGGTGTCACTTGTTTCTTCTGCAATCTCAAGGGCCATTATGCTAATAATTGTCCTAAGAAGCTTGCAAAGAACCCTCGTCGCTCGCAGTCGTGCCTCCATCACGCACTGCGAGTCGAAGGTGGTCCCCGCAAATCGATGCCGGGGATCACTTGTTTCTTTTTGTAGCAAGGAGGGCATTACGCCAACAATTGCCCTTGAAGCAAAGAAAAGATCGCTTTGTAATCCAATCGACTCCATCTCACCGAGAAAGCTCGAGGCACTCCGACGTCGTGTTAGGTACGCTTCTCGCTAACTCTTGCCCTGATATTATTTTATTCGATTCAGAGCGCTTCATTTCCTTGTATCTCCATCTTTTATCATTGTTGGTGATCCCGATTTCACTCTTTTATCCGGTGCTCGACCACCCCTGCTTTCCAAAAGGTCTCGCTAGTCTACCCTTAACCCCTAAGAAAAATGATGCCATCTTGCATCGATCGTTGACTAAAGTGGCACATTTTTGTCCCTATACCTTTTAGGGCATCACATACCTGTTGTTGCCTCGAACCTTCGTGGCCTAAACGGCCATAATCCTTTTAGATAGCTAGTCTGCGGAGGATGACTCCGATAGCTAGTTAACCCACCAAGGTCTCGTTTGGTAGTGGAGTAACCGGCACAAATTGCTCCACCAACTAAGAACGACCTTAGTCCTTTAAGATAGCTAGTCATGAGGATGACTCCGTAAAGCTAGTTAGCAGGCTGAGATCCCGTTGTTAGTGGAATTAACCAAATAAATCGCTCCGGAATTAACCAGACAAGTTGTTCCGGAATTAACCAGACAAATCATTCCACCAACTAACAACGGCCATGCACCACCAACCATCGAATCAAGAACAAGCTCTCAGTCTGTCAAAAGTAACCTTCTTGTAGGTTTTCCAAAGGATCTCTACATATTCCGCATCGTAAATTTGCACGGTGTACTGAAGACGATCGTTCTGATCGTGCTTCTCTGCTCACTTCTCAATTTTGGCATAGCCTATAAGAGGCTATGGAAACTCGTGTTTCTTTCAGATCAGCTTACCCTCCTCAAACTGATGGTCAGACCGAAAAGGCCATCAATGTTTCCGCGTCATGGGCAAGTTAGCTCCTCGATATGTGGATCCTTACCGCATTATCGAAAAGAAAGGGGCTATCGCCTATAAGATTGAAATTACCTGCTGCCCTTGAGGGGGTACATGATGTTTTCATGTGTCCCAGTTGAAGAAATGCCTCCGTGTTCCACCCGAGGAAGCTCCGTTGGAAATTCTTGTTGTGCAAGAAGTTGGGTCAGAATCGTGACCTGACGAGAAACAATGCAATAAAACAAATCACATAAAACCCGGCTCAACAAGGAACGAGCTGGGAGCAATATGTAACTAAATAAAGTGTTGATTGGACTGAACAGAGTTCGAGAATTCGATCCAAGTACAACAAAATATTATAAATGGATAAGAATCTTAAAGGAAGGTTCGCATCGTTGAAGAGGCTGAACGAAGATCAAGGAATAGTGTCCTCAAGATCCTAAAAGTTCTATGGCCAAATCATTCCGTGGTTGGAGTTGCTTGGAAGCGGAAAGACTACCCATCTTCCTTCCCCGCCTGAGCCAAAATCTCGGGACGAGATTTCTGTAAGGGGGGGAGATTTTGTAACATCCCAAATGTATAATTAGGGTTTGTTCAAGTATAATTATATGTGTAGGAATTAAAACTTTTTCTCACATCTTGAAAACCCCTAATCTCTCATGTAATTCTTGTCCAAGAGTTGTGTAATCCAAAAACACAAAGCTCTTGTTGACCAAAAGTCAAATTCATTCTCAGTTTATCTTAAATCTTGTGCCAAACATTTGGAAAATATTTTCCTTAGTCCTAAAACTGTGTGGGACCCCTCTGAAAAATATCACAAGTTGCAAAACTTGTTTGATAAATTTTGGAGGTAAAACAAATCCTTGAACAACCTTCATGAATTTCCTGAGAAAAATGCATTGCATAATAACCTCTGGAAATTTTATGCAAGGTTAATCTCCTTGTTAGCAAGCTCCAGTTAAAATTTCGTGAATTTTGGAGTTCGTTTGCTATCTCAAATAATTCTGCTACGTTTCAGCTGTTAAAAACTGAATTCAAAAACTAGTACTGTTCCTTGGGCTAGCCACTTTGCAAAGCTGGTCCAACCCAACCCACTTCCTGGCTCGTCAGACCTCCCCTCCACCTTGATCAGTCGCAGCCGTTGGATTTACACCCAACCGCCACGACCCTCCGTGGTCAACACCGCAAAGACCTCCGCAAGATCACTCAGTCATAACCAAGTTGGATCAAAGATCCACGGTCATGACCTCCCTATATGTTAAATCTCAAACCTCCACTATTCTGTTAAACCACTTGACATCCCACCTTGTTGAGGTCGTGAGCCCTTGGATCCAAGATCCATGGCCATGACCTCCCTCACCGATAAACTAAGCCAACCCCCCACCTTAAACGAGGTCGTGGCCGCTTGGATCGAGATCCAATGACCCGACCTCCTCCCCTCAAAATATCCAGCGCCACAACCTCCCCCATCTCATGTTGTGCAATCGTTGATTTAAAATCCACAGTCACGACCTCCTCCTTGTCTTGTGCGATTAGACCTCCTCACAAGACGTGAGGTCGTAGCCCTTAGATTTAAATCTAAAGGCCATGATCTCCCCTCAGACCTGCTTATGCAAGCTCAAGACCTCCACTTTTTGATCGTAACTGCTGGATCAAAAATCCAAAGGTCCCGACCTCCCTTGTCTTTTAGCAACGCCTCGACCTCCTCACCTTCTCATGCTCTCCATGACGCGGCGGGCCCACGCCAAGCGCAACAAGAAGTTAACACCTATTCTTACATTGCACGTGCACGTGCACAGCATTCCTCTCATGCAAGACAAAAAAAAATTCCCGTGACGTTCGCCTAAAAGAACAAAAAGGAGGATGCAACACGAGGACTTCCCAGAGGTCACCCATCCTAGTACTACTCTCGCCCAAGCACGCTTAACTTCGAGTTCGATGGGATCCGGTGCTTTAGTCTTTGGTATGATCGCATCCGACATGTTGCCCATCCCCGGCCCCCTTAACTCCTCCGTCCCCAACCTCATGCTCTCCATGACGGCGCGGGCCCACGCGCGGCGCGCAACAAGAAGTTAACACCTATTCTTACCGCTGTGCACGTGCACCGGCATTCCTCTCGCGCAGCAAAAAAAAAATTCCCCGTGACGTTCTGGCCTAAAAGAGCAAAAAGGAGGGATGCAACACGAGGACTTCCCAGGAGGTCACCCATCCTAGTACTACTCTCGCCCAAGCACGCTTAACTTCGAGTTCTGATGGGATCCGGTGCTTTAGTCTTTGGTATGATCGCATCCGACATGTTGCCCATCCCCGCCCCTTAACTCCCTCCGTCCCCAACCTCATGCTTCCATGACGGCCCTGCACCCACGCCATGGCGCCAAGAACAAGAAGTTAACACCTATTCTTCATTGCACACCGGATTCTCTCAGCAGAAAAAAAAAATTCCCGTGACGTTCTGGCCTAAAAGAGCAAAAAGGAGGATGCAACACGAGGACTTCCTCAGAGGTCACCCATCCTAGTACTACTCTCGCCCAAGCACGCTTAACTTCGAGTTCGATGGGATCCGGTGCTTTAGTCTTTGGTATGATCGCATCCGACATGTTGCCCATCCCCGCCCCTTAACTCCCTTCCGTCCCCAACCTCATGCTCTCCATGACGGCGCGGGCCCACGCGCGGCGCGCAACAAGAAGTTAACACCTTTTCTTACCGGTGTGCACGTGCACCGGCATTCCTCTCGCGCAGCAAAAAAAAAATTCCCCGTGACGTTCTGGCCTAAAAGAGCAAAAAGGAGGGATGCAACACGAGGACTTCCCAAGAGGTCACCCATCCTAGTACTACTCTCGCCAAGCACGCTTAACCCGAGTTCGATGGGATCCGGTGCTTTAGTCTTTGGTATGATCGCATCCGACATGTTGCCCATCCCCTTATCTTAACTCCTCCGTCCCCAACCTCATGCTCTCCATGACGGCAAGGCCCACGGCACATGCGCAAGCAACAAGAAGTTAACACCTATTTCTCTCACCACAGCACGCACCTGCAAGATTCCTCTCAAGCAAAAAAAAAAATTCCCGTGACTTTCGGCCTAAAAGAGCAAAAAGGAGGATGCAACACGAGGACTTCGAGAGGTCACCCATCCTAGTACTACTCTCGCCAAGCACGCTTAACTTCGGAGTTCGATGGGATCCGGTGCTTTAGTCTTTGGTATGATCGCATCCGACATGTTGCCCATCCCCGCCTTTATAACTCCCTCCGTCCCCAACCTCATGCTCTCCATGACTGCGGGCCCACGCCATGCGCCATGCAACAAGAAGTTAACACCTATTCTTACTGCATTGCACGCACCCAAGCATTCTCTCTCAAGAAGAAAAAAATTCCCGTGGCGTTACGCCTAAAAGAGCAAAAAGGAGGGATGCAACACGAGGACTTCCCAGGAGGTCACCCATCCTAGTACTACTCTCGCCCAAGCACGCTTAACTTCGGAGTTCTGATGGGATCCGGTGCTTTAGTGCTGGTATGATCGCATCCGACATGTTGCCCATCCCCGGCCCCCTTAACTCCCTCCGTCCCCAACCTCATGCTCTCCATGACGGCGCGGGCCCACGCGCGACGCACAACAAGAAGTTAACACCTATTCTTACCGCTGTGCACGTGCCCAGCATTCTCTCAAAGACAAAAAAAAAATTCCCGTGGCGTTACGCCTAAAAGAGCAAAAAGGAGGATGCAACACGAGGACTTCGTGAGGTCACCCATCCTAGTACTACTCTCGCCAAGCACGCTTAACCCGAGTTCGATGGGATCCGGTGCTTTAGTCTTTGGTATGATCGCATCCAACATGTTGCCCATCCCCGCCTCTTAACTCCCTCCGTCCCCAACCTCATGTTCTCCATGACGGCCAGACCCACGCTACAAGCGCAAACAAGAAGTTAACACCTATTCTTCTGCGGTGTGCCGCACCGCATTCCTCTCAAACAAAAAAAAAATTCCCGTGGCGCTACGGCCTAAAAGAGCAAAAAGGAGGGATGCAACACGAGGACTTCCCAGGAGGTCACCCATCCTAGTACTACTCTCGCCCAAGCACGCTTAACTTCGGAGTTCTGATGGGATCCGGTGCTTTAGTGCTGGTATGATCGCATCCGACATGTTGCCCATCCCCTGCCCCCTTAACTCCCCTCCATCCCCAACCTCATGCTCTCCATGACGGCAGCCCTACGCCCACGCGCAACAAGAAGTTAACACCTATTCTTACATCACAGCACGTGCTGCAAGCATTCCTCTCAAAACAAAAAAAAAATTTCGTGGACGTTACGGCCTAAAAGAGCAAAAAGGAGGGATGCAACACGAGGACTTCGGGAGGTCACCCATCCTAGTACTACTCTCGCCCAAGCACGCTTAACTTCGGAGTTCTGATGGGATCCGGTGCTTTAGTGCTGGTATGATCGCATCCGACATGTTGCCCATCCCCTGCCCCCTTAACTCCCCTCCGTCCCCAACCTCATGCTCTCCATGACGGCACGGGCCCACGCCGCAAGGCAACAAGAAGTTAACACCTATTCTTACCATTGCACGCACCTAAGCATTCTCTCTCAAGCAAAAAAAAAAATTCCCGTGGCGTTACGCCTAAAAAGAGCAAAAAGGAGGATGCAACACGAGGACTTCTCAGAGGTCACCCATCCTAGTACTACTCTCGCCCAAGCACGCTTAACTTCGAGTTCGATGGGATCCGGTGCTTTAGTCTTTGGTATGATCGCATCCGACATGTTGCCCATCCCCCCTTAAACTCCCTCCGTCCCCAACCTCATGCTCTCCATGACTGCATGCAAGCCGGGCCTGTGGCGCCAAGCAACAAAAAGAAAAGTTAACACCTATTCTTCTGCCGCTTAACTTCTCGAGTGCCGCTTTTAGTGCACGCATCCGACATGTTGCCCATCCCCATTCCTCTCATGCTCTCAACAAAAAAAAATTCCCTTCTGCGTGCGTTCTCTCGGCCTAAAAGAGAAAAAAGGAGGGATGCAACACGAGGACTTCGGAGGTCACCCATCCTAGTACTACTCTCGCCAAGCACGCTTAACCCGGAGTTCGATGGGATCCGGTGCTTTAGTCTTTGGTATGATCGCATCCGACATGTTGCCCATCCCCGCCTCTAACTCCCCTCCGTCCCCAACCTCATGCTCTCCATGACCGGCGGGCCCTGTGGCACGCGCAACAAGAAGTTAACACCTATTCTTCTGCATTGTACGCACACCATTCTCTCATGTGACAAAAAAAAAAAATTCCCGTGGCGTTACGGCCTAAAAGAGCAAAAAGGAGGATGCAACACGAGGACTTCCCAGAGGTCACCCATCCTAGTACTACTCTCGCCCAAGCACGCTTAACCCGGAGTTCGATGGGATCCGGTGCTTTAGTCTTTGGTATGATCGCATCCCACATGTTGCCCATCCCCTGCCCCCTTAACTCCCCTCCGTCCCCAACCTCATGCTCTCCATGACGGCGGCCCACGCCAAGGGCGCAGCAACAAGAAGTTAACACCTATTCTTACTGCATGCACCGCACCCAGCATTCCTCTCATGCAACAAAAAAAAAATTCCCGTGGCGTTACGGCCTAAAAGAGCAAAAAGGAGGATGCAACACGAGGACTTCGAGAGGTCACCCATCCTAGTACTACTCTCCCCAAGCACGCTTAACCCGAGTTCGATGGGATCCGGTGCTTTAGTCTTTGGTATGATCGCATCAGACATGTTGCCCATCCCCGCCTCTTAACTCCCTCCGTCCCCAACCTCATGCTCTCCATGGCGCAGGCCTGCAGCGCAGCGCAACAAGAAGTTAACACCTATTCTTCTGCATTGTGCCGTTGCACAAGCATTCCTCTCATGTGACAAAAAAAAATTCCCGTGGCGTTACGGCCTAAAAGAGCAAAAGGAGGATGCAACACGAGGACTTCGAGGTCACCCATCCTAGTACTACTCTCGCCCAAGCACGCTTAACCCGAGTTCGATGGGATCCGGTGCTTTAGTCTTTGGTATGATCGCATCAGACATGTTGCCCATCCCACCCCCCTTAACTCCCTCCGTCCCCAACCTCATGCTCTCCATGACTTTAGTGGCCGGCCCACCATGCGCCCAGCAACAAGAAGTTAACACCTATTCTTACCGCTGTGCACGTGCACCGGCATTCCTCTCGCGTAGCAAAAAAAAAATTCCCCGTGACGTTCTGGCCTAAAAGAGCAAAAAGGAGGGATGCAACACGAGGACTTCCCAGGAGGTCACCCATCCTAGTACTACTCTCGCCCAAGCACGCTTAACTTCGGAGTTCTGATGGGATCCGGTGCTTTAGTCTTTGGTATGATCGCATCCGACATGTTGCCCATCCCCGCCTTTTAACTCCCTCCGTCCCCAACCTCATGCTCTCCATGGCCCGCGCTGGCCTGTGCGCACGCGCAACAAGAAGTTAACACCTATTCTTACTGCATTGTGCGTGCGGCATTCCTCTCATGACAAAAAAAAATTCCCGTGGCGTTACGGCCTAAAAGAGCAAAAAGGAGGATGCAACACGAGGACTTCGGAGGTCACCCATCCTAGTACTACTCTCGCCCAAGCACGCTTAACCCGAGTTCGATGGGATCCGGTGCTTTAGTCTTTGGTATGATCGCATCAGACATGTTGCCCATCCCCGCCTTTAACTCCCTCCGTCCCCAACCTCATGCTCTCCATGGCCCAGCCACAAGGCCAGCAGCAACAAGAAGTTAACACCTATTCTTACCGCTGTGCACGTGCACCGGCATTCCTCTCGCGCAGCAAAAAAAAATTCCCGTGACGTTCTGGCCTAAAAGAGCAAAAAGGAGGGATGCAACACGAGGACTTCCCAGGAGGTCACCCATCCTAGTACTACTCTCGCCAAGCACGCTTAACCCGGAGTTCGATGGGATCCGGTGCTTTAGTCTTTGGTATGATCGCATCCGACATGTTGCCCATCCCCGCCTCTTAACTCCCTCCGTCCCCAACCTCATGCTCTCCATGGCGTGGCCCACTGGCCTGTGTGCCAAGCAACAAGAAGTTAACACCTATTCTTCTGGCTTTAGTGCACGTGCCGCAGGCATTCCTCTCGTGCGACAAAAAAAAATTCCCGTGGCGTTACGGCCTAAAAGAGCAAAAAGGAGGATGCAACACGAGGACTTCGAGAGGTCACCCATCCTAGTACTACTCTCGCCCAAGCACGCTTAACCCGAGTTCGATGGGATCCGGTGCTTTAGTCTTTGGTATGATCGCATCCGACATGTTGCCCATCCCCCCTCTTAACTCCCTCCGTCCCCAACCTCATGCTCTCCATGGCGGCAAGGCCCACGCTGTGTGCAGCGCAACAAGAAGTTAACACCTATTCTTACCGCTGTGCACGCACCGGCATTCCTCTCACGCAGCAAAAAAAAAAATTCCCGTGACGTTCTGGCCTAAAAGAGCAAAAAAGAGGGATGCAACACGAGGACTTCCCAGGAGGTCACCCATCCTAGTACTACTCTCGCCCAAGCACGCTTAACTTCGGAGTTCGATGGGATCCGGTGCTTTAGTCTTTGGTATGATCGCATCCGACATGTTGCCCATCCCCGCCTCTTAACTCCCTCCGTCCCCAACCTCATGCTCTCCATGGCGGGGCCTACGGCCTACGCGGCAAGCAACAAGAAGTTAACTCCTATTCTTACCGCTGTGCACGTGCACCGGCATTCCTCTCGAGCAGCAAAAAAAAAATCCCCGTGACGTTCTGGCCTAAAAGAGCAAAAAGGAGGATGCAACACGAGGACTTCGAGAGGTCACCCATCCTAGTACTACTCTCGCCCAAGCACGCTTAACTTCGAGTTCGATGGGATCCGGTGCTTTAGTCTTTGGTATGATCGCATCCGACATGTTGCCCATCCCCGCCTATTAACTCCTCCGTCCCCAACCTCATGCTCTCCATGACTAGCGGGCCTACAGCCTACGCGCCAACAAGAAGTTAACACCTATTCTTCTGCATTGCACGCCGTGCAGCATTCCTCTCAAGACAAAAAAAAATTCCCGTGGCGTTCGGCCTAAAAGAGCAAAAAGGAGGATGCAACACGAGGACTTCGGAGGTCACCCATCCTAGTACTACTCTCGCCCAAGCACGCTTAACCGGAGTTCGATGGGATCCGGTGCTTTAGTCTTTGGTATGATCGCATCCGACATGTTGCCCATCCTCGCCTTTAACTCCCTCCGTCCCCAACCTCATGCTCTCCATGTGGCGGGCCTTGGGCCTGTAGCGCAACAAGAAGTTAACACCTATTCTTCTGGCGTGGCACGCAATGCAAGCATTCCTCTCGCAACAAAAAAAAATTCCCGTGGCGTTACGGCCTAAAAGAGCAAAAAGGAGGATGCAACACGAGGACTTCCCAGGAGGTCACCCATCCTAGTACTACTCTCGCCCAAGCACGCTTAACCTCGGAGTTCTGATGGGATCCGGTGCTTTAGTGCTTTGGTATGATCGCATCCGACATGTTGCCCATCCCCGGCCCCCTTAACTCCCCTCCGTCCCCAACCTCATGCTCTCCATGACGGCGACAAAAAAAAAATGGGCCTGTGGCGGAGGTCAGCAAGCAACAAGAAGTTAACACCTATTCTTACGGTGTGCGCACCTCAGATTCTCTCTCAGCAAAGAAAAAAAAATTCCCGTGACGCTACGCCTAAAAGAGCAAAAAGGAGGATGCAACACGAGGACTTCCCAGAGGTCACCCATCCTAGTACTACTCTCGCCCAAGCACGCTTAACCGGAGTTCGATGGGATCCGGTGCTTTAGTCTTTGGTATGATCGCATCCAGACATGTTGCCCATCCCCGCCTCTAACTCCCTCCGTCCCCAACCTCATGCTCTCCATGACGGCAAGCCTGCCTGTGCGACAGCGCAACAAGAAGTTAACACCTATTCTTACCGCTGTGCACGTGCACCGGCATTCCTCTCAAAGCAAAAAAAAATTCCCGTGACGTTCTGGCCTAAAAGAGCAAAAAGGAGGGATGCAACACGAGGACTTCCCAGGAGGTCACCCATCCTAGTACTACTCTCGCCCAAGCACGCTTAACCCGGAGTTCGATGGGATCCGGTGCTTTAGTCTTTGGTATGATCGCATCAGACATGTTGCCCATCCCCGCCTCTTAACTCCCTCCGTCCCCAACCTCATGCTCTCCATGACTACACCTATTCTGGGCCTCTGCGACAGAAAAAAAAATTCCCGTGGCAAAAAAGCAACAAGAAGTTAACACCTATTCTTCTGCTTTAGTCTTGTGCACGTTGCCCGTCCCCCATATGCTCCGGCATTCTCTCAAGCAACAAAAAAAAATTTCCGTGGCGTTACGCCTAAAAGAGCAAAAAGGAGGGATGCAACACGAGGACTTCGAGGTCACCCATCCTAGTACTACTCTCGCCCAAGCACGCTTAACCCGGAGTTCGATGGGATCCGGTGCTTTAGTCTTTGGTATGATCGCATCCGACATGTTGCCCATCCCCGCCCTTAACTCCCTCCGTCCCCAACCTCATGCTCTCCATGACGGCCCACGCCTGGGCCCCTGTGCGCAACAAAAGTTAACACCTATTCTTCTGCAGCACGCAGCACCATTCTCTCATCAAGAAAAAAAAAATTCCCGTGGCGTTCGGCCTAAAAGAGCAAAAAGGAGGATGCAACACGAGGACTTCCCAGAGGTCACCCATCCTAGTACTACTCTCGCCCAAGCACGCTTAACCCGGAGTTCGATGGGATCCGGTGCTTTAGTCTTTGGTATGATCGCATCCGACATGTTGCCCATCCCCGCCTTATAACTCCCCTCAGTCCCCAACCTCATGCTCTCCATGACGGCCTGGGCCACGCTTGCCTTGCCGCAACAAGAAGTTAACACCTATTCTTCTGCATTGCGTGCCGTGCACCAGCATTCCTCTCATGTGACAAAAAAAAAATTCCCGTGACGTTACGGCTAAAAGAGCAAAAAGGAGGATGCAACACGAGGACTTCGGAGGTCACCCATCCTAGTACTACTCTCGCCAAGCACGCTTAACTTCGAGTTCGATGGGATCCGGTGCTTTAGTCTTTGGTATGATCGCATCCGACATGTTGCCCATCCCCGCCTTTAACTCCTCCGTCCCCAACCTCATGCTCTCCATGACCTGTGCAGCCCTCACGGGCGGCAGCGCAACAAGAAGTTAACACCTATTCTTACACATGCACGTGCCGGCATTCCTCTCATGAAGAAAAAAAAAATTCCCGTGGCGCTACGGCCTAAAAGAGCAAAAAGGAGGATGCAACACGAGGACTTCCTCAGAGGTCACCCATCCTAGTACTACTCTCGCCCAAGCACGCTTAACCCGGAGTTCGATGGGATCCGGTGCTTTAGTCTTTGGTATGATCGCATCCGACATGTTGCCCATCCCCGCCCCTTAACTCCCTCCGTCCCCAACCTCATGCTCTCCATGACGGCAAGGCCCACGCCGCCAAGCAACAAGAAGTTAACACCTATTCTTCTTGTGCAGCACGCACCGCATTCCTCTCATGTGACAAAAAAAAAATTCCCGTGGCGTTACTCGCCTAAAAGAGCAAAAAGGAGGATGCAACACGAGGACTTCGGAGGTCACCCATCCTAGTACTACTCTCGCCAAGCACGCTTAACTTCGAGTTCGATGGGATCCTGCTTTAGTCTTTGGTATGATCGCATCCGACATGTTGCCCATCCCCGCCTCTTAACTCCCTCCGTCCCCAACCTCATGCTCTCCATGGCTTGGCCCCTCTCACGCTGGCCTGGCAACGAACAAGAAGTTAACACCTATTCTTCACCGCATGTGCACGCACACGCATTCCTCTCAAGACAAAAAAAAAATTCCCGTGGCGTTACGGCCTAAAAGAGCAAAAGGAGGGATGCAACACGAGGACTTCCCAGAGGTCACCCATCCTAGTACTACTCTCGCCCAAGCACGCTTAACTTCGAGTTCGATGGGATCCGGTGCTTTAGTCTTTGGTATGATCGCATCCGACATGTTGCCCATCCCTTATTAACTCCCTCCGTCCCCAACCTCATGCTCTCCATGACGGCCAGGGCCCACGCGGCATGGCCCAAGAACAACAAGTTAACACCTATTCTTACATTGCGGCACGCACGGCATTCCTCAAGCAAAAAAAAAAAATTCCCGTGACGTTCTGGCCTAAAAGAGCAAAAAGGAGGGATGCAACACGAGGACTTCGGAGGTCACCCATCCTAGTACTACTCTCGCCCAAGCACGCTTAACTTCGAGTTGATGGGATCCGGTGCTTTAGTCTTTGGTATGATCGCATCCGACATGTTGCCCATCCCCGCCTCTTAACTCCCTCCGTCCCCAACCTCATGCTCTCCATGGCCCGTGCAACAAAGAAGTTAACACCTGTGCGCATCTCATGCGCCCAACAAGAAGTTAACACCTATTCTTTAACTCCCCTCAGTCCCCAACCTCATGCCATGATGCGTGCAAGATTCTCTCATGGCGTGCGGCATTCTCTCATGTGAAAAAAAAAATTCCCGTGACGTTACGGCCTAAAAGAGCAAAAGGAGGATGCAACACGAGGACTTCGAGGTCACCCATCCTAGTACTACTCTCGCCCAAGCACGCTTAACCCGGAGTTCGATGGGATCCGGTGCTTTAGTCTTTGGTATGATCGCATCAGACATGTTGCCCATCCCCCCTTAACTCCCTCCGTCCCCAACCTCATGCTCTCCATGACGGCAAGGCCTGACAAGGGCGCCAAGCAACAAGAAGTTAACACCTATTCTTACTGGCTGCGTGCACGGCATTCTCTCAAGCAAAAAAAAAAATTCCCGTGGCGTTACGGCCTAAAAGAGCAAAAAGGAGGATGCAACACGAGGACTTCGGAGGTCACCCATCCTAGTACTACTCTCGCCCAAGCACGCTTAACTTCGAGTTCGATGGGATCCGGTGCTTTAGTCTTTGGTATGATCGCATCCGACATGTTGCCCATCCCCGCCTTTTAACTCCTCCGTCCCCAACCTCATGCTCTCCATGACGGCCCACGCCTGTGGCGCCAGCAACAAGAAGTTAACACCTATTCTTCTGCAGGCACGCGTGCCAGATTCCTCAAGACAAAAAAAAAAATTCCCGTGGCGTTACGGCCTAAAAGAGCAAAAAGGAGGATGCAACACGAGGACTTCGGAGGTCACCCATCCTAGTACTACTCTCGCCCAAGCACGCTTAACCCGGAGTTCGATGGGATCCGGTGCTTTAGTCTTTGTATGATCGCATCAGACATGTTGCCCATCCCCGCCCCTTAACTCCCCTCAGTCCCCAACCTCATGCTCTCCATGGCTAGCATGGCCTGTGTGCCACGCGCACAACAAGAAGTTAACACCTATTCTCACATGCAGCACGTGCAGCATTCCTCTCAAGAAAAGAAAAAAAAATTCCCGTGGCGCTACGGCCTAAAAGAGCAAAAGGAGGATGCAACACGAGGACTTCCCAGAGGTCACCCATCCTAGTACTACTCTCGCCCAAGCACGCTTAACTTCGAGTTCGATGGGATCCGGCTTTAGTGCGGTATGATCGCATCCGACATGTTGCCCATCCCCGCCTCTTAACTCCTCCGTCCCCAACCTCATGTTCTCCATGACATGCTATGGCCTACGGCGCAAACAAGAAGTTAACACCTATTCTACCCGGCTGCCTGCACGGCAACAAGATTCTCTCTCATTGTGCGAGCAAAAAAAAAATTCCCGTGACGTTCGGCCTAAAAGAGCAAAAGGAGGATGCAACACGAGGACTTCGAGAGGTCACCCATCCTAGTACTACTCTCCCAAGCACGCTTAACTTTGGAGTTCGATGGGATCCGGTGCTTTAGTCTTTGGTATGATCGCATCCGACATGTTGCCCATCCCCGCCCTTAACTCCTCCGTCCCCAACCTCATGCTCTCCATGACTACAGCGGCCCACGTACGGCCAAGAACAAGAAGTTAACACCTATTCTTACTGGCTGTGCACCAAGGCATTCTCTCGCAAGAAAAAAAATTCCCGTGACGTTACGCCTAAAAGAGCAAAAAGGAGGATGCAACACGAGGACTTCGAGGTCACCCATCCTAGTACTACTCTCGCCCAAGCACGCTTAACCGGAGTTCGATGGGATCCGGTGCTTTAGTCTTTGGTATGATCGCATCCGACATGTTGCCCATCCCCTTAAACTCCTCCGTCCCCAACCTCATGCTCTCCATGGCGGCCCCACACGCAAGGCGCGCAACAAAGTTAACACCTATTCTTCTGCACGCCGCGCCCAAGATTCCTCTCAAGCAAAAAAAAAATTCCCGTGGCGTTACGCCTAAAAGAGCAAAAAGGAGGATGCAACACGAGGACTTCCAGAGGTCACCCATCCTAGTACTACTCTCGCCAAAGCACGCTTAACTTCGAGTTCGATGGGATCCGTGCTTTAGTCTTTGGTATGATCGCATCCGACATGTTGCCCATCCCCGCCTCTAACTCCCTCCGCCCCCAACCTCATGCTCTCCATGACTATGGGCCCCAGCTGCGCCCACGCCACGCAAGCAACAAGAAGTTAACACCTATTCTATCTGCGTGCACGTGCCGCAGATTCTCTCATGTGACAAAAAAAAAAATTCCCGTGACGTTACGGCTAAAAAGCAAAAGGAGGATGCAACACGAGGACTTCCCAGAGGTCACCCATCCTAGTACTACTCTCGCCCAAGCACGCTTAACTTCGAGTTCGATGGGATCCGGTGCTTTAGTCTTTGGTATGATCGCATCCCACATGTTGCCCATCCCCGCCCCTTAACTCCTCAGTCCCCAACCTCATGCTCTCCATGACTTGCAGGCCCACGCATGTAAGTGGCGCAACAACAAGAAGTTAACACCTATTCTTACTGGCTGCACGCACGTGCAAGCATTCTCTCGTGCAAGCAAAAAAAAAATTCCCGTGGCGCTTACGCCCTAAAAGAGCAAAAAGGAGGATGCAACACGAGGACTTCGAGGTCACCCATCCTAGTACTACTCTCGCCCAAGCACGCTTAACCCGGAGTTCGATGGGATCCGGTGCTTTAGTCTTTGGTATGATCGCATCCGACATGTTGCCCATCCCCGGCCCCCTTAACTCCCCTCCGTCCCCAACCTCATGCTCTCCATGACGGCCTTGGGCCTGTATGCGCAACAAGCCCTATTCTTCTTACTGTGGCCAAGAACAAGAAGTTAACACCTATTCTACTCTCGCCGCCGCTGCGCACCGATTCTCTCTCATCAAAAAAAAAAATTCCCGTGACGTTCTGGCCTAAAAGAGCAAAAAGGAGGTATGCAACACGAGGACTTCCCAGGAGGTCACCCATCCTAGTACTACTCTCGCCAAGCACGCTTAACTTCGAGTTCGATGGGATCCGGTGCTTTAGTCTTTGGTATGATCGCATCCGACATGTTGCCCATCCCCGCCCCTTAACTCCCTCCGTCCCCAACCTCATGCTCTCCATGACGCGCTGGGCCACCTTGTACGCAACAAGAAGTTAACACCTATTCTTCTGCAGTGCACGCACCCAAGATTCTCTCAAGCAAGAAAAAAAAAATTCCCGTGGCGTTACGGCCTAAAAGAGCAAAAAGGAGGATGCAACACGAGGACTTCGGAGGTCACCCATCCTAGTACTACTCTCGCCCAAGCACGCTTAACCCGAGTTCGATGGGATCCGGTGCTTTAGTCTTTGGTATGATCGCATCCGACATGTTGCCCATCCCACGCCTCTTAACTCCCCTCAGTCCCCAACCTCATGCTCTCCATGACGGCCGGGGGCCCACGCCATGCAACAAGAAGTTAACACCTATTCTTACATTGTGCCGTGCCAAGCATTCTCTCATGCAAGAAAAAAAAAATTCCCGTGGCGTTACGGCCTAAAAGAGCAAAAAGGAGGATGCAACACGAGGACTTCCCAGAGGTCACCCATCCTAGTACTACTCTCGCCCAAGCACGCTTAACCCGGAGTTCGATGGGAT